>CM044967.1:12575591-13025214 GCA_024516035.1 Bactericera cockerelli | reverse complement strand
ACATATTTCCCCATAATACACAAGATTACAAGACTGGCTTAACCACAGTTTTTGGAAGTTTTGGCTCAGCAACAAGAAAATATGTAATTTTAGAAAACACATTATTTCTATTACAACAACAAAAAAATGGGGTTTTATTTCAATGATATTTCAGGTAGGTAGTTCAATCTTGTCTGTTACCACACCTTTTTTGGTGGGGCCTGCTTCATCCGGACCAATGTCTATTATTAATTAATTACCTTATTATATTATTAATTAGGTTTTATGGCACATCAAATCCTTACACTTATAGGAGGTTCTAAATAAGAATAAAACATTAATTTTCTATTTGTAGTTGAGTCACCAATGCACCACCTTATGGTAGATCAGGCTAAACAGTTAGAGATTTCAGAAATTTCTAGAATATTGTCTAATAGTCCCAAATTTTACAACATAAGGTACACAGATTGGACCACAAGCATTTGTTAATAACAACATTTACCATTTAGACATATAGGTACACTTTGAACTTGATAATTCATACCAGACAAAAGAGTAAAGCAAGAAACACAAATATCAGAAAATACCAGACCAACTATTTAGAGCTTATTAGCTCCCTTTAACAGGCAGTATTTCTGAAGTTACTTGATTTTTTAAAATATAGTAGGGGGTGGCCTTAGGTTTAAAAATTTGTAAATGATCATCTTCATTTCTTACATCTTAACTACTGGAGTACCTAGATTGAATATTTGAATCCAGGCTTCATTTTTTTACATTTCCACTTTTGAGGAGCCACTAAGTAGTTATTATGGTTAGACTGATCTCTCTTACCATGTATTCCTGAACCATATTTGGGCAGAGTGGAATACACAGTAAGTCAATCAGAATCTATCTGAAGCAGTGAATGGGAGCTGTCAACAACATGAGTTCACAGGGCTAGTAGGTTAGAGTAACCTAATTAATATTTCAGCATGTTGATCTTTCATCAAGATTTTCAAAAGCATTAAGGAAAGCTCAAAGCCAAGGTACTCACATAAAAATAAACTTACAAGACTATTTTGCTGGTAAGATGAAATCTATTTTCTCATGAGTAAGTTGATTTGATTGACCTGCAAGTCAATTATAAGGTGTTACACCAAAAAAGGCGAAAGTTTTCTGTTAACTGTAATGAGACTGATCATGTTGACTAAAAATTATAAAGTCAGTATTGATATCAATATCTCTTTATCACTTCAGTTTCCTCTTAAATTTATTCCCTTATCAATATTATATGTATTAGATTCTCTTGTAACTCCTTATCTATAATTTGTATTGTATTGTGTAAAAGATTTGGAAATAAATTACAATCCAATGAAAAAAACCTAAAAATCTCTTATCTGTTTATCTCATCGTACTGTTACAAATTTAGCCGCTACCGCGCTACCTGACAAACAGATACATAAATAATAAGATTAGGGTTAAAATATCTCTTGTACCACAGATATCTCAAGAAATGACGTAAGTGCAGTAATAAACAATGTGTATGTTTGTAGTATGAAGTTAAATAAATCATTATGCACTATCAGAGGTGGTTTGAAAATGTGTATGTGTGTCGAAAGTTCGAACTAGTTAAAGTGGTGACTATAGTGATGATGAGTTGAATGTTGTTGTTGTTGTTGTAGCGGCAAAAGCTATGCCGAGGTGTGATTAGGGATACCAGTTTTCAAAGCTTTTAACATTAGCTTAGGAAAAGAACCTATTTAAAAAAGCAGGTCTTTTCGCAAAAAATCAGGACAATTTAAATTAAAAACATGTCTATTCTTGTTTTTCTTATAGTTTTACATACCTACTACATGCAAACTTTGGGAAGGCAGAAGTATAAAAATATTTTAAAAATGATCCAATGTTGTACTGTTTCAAAAATACCCCTTGAAAGCGCAGCAGGAGACTGTTTTGGAGAGTTGAAGCGAAAAATAACTACGAGGTACGTCCGGAAAGTAAGGGGACAATTGTCGTAGGGGTTGTTAGGAATGTCTTTTTTTCAAGGTTGGCATACCTGCTTGTAGGGGAACTCCTAACGGTCACAATGAGCCCTTGCCCATCTCAGTTCATTGGAAAATGTCGTCGCAGGAGCCCGTCACGTCAACCTCTACAGGTGCCGTTCGCTCCACCTACCGCAGGTGCGAGATTCGGGCAGTTTATCACTTTGCGTAGGAATTCAGCTGCTGAAATCCATCCTCAGCTACTGAAAACCTATGGACCTAAGGTGATTTCACGTTCCAAGGTTTTCAAGTGGGTTAAGAAGTTTAAAGAAGGTCGCACAAACACACACGATGAAGAAAGAAAAGGCCGTCTGTCGTTTCAGAAGAACTTGTGCAGCAAGTCAATGAAAAAGTCGCAGCAATCGTCGTGTGACCCTCAAAATCGTATTCCTCTGACCTGGCGCCCTCGGATTTTCATCTGTTTACTAAAGGAGTTATTGGCTGGAAAAAGGTTTTTCAGCAACGAGGAGGTCAAGGAGACTGTGGAGAAGTGGCTGTTGGAGGTGGAGCAGAGCGTGTATGACGAAGGCATAAAAAAGTTCGGACCCAGGATGCAGAAGTGAGTGGAGCTTGTCGGTGATTATGTGGAGAAATAAAGGACTATGTTTGGAACTTACCCTGTAAATTTTGTGAAAATATATGCATTTTTCGAGTTTTAACATCAATTGTCCCCTTCCTTTCCGGACGTCCCTCGTAGAAACATTATTCAAATGAGTAAAATTTAGAGATCCTAGTTCTAGTGTGAGTGACAAAGTGACATAAGACAATGTCTGCAAAAAAAAAGTTATACACACTAGACCGGCATTTTTACATTTGACACTTTAAAAAAGTCATTTTTATGTGTGTTTGAAAGATCAGGACATTTTCCATTATTTTAAAAACAGGCAGGATACAGGACAAACATGCAAAAAGCAAGACATTTCCTGCCAAATCAGGACGTCTGGTAACCCTAGTTGGATAGAACCGGGTTAATAAATTATAGCTCAGATGGAGTATGGTTCCTATGCAATTAATTTAAGCATTTTCGGAGCATTGTCCAGCTATTCCTAGCTCGTCCCGACCCAGAGGACTATGGGCCCGGCCCATAGGATAATTTATAGGTAAATTATTTTTAGAACCAACCATCCTGAGGACTTTGGGCTATTTTTCAGCCTAAGCCTGTTGAAACCCTTTGACTCCCTCAGCTAGCTGGGCTAATTACGGTTTTTTCCGGTTAGTCATCTCTTACAACAGAGGAAACAGATCCAGGTCCTAGGTTCTTATTAAGTCCCGGGTACCACACGGGAACCCGGGTACCCATGAGATGAATTGTTAGCGTTGGCTAGTCTGTTCTTCATTTACAGCTCTAGTGGGACAGGGTCATGGAGCTAATGGGAGTAATAGGGTTATGGAGCTAAAATTGAGTATATCTTGCCCACTTGATGAAATCTCTCAAGAGGCTCCGATGAGATTGAAATAAATAGTGCAATAACTAAATGAAAGTGTTGCAAAACATCGGGAAAAATTGGAAAATAAATTCGTTCTGATTTTTGATAAGAAGGGTTTTTGAGTAGGGTTTTATATTATCAAAGTCAACAGTGTCAATTGTCAACACTGTATTTTATTAAATCTCAAAAATTATCAAGTTTTCAAAATTTTCAATTTACACCCAAGGTTACATTAGATACCACAGAATTCTAGTCTGTCCAGCAAATTGAACTCTATTCGCTTTTTACCCGCTCTCACGTAAGTAATGTATTATTTAACAGATGGCTCTTGAATTACCCCATGAGACCAAGGCAATGCACTAGCCTAGCAGTTCTACCATTACCTACTTTTTTCATGAATCCAATAGGCTACTTACCATGCTTTACGTTTGTTAACTTAAGTGCTAAACACAGGACAATCATTTTGACTAGTCTATTCACCCTTGCTATGTCTTTGAGAACATTTTCCAAGGTTGTGATTGCATCCCTAACTACAATGTGTCTGTATGGCCAAAATACCATGGACAGAGAAATTCTTGCATGTTCCATTGGGTGTGATTGAATTCAGAATGGAAAACTAGTTTCTGTAAGGTGAAAAGTTTTTCATTCTCAAACTTTTCAGTTAACTAACTAGTTACTCACTCAAACTAACTAGTTAACAGACAATAGTTAAATCTGTTATGTTGTCTAGATGTGAAACATAACCCAAAATCTACAAAAGGAAATGTTTATTCAGTTGTGAAAAGGAGTTTTATAAAGGGCCTACTAGAGAAAATGAAACATAGATTGTAGGGAGAGAAGTGAAGTAAATATTATTACAATACTCTGATAACAGGAAATTTCTTATGAAACAATTTCAAATCTGTAGGTCACATAGCTTTAGCTAAAGACAGTACAATTCACCAATGTTTTTCCTTAAAGTTGTGAAAAACTGAGTAAAACAGGGTCAATAAAAAGATGGAGTGAATGGTGATCAACTGATCATTTTTAAATACCTACTCCTAGTGAGTGAAATCTTCTCACTGCCAAGGAAATTGACAGTATCTCAACATAAACCCTCGTGTAATGGACAATTTTCTAGAGAACTCAGGATCACATATTGGACCATTGAATTGATCATTACTAAACTTCTTAGCAAACTTTTCAAGCCTTTGAATTGAAAAGTTTGACTATTTCTTTATGATATGAATATGTATCTGATTCATATTTAGAATAATTTCACACATGACCTTTTGACCTAAATATGTAGTATCTATTAATTTTCAATATTACACTTTTTTATTGAATCTTTAAATGTTAAAAGATATCTAATAAAAACTTCAATGTACTTCTTCATTTTCCTAACTATTGTGTTGAGATTAGTTTCCAGCAATATTAGTGTATGACTCAAGCTTATGATAACACTTAATTCTTACCAAATTGTTTGTGTACACTAGAGCTTTGGGTTAAGATGTCTCTGTGTCTGACAACCTTAGAAAATTAATGATGTGGTTGACTGTGAGAAGAAGATTGGAGAATCAAGCAATAACAATGAATCATCACCTTCATATTTGCACTCTATATTTTATCCATAACAAAGTTTTCATTCATAAAGACACTATTATCTTCTCAACATTCCCATGCACCACATAACTTAGAAAGATATTTCATGAAGATACAGATTTGCTGTTAATTTTACTTCCGAGAAATTTCTAATATTAGAAATCGGAAGTATTGTGTTCGTTTTTGTAAAAAAAAATATTTTTTTGTTCCGATTTCAATTTTTTTCATATTTCTGGACGTTTCATAACCTACTGAGTAAATTTGGTTTTGTGTCCGTCTGTCGGTCGGTCGGTCCGTCGGTCTGTTAAAACGATTCCTTGTAACGCGCAAATCTCGGAAACTACTCGACCGATTTTGATGAAATTTTGCAAACATCTAGGAGACATTTTGTAGATGGTCCCATTTTAAATTCATCGAATTCATATCAGCGGTTCTGGGTGAAAGAGACCATGCGCCTGACCACTAACTTTTTACTTAAACGCTTATATCTCGTGAACGGTTCACCCGATTTCGATGAAATTTTGTAAGAATATGCATAGTATTGTTTTACATAAGTTATTTATATTTATTTTTAAATTAATTATAATTTGACTCTGATATTTAAGAAAATCCGAAATTTTGGACAAAAAAGTAAAAAAATAAGGACCACGACTTGCCGATACAGAATTTTTTGTGGAATCTAGAATGTAGAAAAAACGATATTCTACCATATAAAACAAATTTGAAGAAAATCGGTTGAGCCGTTTTGGAGATACAAGTAATTTTCTATAAAATCTCAAAATTGGCACGTGTTTACAATGTGAAGCAATCACGAGGAAGTATTGTGTTCATAATTGGCAGTGTTTTTTTTTTTGGAATTAACATCTAGGGGAACTAAGGGAAAAATTATGTAACAGGATTAATGTTAAGACTGTCCCTCATCTCAGACTATAGTGCGTTTTGATTGGTTGAAACTCTGACTTGAGGGAGGGTCTGGCTTATCTTAACTTTAATCCTATTTCATAATTTGGCCCTAACATCTTGGAAAGTCCTTTCTCATTTAAGATGAAGAAAACAAAAGATTTTATGTTTGGACTGAATCATTATTTTATAATTTTCCATGCACACACAAATCATTTCTGTGATAGTATACTTGTCTCATGGTGAAGTATGGGTAAAAAACAGTTTATATTCATCCAATATTATTAAATAATTTTCTTACTTGCAGAATGGCTGCTGATCACCCAGAGCTCACAGGACTTTCTAAACACTTCAACAGTGTTACACTGCATGGCAGAGCAAATGTAAGTTGATTTGTAAAAATGACTCATTCTATTGAGATGTAAAGGAAGCTTTGGATGATAGCTAATGAACATTACAGGGAGTTCAGAACATTACACTTCAAACCTAATAAACATTACACTTCTAATATAATTATATTAATAAAATTTGACACCTGTTTTTACTGAGTACCTTTATTCTCTCATTTTTTGGCATTATTATGTAGCCCAATTCTAAAATAAATAATGAATCCATGCATACTAAACATTGGATCCCTAAGCTCCCTGCATTACCTGACTAGCACCTTAACCACTGAAGCACCAATACATTCAAGCTCCAATTTATTTGTACATAGGCAAGGCATGTAAATAATTGTTTTTTTGTTAAGTTACTGTGAAGATTTACCTGTTTGCTGGACAAACTATCCACCTTCTCAAATTAACCTCACCTTGGCTGATTTGTTCCAAAATATCAGCAGAACATGGTTCACCATTTTAAGCTCAGATTATCTAGAGTCTAGAGACTCTAGAGTATGGATTTTGTATGTGTACAATCCTTCACTTGAATCTGTTAGTAATGCTGTAACACAAAAAATTGTGAAAAGCACTTAAAACCCTTTAAGAATATACCTTGTTTATACTGCTGAGGTAAGACTGAAAAGTCCCTTTACTCCAGCAGTCAAATAAGTGCTATATATTTTATAGGATAAATTGTACTGTATAATCTTGTTCTTCTCACTAGTTTATTTCTTTTTTCAGGTGGCCCGAGCAACCATTGGGAGTTTATTCCTCATTTTTGCATACTTGAAGTTCAAACCAAGCAAGAAATGAAGGATACTTGATAACTCATTGTTTCATATTTAATGTAATGTAGTTAGGTACTTTTTTTTTGTTTAAATTGCCATTTTTTAATGTACAAAGATTTGGTCCTAGCATGCATCTGTATAAGGGTGTTGTTTTTACACAACTTTAAAGTTTACATAACAGGAATGGTATATGATTTATTATGATAGAAAATGATATGATTTTTAGGAGACTATAATGAATGAATGAAAGAAAACTGTTAAAACAAGAAGAACAAATTTATTTGGGCCAATTGATTATATTTCACAAGATATAAAATTGTATAAGATAAAACATTTATTACGTACTAAAATTGAAATTGATCATTAAGGATTTATAAAACAATAATAAATGGAAACCCTGTGTCCCTTTTCAGTGCATAAAAAACATGTTTTTCTTTTACTAACCCCAATATTTTTACTTTCCTTATCCTATAGAAAGGAAAGTAATAGAATCAACTGATGTGTATCAAACTTAATTAGTAGAACATTAATTGACTTGAGATGAAACAAATAATCAAAATTGGAAGATTTTCTCTAAACATCACACTATCAGGTATTCTAACACATCTTTTCTTTCCACCTTTTGTAAATTATATCTTAAGCTCAAGAAAGGTCTTGTTTATGCTGTTGAAAACTTTTCTTTTCACTGGAGCAATATGTAAAACATAAAATCAATAAAACATATTAGGGAAATGGAGTCTATTTTAGGGACTGAATGGAAACATTAAGCTAACAATACTAAACAGAATAAAAAAATCATTGCCAGACCACTTGAAAGACGTGATTGATTGTTGAAAAATGGTCTAACCTAAAATAGTTGAGAAATTCATGCAAATCAATGTACATTATATTATTCTTTTTAATACACACTAGGGCGAAGTTCATGTACATTTTTGTTATACCTCTGTGTATGCAAGTCTAGATCTTGCATACTGTTTGAAATGGAGAAATATAAGTTCTGACTTGAATTTGTGATCTCGATTTTGTACTACATATTTTTTTTTTTTTTCTCTTTCTTTCTGGTAGTCCAAACCATGGGATTCCAATTAACTAGGCACACATCAGTGCACCAGGTTAAATTCTAGCTTAACATATGATTTTTTAATATTGGTTTTTATTGCAAGTTATTATTTAAAAAAAGTTTTACATGAAATATTTCATGTAACAGCATGTTTATTTTTTACATAATACTATGAAGCACTCAACCTGAAAAATTGAGAGATCTTAATATTCAGGGCTTATTGTCACTGACTCAGACAAGGATGTCAAAGTAGGTTTAAGGACTCGAATTATTAATTAAGTTTTTATTTTGAATCCTTAAATAGTGGTTGTCATATGTTATTTTACACTAAGGGCTGATTTATTAAATAGGATACTACAAAATAAGCCAAACCATCCCTCAAGTACACTATAGAGTGGTGCTTTATTTAGCTTCGGCCAAGACGTATTACACTAAATTTGTGCATGCACTGTGATTGCCATGATGGGTTAAATTCTTACTCAGGGCCATTGTATATCTTTGTGGTAATCCTATTTTACTATTATGTCCATAGTGAGAATTTTGTAAGTTGGTCATTTGCTGGCAGCTGAGTTTCTATGTTTATAATAAATACAAACATAGAAATACTTTTCCTGGATATAATAAGCAGGTAGGTATCTTATCAAACATAAATTTTTAAAGTTATCTCAAGCTAAGAGTCCTCTTAAAGTTTTATAATACAGAAATGTTAACTCCACTCTAACTCTCCCTGGAGTTTCAATTTTAATTGCAACAAATACAAAAAATCAAATTCAGTCAATCAGTTATCAAGTCATCTCAATGATGTCCAATTCCTCCTCTTTTGGGGGGATAGTTGAACAATGTCAAAATAATAAATGGTAATTGAAAAAAAGAGATATGAAAATATTACACAAAATTGTAGGTATCGATACAAATTGCGGCTGTATAAATGAGACTAATACTGACTTTTAGTGACACAAAAATAGGGGTTACTCATGCTGAAAAAAAACAGTGGTTAAAGATTTGTCTCTTATTCACATTTTGTGATATCTTATAGATTAAGGGGAAAAATGGTTCTGGGCAAAAATATAAAAAGCCAGGTAAGATAGGTACTTTTTAAATTTAAAAAGAAAACTGAAGTATGAAATGCATAGTAAAAGATTCTGAAAAAGCACAATGGAATAATAAGAATATAAACCTTATTCTCATACTTACAATTAACTAAAACATATCTTGAGTCATTCTAGATTAGTGCTTCAAGGACCTGATTGAAGTGGTCCTCAGGTGCTAAAGGGTATGCCAGCCCCTTAACACGTTGAGTGCCACTTGAGTACCTATTACTAACAGCCTTATTTTTTCTGGTGCCACATAGGATTTTTTATCATTAACAGCTTTTTCTATGGTTGTGGCATAACACTGACAATTTGAGGCACCTGACTGTTTTACACCATTTCATGCTGGGTACTCAATGTGTTACATAGTAAAAAGATGATTGCAAAGAAAAGAGTTTGGGAACTGCTTTTCTAGATGCTCGACAGCTTTGTATCACAATACATGAGTTGTTATTCAGAAAGGTGCAAAAACACAACCTAAAACATTTTCTTCTTGACTGATGTGTACCTATCCATGTACATATTATAGCCATCTAATTGCTGGAATGCTTTCATTTCAAACAGGTTCCCTTCAACATTGAGTGTGCATATATTGGATGATGTCAGTATACATGTGGGAACTGCTGTGATTGCTAAACAATTTTCTTCTAAGCGTAATATTTTTAACCTTGAACATTCTGAGATGGTGGGAGATATATGAGAAATTTGATTTTTATTCAAATTCATTTCTATTACCTTCATTTTACCAATACCATCAGGATTGATTCTATTTTATTGAATGATAAATCAAGAACGTCTAAATGTTGCAGATTGAAGAGAACAGTAGGGAAATTGGTCAGTAGGTTTTGTGATAAGGACAAATTTTTCAAGTTCAGTAATTTACTAAAAGAGAGAGGTAGCTCTTTAATCATATTGCAATTACCAGATACATTTTCTAACTTTTCTAAAGTTCCTATATCTTTAGGTAATGACTCAATTTTGTTTTGGTCAAAGGTAAGAGATTTAAGAAGGTGAAAATTTGTTAAATCTGGTGGAAATTTTGAGAATTTGTTCTGTGAAATATCCAATGTCCTGAGAACTGATTTCAAGTCATTCATTTCAGCAGGAAATTCTTTGAGGCCTTGATGAGACAGGTTGATTAATCCAGTTTTCTTGGCTGTTTCAAAGTGTCTTTTACTTGCGAATTTCCCATTTTGAAGATATTTATCTGTACCTGAAACACAGAAGAAATTTTCTAGATTTTTTTCTCTATTAAATCAATTTTTTGTTGATTTTACTGTACCTGTTGACAGTGTGACATAATTGATGTCATGGCTATACTTAGTCTTTAGAATAAACTGATGAACACAATCCCTGCTAGACTAGACTACAGGTTAGGATCAACCAACCTGCTAAACCTCACTAGTTGCACTCATCCATTAAAATATTTAATGACAATAAATTAAAAATTTCTTTTTTTAATAACCTATTATTAGATTTGCTTTTCGAGGAGAGGTAGAGTGACTACCATTTACAAAAATAATCAATAATTAAGATACAATAAGAAAATGGATAACATAGAAACTTACACTAAATTATTAGTTCCTTGGGTGGAATTTTTCTAGCTTCAACTTTAAAGGTGCCAAACCATGACCCAAATACATGGTGGTACATAATACTTGAATATAAGCAGGTACTTGGTATTACTTAGGATTTACCTACCTCAAGGTTGAAAATAATGTTCTATGTAGTCTAGTTCTGAGCAGTGAAGATGAAAGTTTTCCTTCAACTCATATTTTTTGGTTATCTGCTTCTAGGAAAAATCCATTGGTCTTGTCTTGACTTCTGGTGTGAAATGTTCTCACTCAAAGATTACTGATTTCTCTTGAAAAGGGTAGGAATCTGGGATGAAAATTTCAAGTGCCTTTGGGATGAGATCTTGGAATTAAGGTTTGGCTTATTAAGCAATGTTAACTATGGGGTGGATAAAAAAAGAAGTTTCAGAGATCAGGATCGTATAATCTCTGTATGATGAAATTAAGTTGGAGAATCTCAAGAATTAATTTTATTATTAATAGTAATTATAATTAAGTATAATGAAGAATTATAAACTAGGTAGTAAAACTTATCTGATTAGAAATAAAAAATTAAAACACAACACAACAGAAAATAATCGTTATCAAAACAATCAGCTGAAACCATGGAGGAATAAGCAATGGAGAACTTGTAATACCTCTAATCCGTCAAGCAAACTACGAACAGCTATCCAATATGGCTACGATTATTACTTTTTACTTTCCTTATTATATAATGAACATACTCTCAACTTCATTTGTGAATATGTTCATAATTACCTACATTACCTTTAAAAAAATCTTTATCGGCAAGTCGGACCTTGTTTTTGGACTTTTTTGTCCAAAATTTTGGATTTTCGCTAAGACACATATACATACAAAATCGGATGCACCGTTCACGAGATATAAGCGTATAAGTAAAAAGTTAGTGGTCAGGTGCATGGTCTCTCTCACCAAGAACCGCTCGTGCGAAATTGATTAATTTAAAATGGGATCATCTACAATACGTCTCCTATGTGTGTACAAAATTTCATCAAAATTCGTTCAGTAGTTTCTGAGATTTGCGCGTTATAAGGAATATATTTAACAGACCGACAGATAGACATAAAACCAAAGGTGCTCAAGAGGTTATGAAACGTTCAGTAATATGAGAAAAAAAAATTGAAATCGAAGCAAAAATACCTATTATTATTTTTTACAAAAACGAACACAATACTTCCGATTTCTATTATTAGAAATTATCTGAAGTAATAATTTGTTAACCAATATGGCCAATTTTATGTAACAGATTCATTACTAATATAGGTATTATACGTTCTGAGTTCTCCATTACTTATCTCCATGACTGAAACGATCACCAATCAGAAAAGTTCAAATTTAATAAAACTCGGCCAAAGATTTATTAGGGTTTTTTCATAGAGGTATAAGTAATGGAGTGGAAATAACGCCAGAAAAGTGATGCATTTTAAACTGATAAGCACAAAAAATGATGATATCAATTAAATTTTAATCTGTGTACGGGCACATTCATTCTGCCAAAATTATAACGTCATGTTGCTGGATTTGCATTCTCTACAGAGTGAATATTATTATTACGTGACCAAAATTCTAGAGCTGATCGCTGATTCATCTCGTCCAATGATATCCAAATTATTCTATAGTGATTTTGTTGCAAAAACGGCAGACAATTTTGTGATCTTCCATGCCATGGGTACTAAATTTGCTATATTTTTTTTTCTGCTAATTATTAGTTTTTGTAAGTATTTGTAAGGTTCGAAAGATCCTAAAATTTGCCTTAAGGTTAAAACATTTCAAGAAATACAAAAATCTGAGCGTATTTCTAGAGTGTTTTTTAAAGGCGGAATTTAAATTTCTTTATGAAAATTTTCTGAGAATAAATGAAGCATTTCCGAGATACAGTACATGAGAGATACAATAGGGTCGGCCTTTGAGATACAGAGATACAGGGACGGCCGTCTATATAATATCCAAATGTTGTGACATATAACTCGTTAACCGTAGATCGCAGGAGGATGAAATTTATTGATATACTCGTAAGCTCCTTTTGGCAAGACCTTTCATAGAAGTTATAACTTGACCTATTCTGTTGATGTTAGTTTCTGGTCGGTTTAGTCTGCAGAAGTTTTAACGAAAAAACAAATTGAGTTATACATTTTTCGAAAGGTCTCGTTAAAATAAGTTAAAATCAGCTAATTTTATCCCTCTGAAATATACGGGTAACGAGTTATAGGTCAGTACATAATTATGGATATTAGCCAGAACGGCCGACCCTGTATCTCAAGAACGGTATGTCGTAGCTCACTGAAATTTGTTGCAATGAACTTCTCTCAATGAGACCTTTAAAACAATATGCCACACGATGTATTTAAGATTTTAAAGTTGGTCCGTGCTCATCCTGACTGGGTCACTGTAGGTTTTTTTTTTGGCAATAACTTAATTCCCAAAATAATTTAGGAACAAGGGGTTTTGCGTGTAATATTCTCAGCGGTTTTTGAGATACAGGAGGCGGAATGGGACTTTATAGACACCCTGTATATTTTTATGTAGATTTGTAGCATCTTATATTCCTTGTTCTAGGCTTAAATCTTGTCGTCGAAAAAAGTTTCTCGTGCTGATAAATGTTCTAGCTTGCTTAATTCCATGTTAAGTATGTTAAATACAGTTCATTTTTTGTGTGTGTGCGTGACTCTCATTGCTTTGGCTTTTGTAGGTTTGTATTCTTTCAGGGTGCTTTCTCGGAACGATTTCATGAAAATTGACCATTTTCACCTTTTTGTTCCATGGTACCTATTCAATAAATATCGAAAATAAATTAAATTTGAAATATCTCGTAAATGGTAATAGATGGATTATAAAATACATTTTCTTTAATATCAATTTCTGACATTTTTGAACTTTCCTCTCGGTCATAAAATATGAGCATAGTTTGTGAAGGATTGCCGTTTTCAAAAAACTCAAAGTAAAACAGTTTTCAACGGATATTTTAATTTTGATACTTATGTTTATGTAATACTCGTATGTATCGGTTTTTTTTTTTTTTTATAAAAAATCAGATCAAGCTTTATGTACAAATTTTATGTAGGTATACCTAACTAAATTTAATATAAAATAATAAACAAAGCCTGACAAGGGTGGTGATAATGTCTTCGGCATTCTCTTACGCACCAACCTGTTTTCTTTTATTAATTTCCGTTTTTTTTATGTAATCATCTCACCTACTTTATCCTTCCCCTTCTACCGTGGGTGTGGGGTGTAGGGGTAATGAAAACATATACGAGTATTAACACAACTATCCCCCAGTTGTAATAGAAAGTCGTGTGATATCCACCCTAGAATATTGCGTTACG
The DNA here is from genome assembly GCA_024516035.1 of Bactericera cockerelli. NCBI lineage: Eukaryota > Metazoa > Arthropoda > Insecta > Hemiptera > Triozidae > Bactericera > Bactericera cockerelli. The sequence continues at coordinate 13,011,069 of CM044967.1, read as the reverse complement.
AAACACAATTCCAAGCCTGTCTGATGAGAAATAATTTGAGGAGTGTCAGGAGCATCGAAAGGTACCTCAAGTTTAGTGTGGAGACTGAGGGAGAAAGTATTCGGTGTAGAGAGAGAGAGAGAAAGAGATGAGAGTTGGTTACTGGTGTGATTCAGTCATCTTCCACCAGATCCCCAGTGTAGTGTGTCGTACTTCCTGTGTTCGGCATGTAACGCAAGCTACGCTGAGCGAAGAAATGATCGCTGGATCCTCAGTTTTCATTCGACTTAATCATGTTTACTGTTTGCGGGCGTAAGGCGGCGTTTGCGTGTATCCTTCTGGTGTGTTTCGTCGAGTCGAATATCTCGTTCAAATTTCCTTCTCAAGACGCATCGAGCAATAGTCCTGCGATTATTCCGAGCGAAAAGCATTTCAAAACCCGCGTCGACTACAAATTATCGGACACGACAGAAACGACAAACTATCGGAGCGCCGATCTTTTCCAGGAGGTTCCCACAATTCAGAACAGCATTGACGGATGGCGCGTGTACGGAGTGAATGCCGACGATAGCAACGCGTTGGACTACAAAAAGAATCGGAATCTCTACAAAGCGGACGACCTGCGATGGGTGTCGGAAAACTGGAAAAATATTCAAACGTCCAAGAACAAAAACATCCTCATGGAAGTCCTGAACGAGAAGAACAGGAATATCAGCAGCAACAAAACCGCGGACAATCCGAAAGGATTTCAAAATGACATTTTGGACATGCTGGGGAAAAGTAAGTATTTATGCTTTAAATATTATTAGGTGAGTGAATCGCCGCTGACTTATGAGAAGTCTCTACTTATATTATAATGTGTGCCATTGGGAAAATAATCGTAATCACTGTTTCTTGAGCCACAAAAGTCGCCTTTAGGTTTAATCGAACAAAACTGTTCGAATCCATTTTGGTGGTCATTTTAATCACATGACCAGGGTAAATGTGTGACGGACACACGTGAATCATCATTTCCGTAGAAGTGAAGCCCATTTTATGTACATAATTTTTCACTAAAAATAGATTAGTGGTATTTTTAACTTCTCAAATCGAAAAATTTAAAAGTTCTGGTTGAACTCGCATGTAGGTGACCCGAGCACCCGGGTTCGATCTCCGGCTGGGTTGAAAATTTTGTACTTTGTACTTCAGATGTCCGGAGTCCCCTCATAATGAGTCCTCGTGAGGCAAAATGAGTAGTTACTTGTAGAGTGGCGAAAATACCAAAGTAAAAAGAAAATAATGGAAATTAGTTAAATATTATGTAATTTTAGGCTTTCAGTAATGCTTTCCAAATACTCATAATTATACAAATTTCAAAGACTATTTACTACGAGTACAGGCATGTTTGAACATCACATCTAAATTTGCGTTTTATTATGCAACAGACTTTTGACCTTTGAGGAAACGTCTTAGATAAGTAAAAATAGCACCAATATTTTTTCCTGACAAAAGTACATAAAATTGGCTATTCGGTTGTACAAAAATGTGATGAGTTTGAAATAAAGCACTTTTACAAGGGCTATGAACATAGGCGATGAACCCCGTAGGTAATTTTGGTGATTGATATTACGAACAATGGATTTCTTAGGTAGAAATAAATCAATAATGGCTTCTTTTGTGACTCGGAAACATGTCATTATTTGTAATTTCCCTATGGCACACAGGTTTACCGAAGATTATGCCATACTTAAGTTCTCTGTCTAGTTTTTTACATGATTTTTTTTTTACGGAAAGAGAGAAATGTTAAGCTGTTTTACAGTGGGAATTTCTAGCCACTGTGCCGACCTCCGTGGCTCAGTGTTTAAGAGCATTGGTTACTGACCCGGAGGTTGCGGGTTCGAATCCCACCAGAGCGGAAAATTTTGACCGAGTTTTTCCGTTTCCGGAATGGCATGGGTGTAAAGTAAATTGCACTGAAGCAATGCGAAAGTGGTTCCTATTAAAATTTATTGTACTTATTAAAAATAAAATAGGAATTTCTAGTCTTCGCCGACAGTATAAATAAAGTACCTATTTATGATAATAAATTCTAGCCTGAAGTTTTAGAGAGGGCAGCAAAATCAGGCTCCAGTCTTCAGTATAAAAAGGTCTCAGCATAGAATATCAAGGATTCTGATTGCAAAGGCAAATTCCTATAAACTCTCAAATTGACTCAGGATACTTGTTGAAATATCCAGAAAGCCACTTTCAATGTGTGACAACCACCCATAGGTCCCTTAGGCAGCGTGAGAGAACACTTTGTGAAAGCCTGAGAGAAGGAAAATATAACAAAGAACCAATCCAAAAGTAAGACCGTTTAAAGCGAAAACTGCGGTAAATTCGGGAAAAAAGTCTTGTATTGGAGTTCGAGTGGATGAGGTGCTGATAATATAGGTAGGTAACGTAGGGATAAGTTGGTTTCGATTTTTCTTGAATCCATCCTCATTATTTTTGAGATTTTGACAACATACTATGCCACAATTCAATGTGTAGTGGAGAATAACTTTTCCGTTTCTTTCATATTTTTATACATCATTTGTCCATATTTTTATTTTTATTAGTAATTTTGTAGCCTCTGGTTTTTTTTTCTCTACTTTTATTATTAATATTATTTGTGTAAATTGAGCTCGGCTCGTCAATATATAGTATACACCCGTTCTGCGGGCATTTATCATCATATTACCTACCGCCACTGGTCGCTGCTCACATCAAAGCTGCTACTCATTCTTCCATACGAGTTATGAGTGGACCCCGAACAGTGCCGAAAAATTCCATACCATCACCGTGTGTGTGACTCAGCTGGGATTCGATGCCAGGTCTCGGTGACTATTTCACAAACACAACTGCTGGAATAAGGGGACTCAGTCTTCATCGGGTGGATAAAGGCTGAGTACACTGAGTAGTTACCGTGGCCGCTAGGGTTGCACGCACGGTGACCTGGGTTCAAATCTCAGCGGAGTCGGGATTTTTCGGCTCTGTACTTTAGATATTCGGGGTACACTCATTCCTCGTGAGGACAAATGAGTAGGTCGCTGCTCCGATGTGCGCAGCGATCAGTGGCGGAATTTAGGGCAAATGATACACTAGAATTAAAAGGAAGAGTCCTATCAAGGTATTTTTCCATACCTAATAAAAACAAGAATATTCTCAAATCCCCTATAATATCATGCACGAAAAAATTCAACGATATATGCCCCAACAAACCGATCTATTTAAATGAATACATGTGTGAATGAATGTGTGAATAAATGATCATACCAGTTACCAGTTACCTTTTGCTTGATTGTTATATGTATATAATCTATAACTTTCAAGTGTTTGGATTAAAAAATAAAATGCACTACTCACTATTATTGTGATTTATAACACGAAGAACATTTATTTTATTTATTAATAAGGGCTGAATTATAATATAGGATTACAGCAAACATAAGTCAGACCGACCGACCGTAAGTAGGACTAAAGTGAACTGTTGAAACTCCGACACTACAGATGCTCTGGCTTATCTTTAATGTAATTGTATTTTTCATTCGGCCCTAAGCGGTCGGTAATGTGGCGGACTCGTAACCTGGAGGTCGGTGGTTCGAGTCCCAAATTCAGCAAAGATTCAATAAAGCGAGTCTGAGCAATTGTGATATCACATTGAGAATAATACAAGTATGATAAAAAATTTTTTATTATTATTTACACCTACCTCAACTGTCAAAAAATATGTGACTCAGACTTTTTCGATACTATGAAAAATCATCAATTTTATATCAAAAGTATCAAACTTTCATCGATGCTCATCACTACGGAGGACAGCTTTCAGAAAAAGTTTAGTGTTTAGATATCACTTGCCGTTTCTCTTAATCACGAATTTAATGAGGAATTAATATTTATATCATTATCACTTTATGAATAGGTGATAGGTGTGCAACTGTGCATGATATCATTTACTGTACATAATATAAATATCACATGTTGTACCTGTCTATGTACAATAATGTATATATTGTACAAATGTACATAGAGTACATACATTGTACATAATTATGTGCAATACCTAATGTACATATTGTACATAGAGGAGATTCATCTTGAAAGTTCTCTTTACCTTCTCTTTCTCCTCGCCATAACATCTAAATTAATAAATTTACAAGAAACATACCTAAAACAAATTAGTTCAATAATTAAATTATTAATTCACCCGATATATTTTTACCTTACGTCGCATAGATTTAATAGATATTGTAATGACTTCATCTTTCACGCAAGTTGTGGACCAGTGGTGAATGGCTATGAAAAAACTCAGTTCTAGAATTGTGTTAAATTAAGCGATTTTAGAGTTAGTGAGCCAGAGCCATAGTTTATAGTCCCCAGCCAGACTATAAGTCTACTCCCCAGCCAGACTATAAGTCTGGCTGGGGAGTAGACCAGCAGTCTGGCTGGGGGACTATAAACAGGGAGTAGACCAGCATGGGCTCGGTTCTGGGGGCCCTTGTCAATTATTAGCCTCCTTGTAAAGACATTGGTAGAAGTGCTGAGTCATTCTGGATTACCCGCAACCTCTGGATTATCAGACTGACGCCTTAATCACTGCGCTCTCGGTATGAATAAAGCTAGTTGCAAAATATGAATCTGACCATGTCCAATTTAAATGTGGAATTGCTGCTCGGGCTGAACAAAGCGCTGTAGAAAAAGGGAACATTGTGTTCCTCTGATTGTAGGCTAGACTGGGTGAGTACGAAAGCCACCCAGTACACAGACCAGTAGAAACCAAAGAAGTAGTTATTTTCAATGACATGCCATTGCTTTGAGAGGCTTGCAATTTTTTTTTTAAAGAAAAAGGACGATTACGTAGGTATTAAATTTGGTTGGTCCAGTTAGGTTGATTTTAAAATTTCCTTTGATAAAAAAAGTGTTCTCAAAAGAACTCTAAGAAGATAAGTTCAGCAAAAGATGATTTCCATCATTTAATTAAAGTTTAAAGACATTCACACACGTACAATTTTTTTAAATGCATGCATGCATGAACATCAGGCAAGAGGCTGCATATATATGAGCCTATGCTCGTGATCTTTTTCTGTTTATTTATTTATTTATGTTTTTTTTTGTACAAATATACATACGTATGTGGTACAAAGTCAAATACAGAAATATCTTAAGAATAAGAATAATAAATATACAAAATATAAAAAACACCAATAAAACAACACTTAGCCAGCGTCGATGGCATGTTGAACACACCGGCCCCCCCCAGAACACCGAAGCCAAGCGACATCCAGCGAGGTCAAGACTTGGATGGGTGACCATTCAAACCCCAACTCTCGCGACGCCGGCCCTTCCCGGCCCCACTCAGGCTGGGTGAGGCCAATGTGAGCAGCAGGTCCGTGAGTCCCCTGCGAATGGAGGGCAAAACCCCCGTCGTGACACGACCATGGCAGTTGAAAGCGACGCCAAACCCCACTTAAAAAAAAAAAAAAAAAAAAAAACACTAGAACTCATCATCTTGAGACTCCCGCTTCCAGCGCTCCACTTGAGATGGCATCCCAGAACTCCTGAACACTGTATGGGCACATATTTATGAGTTGGGATTTTAGAGTTTCTTTGAAAGAAGTAGGAGTTAGAGACTTGAGACACTCGGGAAGGGCATTAAATATTTTAATGCCCTCACCTAAGAAGGATTTATGGAAATTATTTGTTGATAGGATGTTGTTCCTGTATCTGGTGTTATGAGAGTGGACGTCTCGATGTCTTGGTAGCTCATCTGAAATTTTTTGCACTAAGACACAGGAATCAAGGATAAGTTGGCCATACAGTGTAAGGATACTGTTACATACTGTTACAAACGCTCATGCATGATAGGCACACCTGTTCATACATGCATGCCATACCACATGTACGTGTGTGGCCGGCCTAAAACTAATTCCAAATCATAGATCACCACATCATAGATCACCACATCATAGATCACCACAGCATAGATCACCACATCATAGATCACCACATCATAGATCACCACATCATAGATCACCACATCATAGATCACCACATCATAGATCACCACATCATAGATCACCACATCATAGATCACCACATCATAGATCACCACATCATAGATCACCACATCATAGATCACCACATCATAGATCACCACATCATAGATCACCACATCATAGATCACCACATCATAGATCACCACATCATAGATCACCACATCATAGATCACCACATAATAGATCACCACATCATAGACCACCACATCATAGATCACCACATCATAGATCACCACATCATAGATCACCACATCATAGATCACCACATCATAGATCACCACATCATAGATCACCACATCATAGATCACCACATCATAGATCACCACATCATAGATCACCACATCATAGATCACCACATAATAGATCACCACATCATAGACCACCACATCATAGATCACCACCAAGAGTAAACGACATTGGAAGGAAGAGCCTATGCTAGGTCGTTTCTTATAACCCAAATATGCAACGCTAATAACATTTTACCTCACATGTAAGCATACCTACCTAACAAGGACGGCAAGTCGCAGCATCCACTACAACTTTCTAGCCTGCTCGTAACGAGGTGTTTTACCTGCGCCATCAGTTACAGCATTCGACACTGGTGCCACTCCGTCAGGTAGAATGTAGAAAGAAAGTGATTCTGATTACCTAACCGGAGTGACCTTCAGACAAGACAAGAAGAAAAAAAAAGAGATCTTGCTAGTTTAACTGATAACTAGCAAGCTGTACGTTGCCAGAGTCCCGGACACTCCCACACTCTGGTCAGCGACTTGGCGGATCTTCTTTAGATGCACGGATGTATTTCACTGAGCTTTCCTTTTCATGCAAAGTACTCCTTGAGTATGAGGACTTGCCAATTAAGTTAGAGGGACTCAATATAAGGAGACTTACGAATTAAGTTAGAAGAACTTACCAATTAAGTTCGAAGGACAGAATTTAATTGTCAATTAGTAAGATGGTTTGAATTTAGTGACTTGCCAATTAGGTAAGTTAGAGGGACTGAATTATTCTCTTAGAGAATTATACTTAACCTATTACAATTTAAATTTGAATTCAATACAAGAATTGCAACATAATAAGACCAACCGTCTGTAAGAGTCAAGGGACTCTTTTGGGCCGAATTCTCATATTACACTGCCCAATTAGTTTTAATGAGTACCATTATTCCAGCAATGTGTCCCGGCTGGGTTTCGAACCCGCGACTTCTGATTCACCACACCGAGACGCCTTGACCACTGAGCTACCGGGTCACTTATACTTCAAAGTACAATAAAAGGACTCAAATATGGGCCAATCCTGGTCTAAAACTGTAGTATGAAAAATTCTCATTATAAGTCGAAAAACTGACACTCAGGGTCGAATTATGAACAGGATTAAAACCGCCCCTCAAGTCGGAGTATAGAGCTCTGTGATTGGTTGAAACTCCGACTTGAGAAACTGTCTAGTTTATTTTTGTTGTAATTCTATACATTCGGCCCTCAGAGCGTTTTGAAACGCATACTCTTCTTCTGCTAATCTTGATTCTCTCAAAGAGCGCCGTCATCAAGCTGATTCGAGGTTTCTACAAAAGCTCATCTCTGGCGAAGTTGATTGTAGTGGTTTGTTGGGGCTCATTCCTTTTGATTGCCACCGGAGACTCAGGAGAGCCAAACACATTCTACGTGACATCTTGTGACTCAAATTACAAGTATTATGCTCCTCTCAACAGGATGTTAAGATCTGCTAACACCGATTGTGGATTTGATTTTTAAAACATTTGTGATATATATTGTAGAGTATTTTAATGTCTTTCGATTACCATTTACCATTTATGTGTTGCGTTGTTTTTTTTTTTTTTTTTTTTTGTGTATCTCCATTGATTTTCGTTATAAATTAATATTGTTTTATTGTACAAAGAGCTCTCATGCTCGTTAATAAATGTACCGGTACACCCGGTATTATTATTATTATTCTTTTTCGTCGTTTTTTTCCATCCAAGTTGTCCTTGTCTTCTGCATAACCACATTTCCGTAGCCTCAATCCTTTCCATAACAAATTAACCACTCAATCCAGTTCAATCCAATATTCTCAATGTCCGCGTACTGACATATCAATATCAGACCTCCGAATTACAAATCCAGTTCAATTGATGTAATAGAAAGTAGGTGATACTGTGTGATATAAGAGCCAAAGACATCGGGAATGACCACTCTGCCGATGATGTAATGAACTCTCCAAGATATTTGGTGCTCTGACTTCCTGTTCAGTGATAAGACTGATAACTGATAAGCTATCCAGCGGTGACCAACCTTGTTCGTGCCTCGGTAGCTCAGTGGTCAAGGTGTCGCTGGTAATCCAGAGGTCGCGGGTTCGAAACCCAGTCGGGACGTGATAAGTTATATCCTCCTATGTCGGATTTTGAACACTTAATAATACGTCTTGGGCTTAATAGAACTTATTGGTCCAAATCAAGCAGTTTAAAAGATATTTTTATTAACTTTTTGTAACCCTCCCACTTCAGATTTTGACCATAATTTATTTATTTATTTTATTTTTATGAATTGACGAGGCTAAGTCCCCAAAGACATTTAACTCTATACATAAAAAAACTTACAGCAAACAAAACAAATAATGATACGTCTTCCTGTTGGGTTAATGGGATTTAGTAGTCCTATAATCGAGAAATATAAATAAGGTGACAAAATTCCTGGAGTTGTTTTGGCGCTATCATTATGTGGTCATCATCAATTTTAAATTGTACAATGTCCATTGTCCATACATAATACTCGTATGTACAGTCGTTATTGGATATAATATATATAAAAAAACACACAATAATATTAGAAATTTCTCGGAAGTAAAATATCCAGATCAAATGTACCTCTCTATTGGGTAAAGAACCTTTTTATAAGAAAAACCTGGATATAAGAGAACAATTTCCAGGTCAAATTTACCTCTCCATTAGGAAAAGAACATTTTTATAAGAAAAACCTGGCTATAAGAGAAAAAATTCCGGTCCTCTGAGTTCTCTTATATCCAGGGTTCAACTGATATAGAAAGTCGAATGATGCTCACACACGTTTACTATTCCGTCCCGGTAGCTCAGTGGTAAAGGCGGCACTCTGTGAATCCAAAGACTCCAGAGGTCGTGGGTTCGAAACCGAGCTGGGACATGACATGTTATCCTCCCAATTGTGATTTTTATCACACGATAATATGTCTTGGGCTTACTGCTGGAATAATGGGACTTTAATAGTCCTAATCGGGCAGTATAAGTAAGGCGATATTATTATTATTGATCATAATTTCAGGGTCAAAGAATCACTGGTTTACCACATAATAATATGTATTGGGCTTACTGCTGGAATAATGGGACTTTAATAGTCCTAATCGGGCAGCTTAAATATTAAGGCGATACTATTATTATTATTTCTTCTTTTTCACATAACTAGTGTTATGGTTTCATTTGTGGGATTTCACCGAGTGCAAACCATGCACCTGGGGTGAATCCTTGATTTGATGACATTGCGTTGGGATCATCACAGTACTTTGCGTAGTATGTGTGCTGTACTCAGCACTACAGCTTTCTTATTATTATTATTATTCCGTTCCAGTGATCCCGCAGACATGTTTCTACAACGGCGCCCGTTTCGACTGCAGCCTGAGTATCTCCTGCGTACTGGAGGGTGGCAAACCCCTAGACCTCTGCTCGGGTGGCATGATCTGGAGCTGCTGTGTGTCCCGCACCCACAACACCCATGCGCCCACCATCAGTACCGTGGGCGCTCTGGAGAATGCAAGTAAGACTTTTTTTTTTTAAAGCTTTATTAGCCCTTTCGCTCCCGGATTAAACGATCGTGAGGGCTAGAAATTTTGATCAGTAAAATGGCGTCTGCTTGTTCTCTTTAGCTGCAGTTTTTTTAAAGTGATACTGTGTGAAGTTTATAACCTCCTTGGCCAAATTTGAGTATTATTTACATTTTTACATTTCAATTTGATGATTTTTTTCAAATCTCGCGAGAAGTGTAAAACTGAGTAAAAGTCTCAGGAGCGAAAGGGTTAGGTAGAACAAAAAATATATACAGTAGAACACAATGAAATATAAAGAAAAACAAAAAGATTAAACAAAGTATACAAGAAGGAAAAAAATGAGAGAAATGTCCTACCTAAAGGGCGGGGTTATTGCCTGTGGCCATCTCTTCCACCCAACCCTTGTGATTGCTCCATTAAAAATAATAATGAAACGATAGATAATATCATTGATACCACTTTGACAATATTACAAAAAATGGTAGGCACCTACCTATACAAAAAAATTAAAACTGTAAAAAAAAAAAAATACAAAAAAATACAAAAAAATAAACCTCTCCAAAATTTATTGTACCATCAGAACCTTTGATGGGTTTGATGGCAGAGATTGCCTCAGGCAATAATCACGCCCTTTGTCTTTGTTATTATTCTCAAAGAGTATCTAAAAATATATATACCGTTAAGTCTCATAATTTATCTGGTCATAAAACCTCAATAATAAAAAAATAACGCTTCCACCTGAAAGAGAATGAGGATATTTTTTTACAGTTTCTTCGAGTCATCTGAGAGCCGTGACACAGCACGGGTATAACAGCTAGTCATCAGTGAGATTGTGTATTATAATAATTAATACCTTCGGAGTATTTAAGGCAATAGTATTATTTTTCTGTATCAATTAACAAACATATATGTTACCTAAGTACTAATAATAACATAATTGTCATCCCCTTGACCTTCTGAACTAAATGTCTAAAACAAAATGATATTAATGGAATAATAAGTAACTAATTTGTTACATGTTAAACGTTAACACAATACTGGGACACACCCATTCTTATAATATGTATGTATGTGGTTTATTTATGTTATTATATCACAACTTTAGTGGGTAGCACAGCATTACGAGACTCCTAATAATATCATTTGTCCAAGTATTTCATTGCTTGCCCGTAACATCCAAGTACAGAGCAGAAAAAATTCTGCCCTGTCGTGGTCGAACCCAGGACTCGGAGAATATAAGCCTAATGCTCTATTCTACTCGGCCATGATGACTACTATAATAATATTAATAATGCACTTAGCTCGCGGTAATAATAATAATACTCTTTAGTGGAAGGTAACCACCAGGCGAGGTTAATGCTCAAAGCATTTTCTACCACCTAACCCTCAGAGTCTTATTATTATGTGGTCACAAACTCAAACTAATGAGGAAAAATTCGTGCACTGGGTGGGATTCGAACCAACGGAGTACTCAGTAGTGAAGGCACCGTGCCACCGCCGCACGCCCGTCTGTGGTGTAGTCCAGACGCCGCCTTCCAATTAATACTTTCTGCTTTGAAATCGACGCTTTTTGATTGAGTGAATATAGGGCGAAATTCCACCTCAGTTAAATGTATCATCATCGGGTGGCGTCATCGTGAACGATGGTAGCCAAACAGTGGAGGAATGACTCAGCAGTTCTGCCACTGTCTTTACAAGGAGGCTAATAGTTGACTAGGGCCCCCAGAACCAAGCCGATGCTGGTCTACTCCCTGTTTATAGTCCCCCAGCCAGACTGCTGGTCTACTCCCTGTTTTTAGTCCCCCAGTGAGTTAAATGTATCAGCATTATTTATAATTACTCTCAGGGTTATTCTTGCAAGTAAACAAAGTAGGCAAAGTAGGCATTGAATTGAGCAGGATTCCCAGTGGCAGCTGAAATATTACGAGTGTTACACAAACTCACTGCCTCCACATGTGTACGCTAGGCCAGGCAGCGCACCATTCAGGTAGTACCTACTTTCACTCAGGAAATAGTTCCATTGTTACAATTGTTAAGTAAACACGAGAGTCGGCTGGCTGGTTTAGTCGTAACAGCTAAACCGTGTCCTGGTGAAGAAAAGATGAAAAATTACCGAAAGTTTGTACACAGAAATAAATAAATGTGTTTCTTTGTGTTGTTATATCACAATTTTAGTAGGTAGCGCAAAAAATTATGGCACTTTTCTCTAGGGTACTCATACTACTCATAAAGGCATCTGCCAAAACACCAATACCTAATAAATATCTGTAAGACTAAATGATCTTAGAAGCCAAATAAAAAAGGCTTAGCGCTGGCTATGATTAAATCGGCCAGAGGTCGTGGGTTCGAAACCCAGCCGGGACATGACAAGTTATCCTCCCATTTGTGTTTTTTACCACATAATAATATTTCTTGAGCATACTGCTGGAATAATGGGACTTTAGTAGTCTTAATCGGGCAGTATAAATAAGGCGATATTATTATTATTATCACATTATTATAGCCCTGATCTGTTCCGCCGAGTTCCGGCCCGAAACGATGTACGGCAATGCCTCATTGTGTAGAGTAGGGTTAGGAAAAATAAATATATAAGGCCATGCCTCGAGCTATAACTTGGATGCAGTCGCCCTGACTGGGAGGCTAAGGTAAATTCCAAAAGTAGGAAGATAGTTTTAGGTTTTGCTGTAGGGTTTTACGTTCCATTTAACTGTTAAGGTCCATTTAACATGTAAACTACCCATATTAAGCCTTTGTTGGGCCAAGAATTATTAATATAAGATTTATTTCAACATTTCTTAAATCGTCTCTTTTAGTGATGAAAATCCCTTGAAGTAGTGTTGTACTTTTAGAGACAATAGTCAGCAGCACGAGTGTTTGAATGGTCACATTGGTCACCCATATAAGTAACGTTGATCAGGCCTAGGTCTGGTAATGGAACTATGTTATTGAATCTTCACCAATGTAAGTCTGTCACAAGTCAACGTGACTCGGGAGGCCTGTCCAATAACTCTATACCTTATATTTTGGCATTATAAAAACATAAAAGGTACATAATCATTTTTCCATTCAAGATTCAGACTCTCGAATAATAATAACACATCTAGTCTCTGATGAAAGATGAAAGTTTGTCCCACACAACCGGGCAAGTCTATTCAGAGTGTATTAAACAGTCTAAAATTCACTTTCAACCTCTCAGTATTATTATTCACAGACGTGTCACGCTTAGCCAGCATAGATTGCTTTGACTTTAGAGTTTTGTCATAGGACATATTATTCGGGGTCTTTGTTCTCTCGTCCTGGTGACATAAGAGTCATGAGATCCCAGGGAGGTGAATAGTCGATAGTGACTCGTGTGATAAGGTGTACAGGGGAGACATACAGGGTGATAACTGGACTTAGCAGGGAGACAGGGCAGACATACAGGGTGATAACTGGACTTAGCAGGGAGACAGGGCAGACATACAGGGTGATAACTGGACTTAGCAGGGAGACAGGGGAGACATACAGGGTGATAACTGGACTTAGCAGGGATACAGGGGAGACATACAGGGTGATAACTGGACTTAGCAGGGAGACAGGGGAGACATACAGGGTGATAACTGGACTTAGCAGGGAGACAGGGGAGACATACAGGGTGATAACTGGACTTAGCAGGGAGACAGGGGAGACATACAGGGTGATAACTGGACTTAGCAGGGAGACAGGGGAGACATACAGGGTGATAAAACCCATTAATAAACACTTCGTTTTCCGTACGCTGTCTGTTACAAAACATAACTCTAGAACGGTTCAAACTAGAGAGCTGGAATTGTTGATATGTTGATATATCAACGTAGAAAGTATACTAGTACCGATTTCGGTAGAAAGAATAAACTTTTTAATATGAAATCTTCTCAACCAGATCTTCTACACAAATTACTAGTCATCCTGTAGTGGGTGGCCACCAGGTGGGTTGAGACTTTATGCTCACCCTGTATAGAACAACAATAAATGACTAGAACGGTGCTATAAACAATATTCCCAAAGCATAATACATACATTTTTAACTAATTTATTGAAATCTTTATACAACAAACATGTCATCGTTCTTCTCCCGACACATGGTGCCTACCAGGCTCGAGGCATTTCCACGCTGGACTGCCAATGACAGTCATTGGCGTGAAAATGCCCCGGCCCTGGTATCACCACATGTGATTTATAATACATACATTAAGATCGGTCACATAAATGGAAATTTTTCTATTGAAATCCATATCATAAGTACGAGTATCTGTCAAATTTAAGTGAATGCAATAAATCTTACCTATAAGTGCTCGAAATGTATGAATATAATATGCAATAAAACAGAAGAATAAGGTCCGAACTATAAAATAGGATTACAACCAAGATAAGTCTGAGCATCCCTTGATTTCGATTTGGAGTTTTAACTTATATTTTTTTTTATTTTATATGACATATGGTCTTAGCATACATAATACTCGTATACAGAGTGTCCACTTTTAATGTGCGCCATAGGAAAAATACATGTAAAAACAGTTTTTCGTGTCTCAAAAGTCGCCATTAAGTATTTTAATTAAACCAAATAGGTTAACTCATGTATTTTTATCTGAGAAATCCACTGGTGGTAATTTCATACACCTGGAACTTACAGTTAAAAAGTTAAGGTTTCGAAATCCGAGAAATGTGTTATATTTGAAACTCAACATTTTTGTACAATTGGATACTCTATTTTATGTATTTTTTCACGAGAAATTGATTGGTAATATTTTCAATTACCTGGGGTTTACAGTTAAAAAGTTCTGGGTTCGAAACCGAGTAATTGCGTTATGTTTGAAACTCAATATTTTCGTACACCCTTCCTGGAAATGCTGCTTGTAAAAACTCTTTGACTAATCTTGAGTTGTGGGCTTAACAACCGTCCATTTGACCTCCTTGTTCATGAAATAGGTCCATTAATCACAAATGTTGTAGGTGAAAGAGAAATTTTTTTTCAAATGGACGGTTGTCCAGCCCACAACTCAAGATTAGTCAAAGAATTTTTACAAGCAGCATTTCCAGGAAGGGTGATAGCTCACAATGGTGATATTGATTGGGCAGCAAGATCACCCGATCTATCCCCAAATGACTTTTTTCTTTGGGGTTACCTAAAAACAATACTTTATCACGAAGGTAAAACATACCCCAATGTAGAGGCATTGAAAGATGCCATCACCCAAGCATGCAACAACATAACAGCTCGTCAATTGGCAAATGTTCGCAATGAATTTTACGACAGATTGGGATATTGTGTTGCTGCTGATGGAGATATCTTTGAAAATCGAATCTAACTTCAATATCAGTAAGTGCCTACCCATAAACTGATTATCAGCTGTCCTTTTTTACAAAGTCATGTATTCAAGTTTAAAACACGCCTTTTTTTCAGTAGGTCTTCTTCGGACAAAAACAAGCAGAAATCGTTATTTCTATTGAAAAAATACACAAATAAAGTTAAAGAATGCTAAAATAGGGTATAACAGATAGTAAAACCAGAAACCAGGTAGGTATCCAGGTGTACGAAAATATTGAGTTTCAACCATAACGTAATTACTCGGTTTTGAACCCAGAACTTTTTAACTGTAAACCCCAGGTAATTGAAAATATTACCAATCAATTTCTCGTGAAAAAAACCATAAAATAGAGTATCCAATTGTACAAAAATGTTGAGTTTCAAACATAACACATTTCTCGGATTTCGAACCCTTAACTTTTTAACTGTAAGTCCCAGGTGTATGAAATTACCACCAGTGGATTCCTCAGATAAAAATACATGAGTTAACCTATTTGGTTTAATTGAAATACTTAATGGCGACTTTTGAGACACGAAAAACTGTTTTTACATGTATTTTTCCTATGGCGCACATTAAAAGTGGACACTCTGTATAATTACCTATGAATGACCCGTCAAAAAAAAAAAAAAATTAAATATGACATATACTCGTATGACAGTGCTGAGTCCTACCTGAGGGACGGTGGTCTGGTTTATATTTGTTTGTAATCCTATTTTATAATAATTCGGCCCTAAGCCACCCAAATCTTTATAAAAAGTTTCTATTCTGTGGATTTTGTAGTTTAGCAAGAATTACCTTTTTCCATAATCCCTCTCTTCACGTAATTTTAATGGGGTTTAGTCCGGTTGTGTGGAATTCAGGGTAATTGCATCGAAGGGGCGAATACTCTGTTTAAACATCGCATGTGTATGTAACCACAAGTAAACTGGTTTTTCGTAAAACATCATGCTAAAGATAGTGTTACGTATGGTAAAATTAAGTGACAATAAAATGTACCTAATAAAGTAATAACTAATGCGGTAACGAAGATCAATAAAAATAATAATGAAATACAGATTGCCTTATTTATACTGCCCGATTAGGACTATAAAGTCCCATTATTCCAGCAGTAAGCCCAAGATGAATTATTGTGCGGTTAAAGTTCCCAAATGGGAGGATAACTTGTCATTTCCCGGCTGGGTTTCGAACCGCGACAACTAAGATTTGTTTACAAATACAAACTTTGGTAAAATTATTATTTGGTTGTTTAGTGGAATTTTTATTGCACTCACTCGAGTCACAGTAGCTACAAGAAGAGGAACAGAAGATAAAAAACAAACGAAAACAAGTTCACAGCAAATTATCTATGTTTGTAAGTAAACGTAATACCTTGAATCCAAAAGTTTGATGATCTTGGTTGGATTTAAGAGTCACGCCGGCGTACCTCTAGCCGTATTGAAATGGAAAGTAATGTTTATTACTACAGGTAGTAGTTAGTAGTTACCTTGGTATAGAAAGCGATGCATTCATCAGAACACGCGCAATATACAGGGAGTAAATAAAGTTTTGATTGGAATTTTATTATTAATCCAAAAGAAATGAAGATTAGCGTACATCTCAATATAACTAACTTTAGTTTACGAATTTAACTCATTTTCTTATTTTCATATGGGACAGCTTAATGTACAAAAAAAATCGAGTTTTGTTTTGAATCTGAGTTCTGTACCTTTCCATCTTGCTGATCTGGTTCTATCATTACTGCAGCAATACAATTCATCATGCAGCATCAACAAGAACAGCAGTACATGCAGCAACATCAGCAGCAACAACAGTTCTCTCAGGAGAACAATCCCTCAACTCTTACTTCATCGGACCACTACCCTATCTACACGTCAAACCATTTAGACAGTCGTCCAATTCCGACGTTCTTCACACAAAGCCAGCCGAAACCTCACTTCCTTCTCAACCTCCTGCAAGGGTTTCAACAACCCTGGGAGATCACCACCAAGCCCACCTTTGTGTACATGAACTCACGACCTCTGCTGTCTCAAGCGCTGACCACGCAAATGCCTGTCCATCCCGGCATGGCAGACTCCTCTGCGTCTTCCTCGCAGAGCATCTCGCAAACGCAAGGATATCGCGGTAACTTTCCCATTTCCCTTGCACTTATCTTGCGAGAGAATCTTCTCTGCAGCTCATGAGAATCACCTGCTGACGAGTTTCACAAATTGCACATCCAATCGACGTCACCAATTGCACTCTTATTGCCAATATTCTACTGATGAGAACTTCACAAATTGCACATCCATGGTTATGGCGATCGCATTCCGTGTGAAATGGAATCCTTCTTACTTAATAATCTCTCACCTGATCACATACCTGTTTCCTCTCAAAGTTTCACGTATCTTGATGTCTATGTCTAGTAACATGAAGAAAGTTATGCAATTTGTTTGCGTCATTGAAGACTTCTTCTTGATTGGTGTGAGCACTTTTTATCTCTTTCTCCCTCTATCCACTTGTCAAAATTTTATGCAACTATCATTTTTGATTAAATATATATTATGTGTATGTTACACTATACCTACTATATTTTTTCTAGTCATACATTTTTACTATTCGTATCAAAATATATGAGCTTTTCAACATTCTTGAATAATTTATGTTTTTTTTTTACTGTTCTTGTTTTCTTGGCTTGGGCTATTATTTTTTTATTGAAAAAAAAAAAATCAATTTGCACTTTTTTGGTTATCAGATTTTTTGGTACACATTTTCACTCTATTGTTGTTCTCTAAAATAATACGGGTTGAATCTATTATTAATCTTAATAAGAAATAATTCCCACACATTACCAAAATTCTGAAATTCACCCATTTCACTAGCGATGAATTCATTGCATATTATAATAACATCTCTATAACTAAACATGTTATTATAACTTACGAGTTCCGGAGTACCTGTATAATTTGGTAATTGTAATAGTATTACACAATTATCTTACAGCAATATTAGGACAATCCATTACAATACAAGCCCAACTGTTCCGGTTTAAAAACAGCGTATAACTGTGAAATATTGAAGAAAATACGGGCACTAGTCATGTAGTCATAAAAAATGCACCCAAATATTACAATAATTAGATTTTATGGATGATGTTATGAAGTTAGGTAACATCTTATTATTTTTTTATAATGATTCAGCAAAAATGTGTAAACTTACATAAGTTTTCTGGGAAACTACTAGTAATTTCACTTGGAATCTAAACAAACACCATTCAAAACATGTAGGTACCAATAGAAATAGCTGTTGAACACATCATGGTGCACATGTACAATTGTACATACATAGGTACATGTGTTTACATGGTGCACATGTACATACAATGTGTTTGTGTTTGAAAAAAGTTACCCTCTTAAAAGTAATACAGAGTGTTCCTCTTCAGGTGTTCCAGTGATTTACGAGGTCTGATCAAAAAGTTCCGGAACTATCTCAATAACTTTTTATTGTGAATTTACAAAAAACATTCGAAGTGGTGCCCTTCGAAGTACTCCCCTTGGCTACGAATACACTTTTCCCAGCGATGTTTCCATTGGTCCATGCAGGTAGAGAACGCCTCAGCAGGAATGCTGTTCAGCTGCACCAGCGATTTTTGTTTGATGACCTCTACAAAGGCAAAACATTGTCCTTTTGGTGGGTGCTTCAGCTTTGGGAAAAGGGAAAAGTCTGCGAGGGAAGGTCAGGCAAATAGGGGGAAAGACAGTCATTCCGTTTTTAGCGCAGAATTTTTTTTTTTTTTTTTAAAGGTAAGTGTGCCCCGGAACCGCTTTCGCATTACTTCAGGCCATTCCGGAATCGGAACATTTCGGTCAGAAATTTCCGCTCCGGCCGGGATTCGAACCCGCAACCTCCGGGTCAGCAACCAATGCTCTTCTTAACCACTGAGCCACGGAGGTCGGCTGAATTGGCGAATCAGAAGAGCAGTGTGACACGGCGCGTTGTCATGATGGATGACCCACTCACCACTCCCCCACATTTCCGGTCTCTTCCTCCTCACAGCTTTGTACAACTTTCTTAGGGTGATCCTGTCCCTTTTTCATGTTTTCTGTGGGATCTCTTATCTTTTTATAAGTTAAGTAAATGTTATTTTTTTGACTGAATGAAAGTGATTTTTAAACACCGAAGGAACTATCACCTGTACTACTTCTATGCTCTGATAATTTTCGCCTTAGTAAACAAACGTAAGAGAAGTACATTGGAAATCCAATGTATTTCATGATTATTTTAAGTATTTAAAACAAATGATTGTTTCTTTATGTGCAATCAGTTGTATAAATATTCGTTTCCGAAGAATTAGAAGAAAATCCATTTTCTTCTCATTCTTCTTGAGCACATACTCTTCTTCACCTTTCACTTTGCATTTTCCCAGACCTACTTGGGGTCGACATTGTTAAACCTTTTCCTCCTAGCTGAGGCTAACTTCTCCCGTGTTCGTCTTCCAGGATGTGGGGAGCTTTACACCCGAAGTCACAGGATAGTAGGAGGCCACAGCACCAGCTTTGGATCACATCCCTGGCAAGTAAGTAAAGATAAGATTTTTTTTTTCGACTATAAAAATACAAAATGACTGCTCGAGGAAACGGAATTTTCAGTCGTACTTTGAAAGTATAAACAATTTATTGTTTAGTCGAATTGAAAATGATTGGAAATGTGTCAAGAAATATTAATGTTTTAATTAGTATATTGTTTTTAAAAAATGTTATAAGGTATCCTTTGTCGTATGGCAACCTGTTGATGTACAGGAAGGTTTAAATATATAAATATATATTCTAAGAGTTTAGTACAAAACCATTTTTCTTTCTTAGCCATAAAACAGCAGATGGACGAGAGGTGACACGATAATTCCCATTTAGGTGCTGGGTCAACACGAGCGCACTAAAAGGTTTCCCTTACAAAAAACTGAAAGCAAATTTTGATTTAAATTTAAATTAATTGTTGTTATTGTAGCCAGCTTGGCTAAAATGGGGGTGTAATGGTCTCTATCCAACTTTAAATTCCGTCATCAGAAATTGAGCTTTTTCTTTTCTTATTTGAAAATGATTTCACTTTCTTTCAAACTGTAAATAATGCCGTTGAAAATATCTAAAGTATTTCCTTTCAGGCGGCCATCATTAAGTCCGGCTTTCTCTCCAAGAAGTTGTCATGCGGGGGAGCACTTCTGAATAACCGCTGGGTGGTCACGGCTGCGCATTGCGTTGCTACGTAAGTTATATGGAAATACTTTACTCTTTGCCTAGAGGTAAGTAAACGAGAGTTTTTTTGAAATCATCTTTATCTTCATCATATTCTTCTTGTTTCACTTTGCCTTTTCCTAAACTTATAGATACGGGGGTCGGCATTGTTCAGCCTCTTCCTCATGGTTGAGGTTGGTTGATTCTGGCACTCCTACTTCCACATTTTACGGCTGGATGCCTTTTCTTACGCCAACCTTGTTAAGGGCACCTACGATTTTCGTTATTGTTTTTTGACCTAACAAAGATGGTTTCTTCTACTTCTCTTTTTCTCCTTAAACTTTTCTGGAAATTCATTTTTGAGACCATTTTGTCAATAACTTTAAGGATTTAAAAAGGTACATTTACTCTTTCTACATTTAATTTCTTTTTATATTATTTCTTTTCTTTCTCATTTTTATTTGTTTTCTCCTTGAGATAACGAGCTAATATTCTCTCATTCCATTTTCTTCTATCTTGTTTTCTAAACCCAATTATTTGTTTCTCCTTACTGTTGCAGTCGCGCTTTCTTGTCCTCACCAAAACCTATTTATTCCCTCTTTCTTTTATAAGTCTCACATCCACGTTTCCTTTTCTATCTATCTACTTACTTTATCTTTTAGAACCGAATTATAAAATATCACAGCGCACTTTACTACGACTTGAGGAATGGTCTGAATTTAAATATTTTTTGTTAGCAGAACCATTTTTTTTTTGTTTTTCATTTCCACTTTCTTCTTCAATTCTCTAGAAAAATCTCCGTTCATCCCTTTATCCTTCTATCTATACATTCGTCTGGTTTTTCTTTCATTTCTACTGATTTTACTCACTTTCTCTCTTACACATCTTCTTTCCCTCGTGTCCAACCTCTCTACTCTATCAATTCTCAACTGCTCTCTTTTTTCTTTCTTCCTCATTTCTATTTCAGAACGACTAACAGCAATTTGAAAGTCCGACTGGGGGAGTGGGATGTGCGGGACACTTCGGAGAAATTCTTGCACGAAGAGTTTGCTGTGGAGAGGAAAGAGGTAAGATTTGAACAAAACTATGATTAACAACTGTTTCCATTTTTTATCATCAGCAGGTTATTGTCCCGGAAATCCATGCCATCAACTAACCTCTCTGTTTTAATCAGTCATAACAAAAAAGTATGAAGTTGTACTAGATTTAAATTAATATAATATAAAGTGTGATTTTTTGTGATAAAGATCAAAGCTTCTGCAATTTTTTTGTGGGAAGCGAATTACACAGTCACCATTACAGAGTCTCCATATTTTTTCTAAACCAATTATATTATATTAATATTATTTTCTTACATCACCACAGGGTGGCGTCATCGTGAACGATGGTAGCCAGACAGTGGAGGAATGACTCAGCAATTCTACCACTGTCTTTACAAGGAGGCTAATAATTGACAAGGGCCTCCACTGTCTGGTTACCATCGTTCACGATGACCCCACCCTATGATCTGATGATGAGCTCTTTTAGAAAGACTATTTAGATTTATGAGATTTGTTTATGTTTGTGCAACAATTTGCTATGTATTCGATCGTCTCTTGTACCTATGATACAATGCTGAAGATGTGAGAGCATCTTTTACACCATTGGTCTGCTCGTGTGATGGAGCACTACATGTAGAATTTGAGCAGCTTATAAAGAGATTATCTCAAGAACTGACTGACAAATGGAAGAGAAGTTATTCTCAAATTTTCAGTTGGGTGAAAGCCAAGATCCAACTGGCAGTAGTAAGAGCAGTGTCCCTAAGGTTGCGAGGAACTAGACAGCGGTTTAAATCAGCAATTATTGAAGATGGTGCAGGAGTAGACTATATAATATGTCAATAAATAAATATATCAGTATTTCGTTAGATCCTTAAAAAAAAAAAAAAAAAAATGATACCCCATTACAGGTGCACCCTCAATACTCTCCATCGGACTTCCGCAATGATGTGGCCCTCATCAAGATAGACAAGGACGTGGTGTTCAAGCAGCACATCATACCCGTGTGTCTACCAGACCAGACGGTGAAGCTGGTGGGCAAGAGTGCCACGGTGGCGGGCTGGGGGAGGACCAGACACGGTGAGAACTTTTAACACATTGCGTGCCACGTCACACTCTAGAGTGTGACAGTGCACTTGCCATTCTGGCCCTGTCACACTGTAGAGTGCGACACCATGTTGTTTCTTTAAACGTCTGTCACACTCTTGAGTGTGACCAGAAATACAAACTAACGTCAACATCACACCGTAGCGTGTGACATGGTGTCTGGAGGAACATGAAATTAAAATTCTCTTGCACTTCTGGCCCTGTCACACTCTACAGTGTGACCAGAGAAATTGACCAAAATTCGGCTGGTCCCTGGGGAAACATTCACAAATAAGGCTTGGCACACAATGTGTTTTCAAGGGACCAGCTTTTTTTCTCTTATGTCCAGGTTTCTCTTATAAGGAGGATTTTGCTTATTAAGAGGTCAATGGGACCTGGACATTGTTCTCTTATATCGAGGTTTCTCTTATATTCAGTCCTCTTATATCCAACTTTGTACGCTTTAGTGGAAGGACCACTAGGCGAGGTTAATGCTTAAAGCATTTTCTACCACCTAACCCTCAGAGTCTTATTATTATGTGGTACTAGCACCAGTTAAAGAATACTCTTTATATCTTTGTATTTTTCTATACATATATTATATAATTATTAATTTAGGATTCAAATTGTTTACTATCTTTGTAAAAATAAAACATTACATTACGGTCAATGATGTATTTAATAATATTCAAAAACCAAAGAGTTATTCAATCGAAAGTTTATTATTTTCAAATGAAAATTGCATGGAAAATAAATAAAATAGTGGTGTTTTCTTTATACTTTTTCTCAAGACAAGGAGCACCATAACGCCAACAAGCACAACATCTATATTCCCGTTAGTCCCGTTACTCCTACAGCCTCTAACATTGAGATGAACAGTGCCTCTGCCTACCCACTCATCGCTAATTTATACTCATTCCAACTTAATTAGTTTTGTGTGTTGTAAAAGTTCATTAAAAGTCGGAGTTGACAAAATGTCTTCCTATAACTTTTAACAACCATTAAGAAATCTTCATCATCTACTCTGTGTGAGAGCTAGGTTGACTGTATTAGAACCGCTCGTAAAATAATAGCTCATCCTCAGTAATAATTTAGGTTAATCGGTTACCGATTTTAATGACGCATACAGACAACTAGATGTCTAAACAAATGGAATTAAGGTTTAGGTGTCATTGACTTCCTGACTGTCGTCTTTGTCTTTGTCTCTAATGATAATCGCTTATACTGCGTGGACTAATTTTTAAATCAAATAAAACATAGCCGTAATGGTAGATACGGCCATGCCTTTCGGACATTAAATTTTCTGAGGTAGCTTGATTCATATTAAATTTTTGTTATTTACCCATCACCATTCTTGTGTCTTGGCCATGGAACAGGCCACGGCTAAGTTATACAATGATATTAGTTAATTTCTGCAAACGGGCTACAAATACATAATATTTATTTATTTACACTTTATTAATTGGACATATTACATACAACACAGATAATTAGAAATACAATATAATAGAAGTAAAAAGAGAAAAAAATAAAGAAAAAAGAAATAAATATGTAGATACATAATATATGTTCTAACTAAAGGGCGGGGTTATTGCCTTAGGCAATCTTTCTACCAACATATTTTTACTTTCCCTATCCTATAGAACGGAAAGTATAGGAATCACCCAAAATTTTCGATAGTCAGTTTTCAGTACCAAAACACGTTTTATTTTCTGCCTCCAGGAGTTTCCACCGTACCCACCATCTTGCAAGAGGTGGAGGTGGAGGTGATACCCAATGACCGATGCCAGCGCTGGTTCAGATCAGCGGGGAGGAGAGAAACTATTCATGACGTGTTCCTGTGTGCCGGATACAAGGAGGGCGGTCGAGACAGCTGTCAGGTGAGTGGCTCTTAGCTTCACAAGTAATAGAGAACCCGTAACTTATATGTATGTTTTTTATTTGTGGTGAAGCACAAGGCCTCTTCACAATTTTTGTGGGTAGCGCAGCATTACTAAGAGCCTCCTGTACTTTTCGAATTATTCTATTACATTAATTTCTTTTTACTCTGGTAATGCCGCCACTGGTCGTTACTCATACAAGTAACTACTCATTTTTCCTCACGAGGTATGAGTGGACCCCGAACACCCAAGAACAGAGCAGAAAAAATCCTGCCCCGCTGGGGATCGAACCCAGGTCACCGTCCGTGTAATACCTAGCGCGCTAACTCACTCTGCCACGGTGACTTATATCTCATGTTGTTGTTGTTGTTGTAGCCAGCTTGGCTACAGCTGGAGGGGTGAGTGATGGTCTCCACCCAACTTTATTTCAAAGTTGGCTCGTCCTGAACCACATATTTCTATGTGCGATCAACCATCATGAGGACTTGGACTTTTCTTTATAAGCCAATAAACCCTTAGGAAACTGCAAGCGAGCCTGGCTTATAAGGGTTGGCTAGTCTGCTCTCTGTTTATACTCCTCTAGCGAGACACTGGTCTTCTCCATGTTTAACGTCTCCCAGCCAGACTATGTTTATCTCATGGGTAATGAACCTGTCACATGTCACATACAATAAATAATAATACTCTTTAGTGGAAGGTAACCACCGAGCAAGGTTAAAAAGAATTTTCTACTTCTTAACCCTCAGAGTCTCATTATTATGTGCTCACAAACTCAAATTAATGAGGAAAAATACATGCACTGGGTGGGATTCGAACCAACGGATCCCTACGCTACCTGGATTACCAGACTAGCGCGTTAACCACCTCCAGTTTCTCCAGTACATTTTGGATAGGCTGGAAAACAAAGCAAAGCAAATCACAAAATTAATAATAAACAACTTTTCTTCTTCTTCTTTCGTTTTAAATGGTTAAGATAATAGTGGTAGCCATATTGGATAGCTGTTATCAGATTCTTTACGTGACAGGTTAGAGCCATTACGAGTTCTCCATTACTCATTCCTCCATGAGTGGATCGAAGTATGTTGCACATTGCATACACGAATTTATACACGGCGTACATAAAAAATCTGAAGTTTTTATAAAAAGATTTTGTGTTAACATTGTTATGGTGATAAGGCCCTCGTTCCAGAAAGTATTCTCACTTTCATAATTCACAAATTTCCCTTCCAAACGTCGCACAACGCACACTGATTGGTTAATTTGAACAAAATAACCAATCAGAGTGCCAACGGATTCGAACCAACGGATCCCTACGCTACCTGGATTACCAGACTAGAGCGTAAAAAAGAAAATCTGGAACAGATTATTGGAATGTAATTTCTCTTATAATCCTATTCGCTTTAAGTTTTATATTTTTATTTTGATTATTTTTATACCCACTGGGTTTTTTACAACAAATAAAAGCTACACTTTACTTTACTTCTTAACACTAAGGGCGGAATTAATAGACAACATCAATAACTTAAGTCGTTGGTAAGTGTCGATTTTCCCTATCTTACACAGTACGGAATCCGTGACTTAGCGCCACAGAGGTATTACAAAAACGTCTATTAATTCCGCACTAAAACAATAATCTTGAACGTCCGATTTCTGTTTCCAGGGCGACTCGGGAGGTCCCCTCACAATGTCACTGGACGGGAGGAAGACCCTCATAGGGTTGGTGTCCTGGGGGATTGGCTGTGGTCGTGAGCACCTCCCTGGGGTTTACACCAATATTCAAAAATTTGTGCCATGGATCGACAAAGTAATGGTCTGAACAAAAGTGTATTTAAAATTTTGTGTATATGACGGTACCTTACCTTACCTTACCTTACCTAGGTATATGACGGTATGAATTTAGTGACTTAAAGAGGAACATTGTTCTCCCAAATTCGGATTTTATTGCTGCAAATAGTTGTACAAACTTCTAGTTTTGCCTGCTGAAATATGATCTAAAGGCCTGAACAAAAGTGTATTTAAATTTTTGTGTATATCAGTATAAACAGAAAAGTAAGAAGTTGTACTAGATGTACATATCAGAACACACCTGGACAGCTGTTTCGAGCTTATTTACTCTCATCAGCAGGTAATAGTTCTGAATATCCATGCCATCAACTAACCTCTCTATTTTAATCAGTATAAACAGAAATATGAAGGTATGAATTTAATGACTTAAAGAGGAACATTGTTCTCCCAAATTCGGATTTTATTGCTGTAAATAGTTGTTCAAACTTCTAGTTTTGCCTGCTGAAATATGATCTAAAGGCCAAATTATAACGAGGATAACGTATGACCGTCACTAATTTGAGAAGTGGTATGCTTTAATTGGTGGAAAGTCTGACTGAAGAAGCGGTCTTTCTTTATCTTTTTTGTAATCTTGTTGAAGAATTTGGCCCTAAACCCATGGGTGTGTTGAAATCAGAGAGGAGTTAGCTTACCAGACTGATGACCTATGTAATCAATCCTAGCAGTCCTAGTTTTCTGTGTGGGATTTGTTAGGATGAATCACCACTCCCGCTTGTCTTAGACATGGAGGCACCCCCTGCAGGCTCTGTCCCTCGTACGCCCATCATAAAATCTTTTATTTCCCCATACGCTGAGAAGTGTGATGATACTACTCGTACCTATGGCCCCAGTCAGATTTGAGAGATAGTAAGGACGCAAGTGTAAGCAAATATTCAAAATTAAATAATCGAATATCTAACGATAGACTGATGATAATATTTAAATATACGAGTACGTGACGAGTCGGGATCCGATATGCATGTACGAGATAATTGACATTCTAATTTCAGCTTTTTTTTATGAGAGTGGGGTTAATTATTTCTAAACACAAAAAGTCCTCAAAAAGGCCAAAAATACAAAGCATTTGAACTCATGCATTTTCTTGTTTAATATTGTCTTTTGATCTTCTTTTTTGAGTGTTGTTTTTTATTTATAACTTAAGGTTTATGTTTAAATTTACATTATTTTTCTAGTTTTTTTTTTTGATTCCGAGGTTGAGTGAGCAATTCAAAATGCAACTCGTCAAATTCTGTGGTACAAAACTTGGATATTTTATAGTCCTCACCTTAGCGCTTTGTAAGTAGCAATCACCATTTTGAATGAGTATTTTATGATTAAGAATATAAAAGTTACGTTTCTAAAAGCGGCACTTTTCTATAAATAAACCATTTAAATAATTGTTATCTAAATAATAACAGCATATAATTACTACCTCTTTTACTTTTAATACATAGTTGAAATTATCATTAAGTAGGTATTTTTCATAAAAGGTTTATAAAGAATAATGAAGTCCCTATACAGGGTGAGCATAAAGTCTCACCCCACCCCCCGTATCTCGAGAATGGCTGAAAATACAAGAAAGCGCAAAAACCCGTATGCCTTAATTTTTAGGGGGATTCATTTTCAGCCAAAAAAATTTTGCCTACGCGGCCCCAGTCAGGCTGGGCATGGATCAACTTTAAAATCTTAAATAGAATGGTATGTCTTGTGGCATATTGTTTTAAAGGTCTCATAGAGAGAAGTTCATTACAACAAATTTCAGTGAGCTACAACTTACCGTTCTCGAGATACAGGGTCGGACGTCCTGCGTAATATCCATATATTTTGACCTATAACTCGTTAACCGTAAATTATAGAAAAATGAAATTTGTTGATAATAACTCCTTATGACAAGCCCTGTCGAAAAAGGTATAACTCGACATACTCTGTTGATATTATTTTCTGGTCGGTTTCGTCAGCCAGCCGGACGAACAGTCCAAAAAAATTTTAACGAAAAAACAAATCAAGCTTTACCTTGTTCGAAAGTCCTTGCCATAAGGAGTTATTATCAACAAATTTAATTTTTCTGGAATTTACGGTTAACGAGTTATAGGTCAAAATATATGGATATTAGGCAGGACGTCCGACCCTGTATCCCAAAAACGGTAAGTCGTAGCTCACTGAAATTTGTTGTAATGAAATTATCTCTATGAGACCTTTAAAACAATATGCCACAAGATATACTATTCTATTTAAGATTTTAAAGTTGGTCCATGCCCAGCCTGACTGGGGCCCTGTAGGCAAATTTTTTTTGGTTAAAAATTAATCCCCCTAAAAATTAAGGAATACGGGTTTTTGTGTTTTCTTGTATTTTCAGCCATTCTCGAGATAGGGGGGGTGGGGTGAGACTTTATGCTCACCCTGTATAATGGGTTTAATAGTATCCTTAGTTTTTTAGTGGGAAAATTGCTTGTTAGTATCAAAATTAATGTTTAATTATCATAGTATATTTTAAATTTATAAATATTTGTATTTATTCAAATTACAGAATATAAAACAGCTCATCCAGAGCAGAAGATCGAGGCACCATGCCCATAATTTTTTTTATAAATGGGCATTAATAATTTTTTATTTTTTTATGATTTATGAATAAATTTACTTTATAAATAAATGATCACCAAAGTTATATAATATCAACTTTGCAAAGTTGATTTTTTTGGTATTTTTTTTTAATGCTGTACAAAATACCTACGATTGTACCTATTTATGAACTTTTTTTTAAAATCGAAATATTCTGGATTTTACAGTCAAATGTTTGCATATAATAATAGTTACAAATGTTTTACCTCTTAAGTTCTAGGATACAAATTTGTAAATACAACTGTAAATCTTTCAAACCTTTTCTCACCTTATCTATCATAATTATATGTATACATATAGCAATGTAGGTAATTGGCTGTCTAGAATTAAAGATGTTTATGGTTTTCCCAAAGCTATGATGATGATGAGCTTCAACCATAAATTTTTTTATCAACGAATAATATATCTGATATTGAAATGAAGCTGAAAATAAGCTAGAAATTTCATGTGCACATTGATTTTTTTTACAATTTGTTTTGTAATTCAGTCTTATTTAAACGAACCATTTTTTTTAGAAAAGTTTGTGAATATCTAAATTATTATATTTATCCTTACGAGTATACTAGAGTATAAGTATCCTTACGAGTATAAGTCCAAAATTGTTCTGCATTTGTCGAATGGATCTATTGAAAAACCAGTTTGTATCAATTTTTTGTATCTATATACACTCATAAGTCTAGTATACTAATTGTAAAGTCGCACAAAGGATTTATATAACAGAGAAAGATAAGATATTCACATCTTGTAAACAATTTATATTTTACCAAAGAAATAACTTTTGAGAATTCATATTTAAATTAAATTATTAGTTATTGTTCATAATTTCACTTTTGACTTCTTTTTCAAAATTTGTATCTGATTTTATAAACTTTCTCACCATCCCTTGAAAATATTTTCACTGTCTGATATTTTCTTGATGTTCTAATTTAGAACCTCCTCTATTCAATGAGACATATTATTTGAAATGACATTATTTTATCGTCGATAAATTATTTGTAATGAAACTTGAGCTGCCTTAACCCTTGCTTTTAAAAAATGTTTTACAATGTCTAGTTTTTACTCTGATTTATATATTTAATATTTTATAAAATTAGGATTCTTTAAATTTTCATTCACCGACACGTGTGAATGAAAATTTAAAGAATCCTTATTTTATTAATTATTAAATATAACATTAGCCAGCGTCGATGGCATGTTGAATACACCGGTTCCCTTCAGAACACCGAAGTTAAGCGACAAGACTTGGATGGGTGACCATTCAAATTCTAATTCTCGTGACGCTGGCTTTTCCCGGCCCCACTCAAGCTGGGTGAGGTCAATGTGAGTAGCAGGTTTGTGAGTTTCCTGCGAATGGAGGGTAAAACCCCGTCGTGATATGACCATGCAGTTGAAAGCGACGTTAAACCCCACTTAAAAAAAATATATATATAACATTCCGTACATTGGATGTCTAATGTCAACCTTATAACAAATAATCTGATTTTTACCCAAATCTCAAGATATAATTATGTATTTTTGATGAGAGGAGAAGGATTTTTTTCACAATATTTTTTATAGGTGTTTGGTTTATAGAGAAATTCTGATCTAATTACTCCTCACAGAAAACATGGTAAAGAACACACAAGATTTTACGAACCTACTTACTTTCATTGTAATTTCAGTTACCAGAATTGAACTTTGTCAAACCTTTATGTAGTTTAGGTATACATGTTATGTATTATTATTATTACCGTACTTGTAAGTCGTATGAAATATTTTCCTCTAATTCGTGTATTTTGTATTCGAAAGAACTAGAGTATTTTTGTTAAATAAACTAATGTGTACTTTATTCTAATAATTTACACTTATTCATGTACAACCAATGATACCTACCAACTTTTGTGTTTTATTACTATTTTGTACAGTTTTCATAGTGTCAAAAATGTGGTCCTTTTTGTCTTCAAAATTATTTTTCATTTCAAAATAAGATGATTGAAATCAGACCTTTAATTTTATACCTATATGTTAGGTATTCATAGCATTATAATGTGGGCCCTTAAAAAATCAGATGCACGGTTTTGGCATAATACCTATGCCATTGTTTTTCAATATTAATTTAAAAAAATGTGAACCGACCCTATGCAGCTGGGTTCTTAGATAAGAAATAAAAACAAACCGTTTCTCATTGATTGATTTCTTTTAAGCTTGAGAATCTGAAGATTTCTCTAAAATAGAGTAGATAGATACCCATGTTTTTATTTTCTTAAATAATATAATAGATTGAATAATTTCCATGTTGTTCAATATGATGTTGTTAATGATATACGAAGCTAATATGATATAACATTAAAATTAAAATCTTATATAAACGCAGAATAAACGAGACAAAAGATAATTAGCTGTATAACAGTTTTCACTATCACAAGAAAATGGTTTTTTTTATAGGTAGGTTAAACAACAATAAATGGTCAATATTTGATTAAGAAAGATAAATAAACACACACCAGAGTTATTGGAGATCCTATTGAGATGTTATTTTTATCGCAAGTTCTTATATTATTGGTATTTTGATAAGTATACCTTGTAAGCTAATTGGTAAGCACAGTGTATCTCAGATTTTTAATCGAGGTAGCAAAATAGTGGTGCTTAACGGACTAAAAATTCTTTGAGCCGAGCAAACTCCGCGGATGTTTCGGAGATTCTTTTATGTCGTATCTTTTGGAGGGAAACTGTTTTGATTTTCAAAATGGATAGCTTTTGGTAGCATGTTTTTCCCCCTTTTTTGTATCAGACAACTCTCTGTTAAATAGTAAGTAATCGATAAATTTCATATTTTCTTAATTTTTAAAATCAAATTATAATCGACATGAATGTAATAAGATACAGATTAAAATTTAATCAGAAACATCATTGCATCCTTTTTTTTTGCTTTGGATGAAAATATAACAAGAAAGCTCTTATGACATAATAAGTTCAGCAATATGTCGATAGTATAACATTCATTATCACCATGGATTCAGGTGATAAGAACTAAGAAAGAACCAAGGAAGAGAAAGAAAAATAATAGCAGTTATACTAAATTCTAATAGATACACTAACATGTACAAAATATGTCTAGATACAAATCTATTCATCTAGTTTTAGTAAAATATTTTTTTTTTTAAGAAAAAGTTTCAAAAGTAAGTGTTTGGTAAATGATTTCATGTCATAAAAATGCACAAGGTTGTCTCGTGATGTCTTCCTGGTATTTTACCAGTCAACATGTATTTTACATAGGAAATTTATTTGCCCTATTTCCAAGGGTCACAATTAAAAATACAGATCTAGACATAATAGAACACCAGCACCAGCCAACTGCTTGATTATCCATTGTTCTAGTAGTCATTAGAGTTGTCATTAAATTTATGCTATCAAGTATATTTGTTTGGGTTCATAATGACAACTAAACGCGGGCTTCATTAAACTACAGTGCATTGACTATAACTTTCACCCTATCCAATTCCAGCTATAACACTTTCAAGTTTAACGAACGTTTTAAAAAAAAATATAATCCATAATAGTATTATAATTATTAGATACTTATCTCTCTACTATGAAATGGAAACAACAGATATTTTTTCCAATGATGACTAACTTTAGAAATCGTAATGACATTGGTTTCTACCAGAAATTCGCAAGTTGGTAGGAAGGTAAACAAAGTCAGATACCAAGTGCATGATTATGTTTAAAATCCTCGTTATTTTAAAGGTAACTATAATTAGTAATAGAGTTTTATAGAGACTTGCTCACTAAATTAAAGTTAATAAAGATATAATAAAAAATAGATAAATGATATGGCTAATTTGATATGTATATGATATATAGACGGTTTTTTTTAATGATAGGTAATATTCTAGAAATAGTGTGTATAAAAGATAACGAAATAAAAATAGACAGTAAAATGTATAACAAAGTTTTCAAATCAAACGAGATTTCAATTGCGTTCACTAGTCCAAGGACTTCAAATTATTGAAATTAAATTCTTACGAGGCCAGGACAAAACAATGGAAGCTGTACTAGTTAAAATGGAAATCTTACAATGAAGAAACCATCTCAGTATTTTAATGTTGATTTTCTAACTCAATCTATCTATCCTTGTCTCTCTGTCTGACAACCTGTATTATAATTTATTATTATCATTATGTCTACTGAAGAGAGCCAATTAGCTAGAAACAAATGTCTTGTTATGCTCTGATATCTATGTCTATGTACTCATGGGTATGTACTCTGATATCTATGTATTCGAAGGTACATCAAAGTAAAATTTAGCATTTTTTATATTCTGATATATCTTGGTAAATACCCTTCATGAAACACACAAAAACTCTCAACATTAATATAAGTGGAGAAAGAGAGATTTGATGGTATGTCCAAGACTATAATCACACCTCGTCACAATTTTATTTTTAAAAAAGAGTTTTTTCCAACAATATTATTTCACACATTTAAAAAAATCATTATGTTTCATTGAATTATTGAGAGTATTCAATTAAGAAATAGGTAAAAAGCTTGAAAGGTAAAATTAACTTTTGAAAATGTAATTAACATTTTGCTGTCATACAAAAATCAATTATTTTTTTACAGGTCTAAAAGCTAATTTTAATTTTTCAAAAAATACAATTTAAACTCTTTTCCAATTGTTTGATATAATTTAGTGCAGCTCCCTTTTTCAATTTCAACTATAATTTTTCGTTCTCCAATTAAACTGAAAATTTAAAATAAAATTAATTATTTTTCTCTCCGTATATCAATGAAAATTTCATTTCGAAGCTTCTTGAAAGTCTGTCGGGTGGTAACGGACAAAAGAAAACTTTACCCGTACTCGTAAAAATCTATTCCTTCAAATTTTGGTAAACGTCTATTTTCCCCTTTGTATCCTTAG
This sequence comes from Bactericera cockerelli, assembly GCA_024516035.1. Taxonomy (NCBI): domain Eukaryota; kingdom Metazoa; phylum Arthropoda; class Insecta; order Hemiptera; family Triozidae; genus Bactericera; species Bactericera cockerelli. The sequence continues at coordinate 12,977,368 of CM044967.1, read as the reverse complement.
TTTCACTAATGGTTCTAAGAAATCCAGGGTTCCTAATGAACGAATCTTATATTTTCTTATCCTATATTGTAGGTACAATGAATCTCCCAGAAATTCTTGCAGGACTAAACTTTCTCTATACTTAGGTAACAGATATCAAATAACACAAAAATTCAGCACCTAGCATAGTGGCAATTCTAAAATACATCAACGAATATTTTAGAGTCTCAAGTATCATTGAATATCTTCAGTTTACAAGTACAAAACATTATACATACTCTGATATATTTCAAATTTTGTTCTAACTATAAAATTTCTTTTTAGCGTTTCCATGAAAAACTACTTTTCTAAGGAATTTGGTGACGATTTTCTTACAATGCATTGATTCATTTAGTAACAAAAAGTCTACATTAATTTATTTAAAAATATGCTTTCGTGAACCTAATTGTTCAGTAAATTTTATTTCCAGAAATTCTGAAAGAGTACGGCTTCTTTTCATTCAAACGGAGCTTTATTAATTTTCAGAATAAAGAATAAACAAAAGTACAACTGAAGCCGTATGGATAAGTATCAAGAAAATACTCACAAGAAATGTTGAAAACGTTTCCTTCAGGATACATCTTAAATTTTACAACCTTCAATAATCTTAAAACTACAAGAAAAAAATAATACCTACTTTAAAAGTGAGATCTAAAGTTTCAATGACCATGTTGGTTTTTTTTGTAGAGTTTTATAAAAATTAAGTTTTGTGTGTTGTAACGCGTTAAAATTTAATGATATGTATTTTGATATGTTTTTCTTTTTTTTTTTGGAACTAACTAGAAGGTTCCTCAACGTCTGAGATGATTGAACATGGAGGTTTTCCCAGTAAGTCGTTTCTCTCCGGCCGTTCTCTCGGCATCGTTCAGTTTGAACTGCAGATCAGAAGCCACTGGGCCGATGCAAACCAGAGGGTCTTTGAAGTACGAGCAGACCTGACGAATGAAACTCATATTTAATATTTGGCACCAATAATAATAATAAACTTCCATCTTTCATCCTATCGAAGATTCAAAAGAATGTCCTCCTTGAAACATGCAGAATTGTGAGAAAAGTTCTAAGCTTCTGAAGATACTCCTCCTCCAACATCAACCTGATATTTATCTATGTTTGCTGTTAAGCCCATGGATAAAATACTTTGTACCATTCAAATAAATGAGAAACATTCCAATCTCTATATATAAAACAGAAAAAAGGACTACCTACCTACCTACCTACCTATGTTTGTTTGTTTGTTTGTTTGTTTGTCCGGAGTTGTTTAGCCAAAACGGTAAGAGATAGCGAAAAATGTCTCAGAATTGACCCCCCTAAAACCATTATCGCTTTGTCCAGAAAAATTATAAAAAGTTCAAAAAGGCATTGCTGTCCAGCAGTACGGCCATGCCTTAGTAAATTTAGTCCCGTTGCAAAGCACGGGCAAACGGCTAGTAATAATAATAATTACTTATTGTCAAAGTTAATGTGAGAAAGTATGAATTTACTCCTCACATAAACTAAGAAAAACTGTAAATGAAAATACAAGTATCTGTTCATAATAATAATAATAATACAAATAGACAGACTTTTATTGTTCGATAGTTACATTAAACTAGGTACCCATTTATGAAACTTATTTTGACCGATAGCTAAATAGGAAATTCTATTTAGCATAACATGCACAATAGTTTAGGTTCACAACATATACAGACAGGGTGGCTAAATCTTGAAAAAAATTCTGGGGTTCCCGATTTGGTTAACTTTTATTTTTCAAATAACGCGCTATAGTTTTAAGTACACATAATACGTATGGATTAAGCTTGAAAAGAAAAGTTAAATTTGTTCGGAAAAATTGGATTGGATTAACACAAATATGATAACATAACTGAACTCTGTCTGTCCCGGTAGCTCAGTGGTAAAGGCGGCACTCTGTGAATCCAGAGATTCCAGAAGTCGCGTGTTCGAAACCCAGCCGGGACATGACAAGTTATCCTCCCATTTGGGATTTTTACCACATAATAATACGTCTTGGGCTTACTGCTGGAATAATGGGACTTAATAGTCCCAATCGGGCAGTATAAATAAGGCGATATTATTATTATTATGCTCGATTCCTCACTTACCTTCCTCGGGGCCTGTCTATGTCGGCGCTGGAACTGACAGCAGAGACCTTTGTTCATGTCGCACTCACTGCTCAGAGAACAGTCCTCACCTGCAACATTATACACACACAGATTATTAATGGATGAAGTGTAAGTGGCTGGGGGACTATAAACAGGGAGTAGACCAGCATTGGCTTGGTTCTGGGGGCCTTTGTCGACTGTTAGCCTCCTTGTAAAGACAGTGGTTGAAGTGCTGAGTCATTCCTCCACTCTCTGGCTACCATCGTTCACGATGACGCCACCCTATGATATGATGATGAAGTGTAAGTTGATAATACATTTTGATTTGACGAGAGAAATAGATATTAACTGGTAATCAAGTGATAACCGTGCACTGGTAGTCAAGTGGTTAACGCACTAGTTTGGTAATCCAGGTAGAGTAGGGATCCGTTGGTTAGAATCCCACTCAGTGCATGAATTTTTCCTCATTAATTTGAGTTTGTGACCACATAATAATAAGAATCTGAGGGTTAGGTGGTAGAAAATGCTTTAAACATTACCCTCGCCTGGTGGTTACCTTCCACTAAAGAGTGTTATTATTAATATTATTGATAAAAACGTTTAGAAAATAGGAATAAATTTAAGATAAACCAAATTCTCCCTCAAGTCGGCTTATAGTGCGCTGCGATTTGTTGAAACCGACTTGAAGGACGGTTGGGCTTATCTTAAATTTAATCCTGTTTCATAATTCAGCTCTTGGTTATTGCAATGGAGCCATAGATAGTAATATCTAAGTGATGGGAAAAAATCAAAATTTTACGGGACCATTGATAGGCAAAAAAAAAGAATAAATGGTCTCTTTTATATAAAATTTCACAATTAAGTGCCTTTTTTCAAGGTAATTTCTCTTTTCCAAAAATTACTTCCAAGTAAGAAAATTTCCATAACAAACCTTACATGTAGGAGGTACCTGTTTAATGAAATTTGACAGACTGATAATTTATATCAACCTGTAATAAACTACTGTACAAAATAAGTTTGTAACCATTAGGAAACAAGAGCTTCAATTACCGCGTATGAAACAACCCCATTGTTAGTAATAAATCTCATATACACCAGAGGAAAACTTCCGTATCAAACGTCATAAATAATTGTTACAGCTATAATTACATCATTTTACCGAGAATGAAAGTATATACAGTTTATCATGATTTAAAATTATGACGTCACAGCTTCTTCTCATTAGAATAATAGTGTCACAAACTGTAATTGCTACCTGGAAACCACTTTAGAAAACTTTTCTCCTTGGGAAAATGTCATCTGGGAAAAGGAAATGGGTTCTGTACTATAGCGTTTGTGATTTCTACTTTCTCGCAATTCAAAAGCAAATTTCTAGTGACTTCGCAGCACTCATCACTTGGGTTGAGTGGCTAGGAGGGCCCTCGGAAGCGACCTCTAACCTTCAGGTTTCTTATTCAGATGATGTGCAGTATGCTTGTCACGCGTGAAACCTATCCTTTTAGGCATACAAGTGTCTACAGGGTGGACAATTTATAGGTACCCCGTCAAAAACAGGAGCCGCTCCCCCAAATAAAGCTAGATAAACCTTATCTAGCAACAGTAAAGTTGCAATTATTATTATTTGCTACAGAGAGAGAGGTACCCCGTTTAAAATAAAACTAGAATGAGTCACAGTTTTTCTGAATGGATTGCATTTTTGTGAAGTAGGGACTCGGCGAATTTGTTCTCTCAAAGGTGGAAGATGATGTCGCGCAGATGGCATCTACAAGAGAAGGCGCAGGTAGTTTTTCAGCAATTCCCATAACTTTTATCAAGGAAAATTATTGCTACTAAAGAAAATACAGGCCTGTTTCTTTAGTACCTATAATTTTCCTTGATATAAGTTATGGGAACTGCTGAAAAACTACTAATAAAAAATGTTTTTCTTCAGCTACATACTATTTCAAAATGAGACAACATACACCCAACGCACACAACACCCGTATTGATAAACTTACTGTACTGCTTTCTATTAGACAGCGGAGGCTGGCAGGTCCGGCGCTCTCCATTGTCAATACAGATGAGTCCCGTCTCGCAGTCATTGTCCCGTCGGCACAATTCACCCTGTCGGAGCCCGTACGCGAACAAACAGGACCCAATCACTGGAACACACGAATACAATGTGGGATTTATAATTTCCGAAATAGGTACTGATCGAAATTTATAATTTTGGTCTGGTAATCTACAGGTCACAGGACGGGGGTTTTATCCTCCATTCGCCGGGAATCGTATCAGCTACCCACATTAACCTCACCCAGCCTGGGTAGGGCCGGAATTGCCAGTCTCACATGCTCGGAGGGAATTTTCTTTGCGAAAAGTCTGCTCCAACCGGGAATCGAACTCGGGATCTCTGGACTACGAGCAGTAGTCACAACCGTTACCCCACGGAGGCTGGCACCAATATATGTTATATCATTGGATTGAAAGAAGAAAATTGCAATACAAATTATTGTGAAAATGCAACATTACCCCGATTTGGCCAATATTTGTATGTAAACACGCCATCTTACCTCACCGAGCGCTCAAATTGAGAAGTTATTGACCCCTTAAGTGCTAGAAGTACCGTGAAAATAAATATCTAGCGTGTTTCCAACAAAAAGCATACCATGTGAAAACTTTTTCATATTTTCTTCCTAAGTTTGAAATCAATTTTCTTGGAAAATTTTATGAAAAGTTTGGGTATGTAATTTTTTATAAAGTTCTACAAAAGTAATAGTTAAGCAATAATGAAAATAAAAAGATTTTTTTTTTTAACTACGTACAAGATGAAATCCGACATATCTCTTGGTATTTTCAAGTTAATTTTATTAGTATAAAAAATCTAGCCCAGCTATGAATATGAGTCCTGTAATAGTCACTTAGAAGGGCTCATAATGAAGCACTCTTTTCAGTGTATTAGGTACGAATTTGCCTTTACTGCAAACCGCAACATTTTGACACTGGCGATATTGAGGCTTACTATTCTGCAATGTTACTCTGGCTGGGAGACTATACACAGGGAGTAGACCAGCATTGGCTTGGTTCTGGGGGCCCTTGTCAATTCGCCTCCTTGTAAAGACAGTGGTAGAAGTGCTGAGTCATTCCTCCACTGTCTGGCTATCATCGTTCACGATGACGCCACCCTATGATGATGATGAATATTACTCTGTACAACATTCTTCATATTTACGGCAGTTGACAACCTACAACAGTACTTTACTCAGAAATATAAACGTCTTATAATGTCTTACCATGTAATTTTGTCTTATCGAAGCGAACCGACCTCAGTAGCTTGATGGATAAGGCGGCGGACTTGTAACCTGGAGGTCAGTGGTTTAAGCCGGTTTCAGCGTAGATTTAGTAAAGCGAGTTTGATTAGTTATTATCACGAAAGTGATAAACACAAATATGATAACTTTTTTCTAATTGTCGAAGCACTTATTATGCTATTTATGAACAAATACACTAAACTTTTCAAAGTCTAAAGTTTTGATGCATGATATTATATAATTATAATACCTACAAGTTAGTAAAAGTACAATTTCTGACCCATATAATAAGTAAAAAGTTACAATTATACCCCAGGGGAACTCTAAAGTTTATAAATCCACGCACCTGCAGGAAAATAAAATGTTGCTTCGCAGTGAACCTTTGTTATCCCTCGTAAAAAAAATTAATTGAGAAAAGTAATTAGTTAAAAGTCAAAGGTGAAATTTAACTCGTTCCATACGACTACCCCTTACTATGAAAGTACACACTTCAGAAGGCCCCACCTTTTTATATCAACGAGGTCTACGGCGTAATTTTTTCCTACTGAGTCGGTTAGTGATTGTTTGTTTTGTTTTATTAGAGTTTAACGTCGTTTTTCAACTGTATGGTCAATTGGTCATACACAACGGGGGATTTACCCTCCATTCCCAGGAAACTTACAAACCTGCTACCCACATTGACCTCACCCAGATTGGGTTGGGCCGGAATGCCATCATCACGAAGTCTTCATCTCGCTGGACGTTGCTTAACTTCGGTGATCCTACGAGAACCGGTGCATTCAACGCACCATCGACGCTGGCTGGTTAGTGTTTTATAAGGCATATGTAGTTGGTCCAAGTGCGGCCTAGCATTTGCTGATCATGGGAAAAATGAAGACTGGCGAACTGGCTTCAAACTTGTTCAACTAATGAATAAGCATCGTTGACATGTGCTGTTCTGATCAGCAAACGTCCACAATTTTTCAAACATATACCAAAATGTAATCTAGCCGATTAATATCAATCTTGCGAATTTAATATCTCAAGATCACGTTTTTCTCCAAACGCCTAACTTTTAAATCTCATTTCTAGCTTCCAACGTTCGCAGAAGGCTCTCACAGTTTTGTAGCTATTAGATTAAAATTTAATCCTGTTGCGTTCTTTACCTTGTCATAAATTATATTAGTGCTAATAATACTTTTACCGTCAGCATTACCCTTACCAGTTGTACAGGGCGTTCAGAAATTATTAGCGTCGAGTTAGAACCCACAGTGAAATATTAGTTAAGAGTAAGTTACAAAACGCACTTGAGTTTTTCGCATTTCAGACCTATATTCGTTTATTTCTCGATATTTTTGGTTATCTTTTCAGTGGGTGCTGCCTGCTGGCCTCCTGGATACAAAATCTGCTATATTTAGTGCTAATAATACTTCATTAATATTTTAAATGTAAATGTTTTATTGTTATACTTTGTACACAGGATATAAATATAATTTAACCAAAAAATGAAATCAATTTATTCTGAGCTCTGGGTTTAAATTTTTTTCTATCGTGACTCGTGAGCGCAAAACGTTTTTTTTTTTCTTTTTTTTTCGAAACGTTCTGAATCCTTAAATAATCATCAGCGTTTAGGGATTTTGCTGATCTGCTCCGTAGTTTTAACTTGCTGTACAACTAAGCATGAGTAAACAGGGGGGTTGATTCCAATATTAATTTTCGATATCTCCAAATCTCCAAGTTAACAATAAAGTTTTATAATAATAATTTCGCCTTATTTATACTGCCCGATTAGGACTATTAAGCCCCGTTATTCCAGCAGACGCGTTATTATGTGGTAAAAATCCCAAATGGGAGGATAACTTGTCATGTCCCGGCTGGGTTACGAACCCACGACCTCTGGATTCACAGAGTGCCGCCTTTACCACTGAGCTACCGAGCGACAGAATTAGCTACCGAGACAAAGTTTGCCCCGCCACGCAGCCAATCCGAAACAGCATAACTTTTTGATCAGGCTGTGGCGCTATTATCAGCACTAGAATGACCGTGCAGGCAAAAGCTGCTCAACTATCCCCCAAGGATTCCAAAGTTATCACAACGCGAGGGCGCGTGATATACATTGTAAAGCAGTGAGTTCATTTTTATGCCAGCGAGATGAAATTTTGTGCCCGGGTAAGGGAGCGAAAGAGAAAATGCTACTGACGAAAAGTGGTAGGAAGTGATAAATATATAATCAAGAGATATGAGAGAGAGAGAGAGAGAGAGAGAGAGAGAGGAGAGAGAGAATGAGTAAAAATCATAGAATTAGGTTTTTTTGGTTATCATTTTTGTGCCATTACGAGAGTTATGTCACCCACACAATTACTCAAAAGGACTGTATCCCTAAGTGTGGGTTGCCAGCATTAGATATTTTTTTACCTTTTATGTACAATTGTACAATGTACATAATTATTAATTAAAGCAAATAAATTACAAATTCCAACAATTTTTTTTACAAAATAGTACCTATCGATGTTTGGAACTTAAACCACCGACCTTCAGGTTACGAGTGCGTCACCACTCACCTTATTGATCCAGCTACTGAGATTGCCGAGGAAGAAAAGTAGAATTTAGTGGTTCTACATTCTATTCCATGTTTGCTTTTCCAAAATATTTCTAAATAAATTGAACATTTCACGACAAGTTTTTAAGCTTGATTTTTGCTCTCCTGTAGAATTCAGGAAATTAGTTTTGTAGTCAGTCTGTCAAAGTGAGAAGTTCTACTAGATACGAGTATAATATAATCATTCACCTGTTGACAGTGTTGACCCAGCACCTAATTGGGAAGTATTGTGTCACTTCTCGCCCATCAGAGGGGAGGCATACTACGGGATGGGCAGGCTACAACACAGACCACAAGCGTCTACAGTAGCTCCTGTTTCATGGCTACGAAATAAAAACGGCTGTGAAACATTAATCTTAAAAAAAAAGACATGACATGACATGACTAAGAAGCCATGACATCCAAAGAAGGCGTTTCAAGGACAAGCTCAATAAGGAGATAAGTGGAGAAAAACTGATTTTTTTAAAATAAAAGGCAAAAATGTTTGCGAAATAATATACTAATAATAATAATAATAATAAAAAAAAAAAAAAAAAATAGTCAAATCAGAAAAGTGAGAAGTTCTAGATGTGCGAATTATTACCTCCATCCACATCCACACACACTGACCCTGGGCAGCAGTGTTCATTGGCTGTGCACTTCTTGCCATAGCAGGGGGACTCCAGCTCATTCTCTGCTTCTTGAAGGGATAACACGTCCGGATCCTGAAGGAAAGAATAATTAGTTTATAAAGTCAAACCTAGATTATTATTATTATTTTTACAAATTTATGGGTGAGGTTCATTTTTACAGTGAAAACACTTAGGGCGGAATTAATAGACGTTTTTGTAATACCTCTGTGGCGCTAAGTCACGGATTGCGTACTGTGTAAGATAGGGAAAATCGACACCTACCAAAGACTTAAGTTATTGATGTTGTCTATTAATTTCGCCCATAATATTAGACATTAAAACTAAAATTCTTATGAATAGAATTTAAACAAAGGATACTTAACTCAGAATATTTTTTTAGATAGATAAACAGGAATTCTAGCAGTGTAACGTCGTGGTCTTTTGCTCCTTGGGTTACGGTTTTATAATGTAACTTAAGATGTTTTAGAGTATAAAGATCTGACTATACTTAGCAGTTTTACTCGACGTTACAGCAGTAAAAAAAATTAAGGGAGTTATTCTCCCAAGTTTTCCAGGTTTCTTGCTTTCACAAGTTCAAAAGTTATGTAGGTTTGACTGTATTTATAATTTTCATAATCTGTAGGTATTTCTTTTTTTTACAATTCATAATTCAAATTTCCTTTGTTCGAATAGTTTAGGAATCTGTATAGATTACTTCACAGATGAGGTATGACCAGAAATTGTGGTGCACTATAAATCGTTAGATAACAAAAGTTTCTAAAAGCTCATTAAAATTTTGAACACTTTTCACAGATTGATTTCAGGGTGATGTGAAATTGCATGAGACAGAATTGGAAGCGTAGCTTTCAATTTTCAAGTACTGAAATTTCAGAGCCTTTTAGCGAAATGGGTCAAAATGATCATCAGACATGGTCTGAGGCCTGAAGGCATCCACATGTAAATGAATTCAGAGGGTGAGACTGAAATCAGTCTCTGAGCAATCACAGATGATACTTGGTTGGTCCGGACCCCACCCAAACCAATGCATGGTTTATTTCCTCGTATTATATTAAAAAAGTTATCATATTTGTGTTCATCACTTTCGTGATATCACAACTACTCAAACTAGCTTTACAAGATCTACGCTGAAACTGTGACTTGATCCACCGACCTCCAGTTTACACGTCCGCCGCCTTATCGATCAAGCTACTGAGCTCATATTATATTTGAGAATAAAATTATCTTTCAACTCAAATAAAATAAAACCTAAAATAACCTCTTTACGGCACTAGTTTTCTCAAATTTAATGTAACGTGAAATGAAATTTCGTTCAGATGTAATGAATGTTACCTCTGGTCCAAATCATCTCTGATGCTCTTCTATTTATTACACTATTCTTCTCTCTCTCTCCCTCACTCTCTATCTCTCTTTCTCTATCTCTCTCTCTTTCTCTCTCTCTATCTCTCACTCACTCTCTCTCTGTTATTTCATATTCCGTCCACTATTTCTCTCTCTACTTTCATGTTCTACCTCCCAACTTTTAGTCTCTTCTTTTCCTCTTCCTCTCTTCCCTTCTTTCATCTATTATCCAGCCACTTTCAGCATTTTCCACGTTCGCGTTTCCTTCCCCTCTTATTATATGAAACGGAAACGAATGAAAAGTTTATTCTATATCTCGGCCGTATAAAATTCTCTCATCCCTTGATAACTCTCTCTTTCTATCTCTCTCTTGTCCCCTTCTTCGGTCTCTCTCTTTTTTTTCTGTCTCTCTAATTATCTATGTATAAGTATCTCATATATCTGTCTTCCTCTTTCTCTCTCTCTCTCTTTCTCTTTCTCTCTTCTCTCTCTTTCTCTTTCTCTTCCTCTTTTTCTTTTTCTTTCTCTTTCTATTTTTCTTCCTCTTTTTCTTTCTCTTTCTCTTCCTCTTCCTCGTTTTCTTTCTCTTCCTCTTTTTCTTTCTCTTCCTCTTTTTCTTTCTCTTTCTCTTCCTCTTTTTCTTTCTCTTTCTCTTCCTCATTTTCATTCTCTCTCTCCCTCCCTCTCTCCCCCAATTCCCTGTGTGTCAAGGGAAATGACCAATACATAGGTTCAAATGTCGCATGTCGACTTCATGTTGTGACGCAAAACTAAACCCTACGCTGTTGGTTACAGAACAATTTACTCGATATTCTGTTTGACACATCGTAACTCCTTTTCACGTGTCCCGTACACAGTTGACCTGTCTGTCATTTTGAGCTACAAATGGCCAACATGTCCTGGAGAATAATGTTTGATTGTATTTAATCCATAGAGCTGTTACTCTAATTAGTTAATATTGCAAACGAGAGATGTTCAAAAATGACGTGTTCATTAAATTTGTTAACACGAGGGTAAAATTGTGACAAGTAAAATTTTAATACATAATTAGGTACCTATAAAGTATTTTATGTGAACATCAGTTGGTGGTCCATGAATCAGATCATAATTTTGGTAAATTAGAAACTAAGCACCTTAGTAGCTGGATCGATAAGGCGGCGGACTTGTAACTTGGAGGTCGGTGGTTCAAGTCCCGGTTTCAGCGTAGATGTAGTAAAGCGAGTTTGAGTAGTTGTGATATCACAAAATTGATAAACACAAATATGATAACTAAATTAGTAACTAAGCTAGCGCGGTCGTGTGGTTCAAATCCAATGCAAGGATTTTCCTAAATTTTGTAAAAAATTGTCAACATGAAAATGTTTGTGTGTGCTACTAAAATGAATATCTTAATTTACCATCTATCAAGCTTCCGACTTATCTACCTACACGAAGCCAATAAGCCACTCGTATAGTTTATCTCGGGCAAAGTTTCATATAAGAAAGTTGCCTGATGAATGGGTATACCGCTGGGGATACGATATTCAAATTTTGTACCGAGCAAATGAGCTTTTTTGAACGTGTTTGAACTATGATCAAGGGATTTAGTATCAATCGATTTTGGCCTTGAAGTTTCCCTTATCTTTCAAGGAAAATTGAGAAAAAATGAAAAGTGAAATGAAGGGAAAATTGGAATGAAAAAATAAAAGAAGAAACCGATATATTTGGAAAAAAATGGTTTAAAGAGCTTGATAAGCATTTAAAAGAAAAAGGATACCCTAAAAACAGGACACCCTAAAAAAAAACATTCCTGTAACTAAGGATTAATTCGGCAACACAGCGTGGCAATACTTGTAGCCTGAAATTATTGTTGAAATAAATGAACTTGTAAAGTTTTGAACATTAAAAAATACATGTGAAAATTCAAGCTATCATAAAGAAAGAACTACCTATGAGGTACCTATAAAAGATTAAGTTTTATAATTATAATTTACATTTTGACTGCGTTCCACATCTGGATAATAACATAGCCTGAAATCATACTTCATCGCGACAAAGTTTTATAAACAACCGCCTACTTATTCCCAGATGGGGCTGACGTCCTTCCAGAAGGACGTCCTTCCAGAAGGACGCTGTGGATTTTTCTAATTAATTTAACTTGTTTGGGATAGTTGGCGACACCTCAAACTCTACAAAGAGTCCTAGTGATAAGTTGACACCACTTTTATTTTGATTTATTCTTGCGTGTGACTCTGATAAGAAAGTTGTGATAGCTGTAAATTTCAATGGATGAACGAGACAAAAAAATTTACCGCGTTATCTGGGTTAACATCAAACCTTTGTACAAAATTATACGTCTCGGAAAAATTGGCGCAGCGTGAGTTCATCCTGTTCTAAGGAAAACACAAACGACAAAGGTTTTTGCAAGTGGAGGTAGCTTCTTGCAATTTTGCTTCCTATATCAAATTACTTTAATTCATTCTAGTGGAAAAAGAAGGCAAAAATAATGAGATTAACGGAACAGGAATTGAGGTTCAGTCTGTTGGAGCTACTTCGAGCGTTTAAACAGAGGCTGACGTTTGAACTTTGACATTAAAATTTAATAGTTGGAAAGTTACATTCTCAGGTGTTGGATTTCTCGAGAACTCACTTCCTTCGACAAAACAATTAAATTTCGTGTCCTTTGTCTATGCAATACAACCGCAATTAAATCTCAGAGTGCGTCAATGCCGCAGCTAACCCCAGTGGCATCAAAAATATCATATAATAATCATAAATCAGAACCTTCTCCAAACAATGCAATATATGAGGTACCTAATTCTGTATTTAAATAGTTAGATACAGTAGAACCCGATTTAGAATGAAAATGAATTTTCGGCCGATTTTTTTTGCAGCTTTCAGCTTAAACAATGAAGACTTGCTTAGAGAAGGGAAAGAACAAGCAAACAGAATTATGCTCTAATCTATCTGTAAATAACATTAAATACATGTACCTGTGTGACAAATTTGCTTATTTTACCTACATTATTTAATTATGGACCGATTTATGACTTTTAATGGCCCCGCTATTATGATATCTGTAATTAGTTCATATACGGGGTTACTGTATTATTTACGGTAAGCAAGTTAAACAAATGTAGAAAAGCGCGAGTTTGAGTAATGTGATATCACGATCAAGCGAACGGTCGTTTCGCGGTAAAAGGCCTCCCAGAAACTGAAGTGCTTATTGTGATCAACACAAAATATGATATTGATATACACAGATAATCTTACGTTATTAGTTTAGACTACCGACGTAGGACTAGGGGGGCCTTTTTGTTTTTCTAGCAGTTTAAACTTTCCATATTTTCACAAATAATGGGTTTTTGGTTGCCCTAGTGGTAATGTGTGACAAAAAACGGGTTACCATTTCCATACCTAAATGTGTATTGGGTATGTACGGTATATGACATATGGACCATATTCCATGTGAGCAAAGTGCACAAAGTGAACAGTATGAAATGAGCATTTCAATTCCATACATTTTGCTGTAGTAGCGTGTTTCATGTTCATGCTATGGAAATTACGAGTTTAAAATATTTAGAACTATTCTATAAATAAGCAGGAAATGAAAACTATGAATGAAACGTTAACTTTATCATTAAATAACGCCTACATGACAAAAATGTTTTCTATTACTATTTTCATGGACAACGCAAATCAAAGCAGATAAAACACGAACTTCATGAAAAACACAAGAAAATGTTCACCACTAACATTACGACTTCTTTTCCTCATTTCTTATTCTCAAAAGAAAAAGGAATGAAATTTTCAAGATGTTTTATCCTTAAATCTTGGTCGAATGCCAATGGAATCCTTATGCTTGAGTAAGTAGCTACGTGGGAATTTCATTACATCATCGTTTTTTTCCCCCTCTACTTTTGTTTTACATCAGAAAAGATGCGGTAGAAAAGAAGGCCAAGACATGTTTCAAATTTCCATTTATGTTTATACATTTTTTAGCTTTAAATTTATGCCGCGCCAATTGTTTCGTATGAGGAAACTTACGACAATTTTTTGAAGAAGAATCTCAGGGACGTTTCTTTTCTCGTTCAAGTTTTACATGTTCAGGAGAAGTTGAAAAATGTGAAGTTTTATTGTATTATAAAACCAGTATAAACAGAATAGTGAGAAGTTGTACTAGATGTACAATTGTACATGAATATCAGAACATACCTGGACAGCTGTTTCGAGCTTATTTGCTCTCATCAGCAGGTAATAGTTATGTTTAACATGCCATCAACTAACCTCTCTATTTTAACCAGTATAAACAGAATAGTGAGAAGTTGTACTAGATGTACAATGTAATGTACATACATGAATATCAGAGTATGCTAAAGTTGAAGTACAATACTTGAGGGAGGTGTGGCTCTACCCGAATAGTTAAATTAAGTAAAGATTATTTCTATGTATGAGTATTGTATCCTATTGTAGAAAAGTACAAGTCAAATCAATATTTACCTATGGAGAGTATCTCTGAGAATCAAATTTAACTTTTCATTGGTGGCAAGTGATGAATGCCTTGTCTGGTGATCCAGTAGTGTAAGTGTTCGATACCTTAATGCATAATTTTTACCTTATACATTGGATTTAACACTTATAATATGTGCACCAAGAATACACGGTAGCTTTAATTATTTTACTTTGTAAAATTACCCTGACGGGTTAATACATGGTCAAAATGTTTACCCAAAGGTCTTTAAAAAAAAAAAATAAAAAAAAAAAAAAAAAAAATTAATAGATAAAAATTACCCATAAATGGGCATCTTAATAAAAATGATTAACTAGACAAATAATAAATACAATGATATTCTCGTAGTATCAATATAATTGTCTAAACAATAATAATGTATATAAATGCATAATGGGCTGCATGGAAAATAGAAACCTTTTAATAATAAAATAGAAAATACTAATCCCAAAAAAAAAACATAAAATTATTTTATATTAAAACAAGCTATAGATAATGGTTACGACATACCTGTAAGAATGGTTGCGCTCGAAAGCTGTGGCCCCCGTAGCCCAAATTGGTCAGCATTTCCGGGCTGAATCTGTTGAAGAGACCTCCCCACGCTGACGAAGGGTCACACCGTACTGGAGCAGCATGAAACCACTGAGCAGAAGACACAGCATGCTGATCTGAAACAGACGAGTCAGCTTCTTCTCAATTCATAGAACCGACTCAGTAGCTCGATCGAATAATAAAAATTAATATGCTTATTTATAGTCCATTTTTAGCAGTACCAAGAATTGATTATTGGTAAAGTCATAAGAGATCGATCGTCGATAATCATTGTCAAGGTGGGTTTTGAACCACCGACCTCCGGGTTATGAGCTCCTTGGTCGAAATTTAAGATACCGAGTTTGTTATCATTCTACTTCTTATACAGACCGACCTCAGTAGCTTCGATAAAGCAACGGACTCGTAAACTGGAGGTCGGTGGTTCGACTCCTTAGCAGATTAAAATATTTAGTAAGGCGAGTTTGAGTAATTTATTGTGGGATCACCAAATCACCTTCGCCTTTGGGAATTGAGATTAGGAAAAACTAATAACTTTTAAGGTTGGCCTCATCTGTACACATCAGTCAGTCGGTGGAAACAAGAAAATGAGAATTTGCCACACTACTAGACATCATAATACATAATATTATACATACAAACGTCATTACACTGACCTATTTGTCATTCACTGTTTATTGTTATTATTATTTTTCGTTGTGGAGCATTTTTTTTGTAATTTATTATTGATAACAAGATAACATCATCATATCATCATAGGGTGGCGTCATCGTGAACGATGGTAGCCAGACAGTGGAGGAATGACTCAGCACTTCCACCACTCTCTTTACAAGGAGGCTAATAAGATAACATAACAAAGGTATTTTTCCTAAGCTAAATATACGTAATGCTTCTTTATTATTACTTATTATTATTTCAATCGCTTACACATTGATTCTTTCACTTGTTTTTATTAAAACCACATATTATTAAATGTAAACCTCTTTTACCCTTTTGACATGAAAAGCACGAGGATAAGCTCTGAAATAATCCCATTCTGTCGAGACTCCACAGAGAGAATCTTAATTTAATCCAGCAAGATACTTTACTTGTCTCAAAAGAAAAGAACATCGAGGTACTTCACCTTAATTTGAAAGTAAGTTAAATTACCTATTTTATAGTGGAAGACAGACGCGTATGCAGAAATGACGTTCTATTATGGGGTGATAGGGCGGTATTTTGATTTGGTTGTTCTATGTATTTAAAGGGTCTAATTCTAATTCAGGACGGCCGACCATGTATCTCGAGAATGGTATGTTGCAGCTCACTGAAATTTGTTGCAATGAACTTCTCTTAATGAGGCCTTTAAAACAATATGCCACAAGACATACCGTTCTTTTTAAGATTTAAAGCTGGCCCGTGCTCAGCCTGACTAGGGCAGTGTTTTTTTGCTGAAAATTAATCTTACAAAAATAAGGAATACTGGTTCAAGCGTTTTTCTATATCTTCAGCCGTTCTTGAGATACGGGTCATACGGGGCGTGGGGTGAGACTTTATAGACACCCTGTATAAGCCAGCCTCCGTGGCGTAACGGTTGTGACTACTGCCCGTAGTCCAGCGATTCTGAGTTCGATTCCTGATCGAAGCAGATTTTTCCCGGTCGATTCCCGATCGGAGCAGAATTTTCACACAGAACATTCTAGTGTGGGTATTTTTTTTTGCTGAAACTTAATCCCCCTAAAAATTAAGGAAGACATGTTCTAGCGTTTTCTTATATTTTCAGCCGTTCTTGAGATACGGGGGGTGGGGTTGAGTTAAGGGGGGTGGCTTATAACCCACGTCGTTATACGTATGACCTTGACCATGTGGTTGAAAGCAACGTTAAACCTAAAAAAAAGATTCTCAGATAAAAAAGAACTCTTTAAAAGAAACCTTGGCTCAAGTGTACAAGTACCTGCTGTCACTTGTGTCTTGTGTAGCAGTCAGAGATACTCTTCTCAAGTTTACAAAGAACACTTCTTTCAAATTAAATGTATTCTTTTAGAAGAATAAATTAGTTTGAATGATATAGTGCACTTTTTATTCCGTTAAAAGAAGACTCTGAAGACAGCGTTGTGTTCTAATGAAATATTCATCCCGCATTTTAATGTCTTAAAGGACTTATCTTAAGTTCTTGCTAGCAGCTTGTACTGAAAGCAAAATATGAGTGAAGAAGTTGGTGAACGAATTTTAAATTTCTAAAACACTCAGTGCTTCTTGAGTTTCAATTTAAAATTTAACAGCTTGAATAATTACTTTTTTCTAAAATAATTCCATTTTAACAGATATTATTATAAGATATTTCATTTTGAAAAATATCTACCTACATTATTATAATGTATAATTTACATGTACATATGTACAATTGTTCTAGTTAAATCCATCTATCAAATTATTGATCTTCAAACATTTGAAGGGGATTTCCTGATGGAAAAGTCCCAAGAATGCAGCCTGCATTGCCTCTTTGAACTGCCAATTATTATTATAATTTTAATTGATAGAACTTGGTATACTGGTATAGTTTGAACCAACCTAAGTAACTGGATCGATAAGGCGGCAGACTCGAAACCTGATGGAAGTCCAAAGTTCGAGTCCTTAAAATGTCAACTATTTAGCTAGGCGAGTTGCAATAATTGTGATCACACATAAAAATGATTACTTTTTTGGTATAATTCTGATGATTTTGTAGCGACGCGATTGTAAATTGATGGTCCCTCGCTTGGTATACTGAAGCAAATCCCAATTCGTTCAAAACCACAAATATCATAAAGCTTTCCTTCGAAAGCTTTTTGAACCTTAAAATATCTGAAGACTCTCAAGAGTCAAGACCCTGACGCTTAGATTTCTTTTAACTTAGATTTTTGCTCTCCTGTGAATTTATAATTTAGTCTTATGGGTCAGGTCAGACCAGTACTGATCAAAATATTTTATTTTATGTCTTGTAGTATACCAACTTTGAGAAAAATAAATTGTTCTCCTTGTGTTTTAACTTCAGAAATATATATACCTAGCTTTTTTTTAAATGTTAATCAAGAAAAGTAAATAATTAAAACTTATCCTCTTATCTTTATTAAGAAGGTAAAATATTACCTATCAGAGAGCTGCGTTATCTTTTAATCCGCTTATACGAAGCTCAGAAAATAATCAGGGATTATTATCTGATAAATTAAGGATTACAGTTAATTAAAAAGTTGCGTTATAACTAGCTGGAACCCAGAATTTTGTCACCACAAAGACTTTTCGCGATTGGCTTATCATTTTGAATGACAAATTTTACTTTGCTTATGCTATAAAAAGGGAAGTATTGTATTTTTACTCAATGAGGCACTGTTAATATCCTTTATTCACAGCTTCACAACCCCTTACTGGAACTGAAAGAGGAATTACCCCCAGGAGCTGAACAACCTTACCTGACGTGGAAGACCCTCAACCGCCTTCGCTCTGGAGTGTCCTGCTGTAATTTCAACAGAAAACTTTGGGGGTACGAGGAAAATGCGAACTGTGGATGTGGCAGTGAGCAGACACATGACCATTTGTTGGTCTGTAACGAACTGGACCGACCATGCACACATAGCGATCTTTTGATGGCTAACGAGAGAGCACTCCAAGTCGCTAACCATTGGAGGAGGAAAATTTGATGATAGGAAGAGGACACGGAAAGTAAAGTAAGTAAGCTTCATATCAGGTATAAGCTTTTACCAGGTAATTTTGTAATCTGTAGGCCATTCAATAAGTGAGCAGATTTCACTTGGATAAAATTAAAAAAAAAATCCCTTATATATTTTGTTTCTCTATCCCAACAGTTTGAACAGGATATCATCAAAGAACACATTACACACAAACATATTACAAAAAATAAAAAGAACACATTACACACGATAGCTTTAGATAAGTGACTCAGTGGTTAAGAGTATTGGTTGCTGACCCGGAGGTTGGTTCGAATCCCGACCGGAGCGGAAAATTCTATCCGAGTTTATCCGTTTGTGGAATAGCATGGATGTAAAGGTAAAGTGCCCTGAAGTAATGCGAAAGCGGTTCCTGGGCACAACTACCTTTTTTTAAAGCTTTAGATAAGTATGGTTGAAGTAAAAATCTTCCGTCACGCTGTAACTCTTCCATGAAAAATTCTCTAGTGCATTCGAAACATGGTTTCACGCTTCTACCTAACTTATCCTCTGAGCCCTTCCTCCATCTGAGTTTCTATCTCTACATTGTATTTGGTTCCAGCATATTGTATTCAGTCTGTCCCGGGAGCTCAGTGGTAAAGGCGGCATTCTGTGAATTCAGAGGTCAGTCAGAGGTTCGAAACGCAGCCGGAACATGACCCTCTTTTGGATTTTTTTTTATACCAGATAATAATACCTACATCTAGAGCTTACTGCTGGACTTATTAGTTCTAATCGGGCAGTAGGAATAAGGCGATATTTTTTTATTTATTATTATTATCATTATTGTACGGCAAAGTTTTCACGAATTTTTTCTAGCTTTTCTGAGGAAAATGTCAAAGTGACGAGATAATGAGACTGCTTTCCATTATATTCGACCTACGCTGAGACTGGGAAGAGCGGAACGGGGCAGACTTTGAGTCTCGGATTACTTTGTAAACTATTGATGGTCCCGACCTTATTCAGGTTTCCAGATAAAAAGTGTTTCCTATATTGAAACATGCCCACGTCACGGGGACCGTCTCAGGCAAATCAGAAAATTCTATTCATTAGGCAAATTAGAAAATTCTATTCAATAGGCAAATCAGAAAATTCTATGCATTAGGCAAATCTGAAAATTCTATTCACTAGGCAAATCTGAAAATTCTATTCATTAGGCAAATTAGAAAATTCTATTCAATAGGCAAATCAGAAAATTCTATGCATTAGGCAAATCTGAAAATTCTATTCACTAGGCAAATCTGAAAATTCTATTCATTAGGCAAATCAGAAAATTTGCGAAGAAGATTATTGTTTTCGGATTCATGACACTTCTGAAGACTGATTCTAACACCTAGAGGAGTTGCTGAAATCAACCCTAAAAGAATCTAAGCTTCATCAAAATCTCTTTTAGAGTTATAGATCTCTTTTAGAGTTATAAGGACTTGTTCCAAAAGATCTATTTAAGTTCGCAGTGATAAAGATCTTTTGTATAGTAGACAGCTCCACTTATACCAATACCAAGGCCTTGAGTTTGGGACTCACTCGTGAGTTTAAGTGAGCAGCTTATTTAATGTGAGTGGCGATTTGGCGACCCGTGCAGTTAAGTTTTAACTGTCAAATTTGTATTAACCACAATCGTAAAGGAATAGATACTCAAACTCGTCACAGATTCATGACACCGACCTTATTGATAAGTATAAGTATAAGTATAAGTATAAGTAGTGCTTTATTTAGACTGTCAGCGCAAGACAGGTAGTCCCATTATGCCAACAGTTTAACAAAGCACCTCTTTATTTATTTGAGTATAAATAATTTATTTGAGTATAAATATTTTATTTGAGTATAAATTAGTAGCTGGAGGCATCGAGCTACTAATGTTTGACTCATACAGGTTAAAAAAATATTAAATAGTATTTACAATAATTTTGTAATTTGTAATTTATTTGCATTAATAATTGTACATAATAGGTATAATAGGTAACATATATTTAATGCGACTACCCCACACTAAGGGGATACAGTCCTCTTGTTTTGTGGGGATTACTGTCGTGGTACTTATACTGTCGAAAATTAACGAACAAGTGACTGAAATAAAACTAAAAACGAAGGAGAAGAAGAAAGAGATTAAAAATAAAGTGTCCACCTTTTCCATGTTACACATATCAGCCAACGTCCTTGAGAAATAACACTTGTAAGAAGAAACAAAAACGAAATTGCGTGGCATTTTTTTTAGCAGAAAGAGAAAAGGTCCTCTTAAAAATGTCGATACTACATTTCAAAAGAATGAAACTTCGCTGTTGAATGGTTGGTAGGTGGAGTAGTGTGAATGTAAAGTACTTTCAGAAAAAGGATATTTTTTGTGTTTCAAGTACCGAGTGAATTCAGTAGCTAAATTTTTGCTCAAGAACTACTTGAGTATTGACAGGAAAGTGAACATTCAAAAACGTTTGAAAGTCAAGAGTTAGAGGAGAGATGCTTGAATTATTGGACATGGTGTTCGATTTTTTCCGATTGAAAAAAAAAGTGATAAATTTCATACAATATTTTTATTAGGTAACACTATTTTTATTAGGTAACACTCTTGTTTATAGTTTTTTTTATATATTAAAATTCTACATCGGGGTTCTCCAGAGCCTTATAAGGCTATAAACGTACTGTGCAAAAATACACTGTCTCACTGAACACTGTCTCACTCAACTCAAGATTTATACATTTTATGCTTTACTCCAATACACAATTTTTTTTTCTTAAAAAAGAACTTCAGTATCTTGAAACAGATAAGGTTACCTTCGGATTTCCATGCAAATTGGCAAATGCAGGATTTTCACTTGAAAATTTTACAACAAAAGAGAGAAAAAATACATTTCTTTTTGTCACAAGGAAACATTAAAAATGGAAAGTCTTTGATTCACTCCAACCGGAAGAGACTGTACCTATGAGGAAGGTATGAGGGATGGGAAGTATGGAAGGAAGGTATGGCAAGGGAATAGAGTGTATGGAAGGAAGGTATGGCAACGCGATGGGAAAAGCATAATAAATTAGGTACGTAAGAAAAGGATCAAGGTTATAGTTTCTGTAGCAGTATTATTCTCGAACCCTTCCTTTCTACTCCCAATTATTCATATTCATTTTTTCCGTTCCGGAAAAAAGTATTTACAAAGGTCACTGTAGTCGTTTTATACGAGCCACTCGTTTATAGCGTCATTTTGTGTGAAAAATACATGAAGTTTTATTGGGAAAAGTCGATTTTATAAAATGTAAAAAAATCAAAATGGTGTGCAAATCAAAACAAAGAACAAATACAAACGATTTTACAAAGAAAAAAAAACAGTCAATTTTGATAAATTAATTAAATATGAAATATTACAATAAATGATATTGTAACTATACATAGTAACTAGTACATTAATTGGTGAGTTGTACACTTTGAATAGAGAAGGAAGAGAGAGAGAAATGAAAGACAACACAGAAAGAGAGAGAGAGAGGAGAGAGAGAGAGAGACGAGAGGAGAGAGAGAGAGAGAGAGAGAGAGAGAGAGGAGAGAGAGAGAGAGAGAGAGAGAGAGAGAGAGAGAGAGAGAAGGAGAGAGAGAGAATTGAATTGAAAATGTGGAAAATTTATTTACATTAAGAAAATATATAATTTGTATTACCTCCTAAGCTAAACTTAACTTTTTGGGAAGGAGAGAGAGAGAGAGGGGGGCGGGGAAACTATGTATAAAAACTATGTAGAAACATCTAAAAGAAAAAAACTCAACGGCAAAGCTTGAGATAAAAGCTTAAATGAAATAATATTATTGGATAAACTTAGTACGAAATGAGTAAGACTCGTTCAGATCTGAAATATGACATTATTTTTTTAGTGCGTGTAATACAAATAATTTGCTCTTTTTGACCCAATTTATGTTTTCAAAAGTTTCCTGAGGCTGTATAATATTTTTGTTGTTAAATTAAAGCTATTTGTTTTTAATTCACTTCAGGTTTTTCTTCAATTTATGGAAAACCTCGATCCTCCATTTCATTAATGCATTTTAAAATGTAAGTTTATAGAAAGCGAAGGATTTGAAAAATGTGGTTATTAACATTAGAAAGATGGTTGTATATTTTCACATTAAGTGTTCAAAACCCAGGCAGTAATGCTGATGTAACTTTTATCTAAAAATAAATTTTAATATTTTCATTACTTCATCATGTCGGATACTGTGAAAGCTTTCCATGAAGTACAAGAAGTTTTTTCTTGAAAGTCATCGTTTCCAAGATAAGGAAAAAAATAGGTACCTAAGCAGAAAAAAAAAAAAAAAAAAAAAAAAAAAAAAAAATGTGCCTGCTTTGTGACGCTAATTCCATTAAGAATAATTAAAGGAAAACCTTTTATTCAAATTACAGCAAAAGTTTGTCCTAACTTTTTTAATTGAGCCGGGAAGATGTTATGAGTAACTCAGGTAACTAATTTATATTACCTACCGGTACTAAGTAAGCTTCATGTGCTGACGAGAGAATCGAATTATGCAAAAAAGGAAATTTAATTTTTATTGTAGACTTGTTGGAGTTCCACAAGAGAAGCACCGATTATCACACCAATCTCTATTTAGATCTATTGTGACCAGTTGATTTTAATTCTGATGTTCGTCCTGATTTGAGTTAGTCAGTACGGGGGTTTTACCCTCCATTCGCTGAGAATCGTACTAGCTACATTAACATCACCCAGTCTAGGTAGGGCCGAAAATGCCAGCTTCATGTGTTTGGATGGAACAAAATTTTCTTGAAAAAGTCTGCCCCAACAGGGAGTCGAAGTCGGGAACTCTGGACTACGGGCAGTAGTCACAACCATTACCCCACGGAGGCTGAAATTTTCATTTTAACTTATTGTAAAATTGTGCGATTCTTTGTGTAATTATGTCTAATTTCGAGTTAGTATGACAGAAGTAAAGTTTAGATATTATATTATTTCTTTTAATCTACATTGGTTTTATCTGAATTATCACTATTAATGAGAAGTATCACCTTAGTGCACCGCTCACATGGGCACTGGTAACTTCTAATTTTTCTTCATGAAGTTTGAGTGTTCCTTGAGTCTAAGTCTAAAGATTATTTCCTGAAAAGAGTTGGAAATAATATATTCCTTGTTGATCCCGGAACTAGGTTAGGTTAGGTTAGGTGTGAGTGTATAAATACTACATTTATAATGTATGGACATTTATGGTTTATTATTACAGGAATTATGATGTGTCTGACAGGATTAAATATATTATGAAAAACATAATAATTGGAACACATGTTTGTACTGGATTTTACAAGCGAAAATTTAATGGTATTTATCACCGGAGGCAAAATGAAGGTATGGGATTCATTTAAAATCCCTACCGGTAAGGTTAAAATATAGCAGGGAATACTTCATCTACACAGCGAATGGGAGCAGGGAACTATAACGAAATTTTCTGCCCATAGCTCGAAGCAAAATTTTATAAATTTCATGCAGCGAGTTCATTTTTTATTTATTTCGCATGAAAATTTTGATACACAAATAAAGTAGTTTATGCTCGCAGAATAGTTGATGGTGTATAAAAAACAAGGATTCGCTAAATAAATTTTTTTTTTTCAGTGTAAGTCTGAAGGATTTCGGGAGCAGTAAACTCATCTCATAGCAATGGCCTCAAGAGATTTAATGGTTTATATACTTTTTAATTGTCTAAAAATAGCAGGAGACATTAGCGAATGCAAAGGCTATAGCGAATTTTCTGCCACATATCCACTGTGAGAAATGTTGTGATGTAAATCTTAGCAGGAAAGAGTCAACTATTGTCATTAAACATTTATTTTTGCAGAAATGTTTGGATGAGATCTAAAGAATAAGCTAAGTTACTGCTCGGAAATGATTGCAAACGAGACAAACGAAGATAGAATTCACTGAATATGTATATTATATTTTAATTTCATGTACTATATTTGGTCTTCTATACTGCTGTACAAAGATATAAGACTGTTTAAGTAGTCCACTTTTATTGTCTAAATAAAGACCGAAAAAGATAGGAATGAATATCACTGGTGTTGTGATGTAAACAGGAGAGAACTATGCATTAACATTTTTTTGCGATGTTTGGAGAGTTGAAGCTAAGTGTCAATGTCAACGGACAACGGAAATAGAATAAATTAATATATAATATATTTTGTTTTACTGCCAAAGTAAGACTGAAAAGTCCTTTACTCTAGCGTCTTTTGTAATTCATGGGTACATAATATTTACAATTAATTATAATTACCAAAAAAACCACATTTAATAATAATAAATAAAAAAACTACAGGAAACTACAAAGTACGAATGAATCGGACATCTGATGTTTAAATCAGGAACTTTTAACCTGGCTACATTGACAACATGACAACTAAGGGCCGAATTATAAATTAGGATTACATCAAGGATACACCAGACCGTCCCTCGGAGTTTCCACCAATCACAACTCACCCCAATTCTGGCTGGGGGATGTTAAACAGGGAAAAGACCAGTGTCTCGCTAGAGGACTATAAACAGAGAACAGACTAGCCAACCCTTACAAGCCAGGCTAGCTTGCAGTTTCCTAAGGGTTTAATGGCTTATAAAGAAAAGTCTATGTCCTCATGATGGTTGATCGCACATCGAAATATGTGGTTCAGGACGAGCCAACTTTGAAATAAAGTTGGCTGGAGACCATCACTCAACCCTCCAGCTGTAGCCAAGCTGGCTACAACAACAACAACTAGAGTCCCACTTAAGGGACGGTAAGACTTATCTTTGTTGTAATGCTATTTTATAATTCGGAACTTAGACAAATGGACTCTATCTTATCTGTCAGCGCATGATACGGAACCAAATCATTTTCGTGAGAAGTTATATTTAAAAAATATATAGTTGGTAATTTATTTCACCTGAGAAAACTTCACTTGAGATGATTGATAGAATATTTGAAAGTTCTCCTCGCCCAACAGAGTTGTTTGTCTCCTGGCTTCTAGGATTTCCATTAATTTGATACGTTTATATTCTTATCTTTTTATCATGGGAATTGAACATTGAACTTTCTTGCACATTTATATAATTTTTATACAAAATGATTACCTCCTACGCTAAAATTAACTTTTTTTAATTAAACTATTAGGAATCCCAAATATGGTTGTACATTTTGGTATGTCACATTGTCACAAGTTTAGTCGATAGCTCAGCATTACGAGACTGCTAATCACAGCATTTGCCAATGAAACATATTCCTTCTCTTGATACCGCCACAGTTCACTAGTCATATTAAATATTAGCTATTCAATTTTCCTCATGAGGTAACTGCAATCCAAAGTACAGAGTTTTGATTATCTGTTAATTTTACCATATAACAATGGTAACACAACAAAATGTTGGAAAAATTAACTCATAAGTCTTAGGACGACATCCTTTTCCTCCGATTAAGCCACCTATTTATGTGACCTGGTAGTCAAGTGGTTAACGCGCTAGTCTGGTAATCCAGGGATCCGTTGGTTCGAATTCCACCGAATACATGAATTTTTCCTCATTAATTTGAGTTTGTGACCACATAACAATAAGACTCTGAGGGTTAGGTGGTAGAAAATGCTTTGAGCATTAACCACGCCTGGTGGTTACCTTCCAGTCAAAAGGTTATTATTCTATTTATTAGTATTCATCTTATTTAAAATTAGAAGCTAAAGGCACATTCTTTTTTTTTTCAGTATGATATATCAGAGCAGACTAGAGACAGATAGAAGCCAATTAAAAAGAAGATTGAAAACTACAAACAAAGGAAGATGCTCAAGACAGAAATGAGGTAGGCTGTCAATGATCTAATAAATAGCAACTGGTAAGAGGCAATGGTGTTAATACTGTAATTTATATTAGGTGTTCTCAACTTGGTATCTAATTTTTAGAAGAGAAAAGATTGAGTGTCCATAATGGGGAAAGGTTAGTAATTGGTCATATAAGTAAGTGTCTATTATTATAATTGAAAAATTGTCATTGATTTGTTACATACTATACAATGCTTGCAAAACTATTGTTAGCTTCTCGGTTAAAAACAGAAAAGCAAAATTACTAATTTGTTCTGTCATTAATTAAGGTAACTATACATTTGTATTATTGACCATGACCTAAAGTAAGAATAATTTAATGAAACTGATTGAAATTCTTTCAACATGATAATTTTTTAGATTTTGTCATCGTCCGTTTGACCATATATAGTTTGACCATAATAATTTAAACCACTTGAACAGTTTACCAATTTTTTTCTTGTCCAAACGTAAGCATTGAACATATCAGAACAATTTAATTCTGTACTAAATGTTCAGGTTACTGACTGACATCCTTTTAAATGACAAATTTACGGTAGGTACATGCATGGTAAATTGCTTATGAAAAATTATCACTATCCCTTTTTCCTGGAATATTCTAAATTATATACCTTATTAATTACAAAAAGTAAAAATAATCGTCTGAAATTAATACGAAAGAATTTATTATACACAATAAACAACTCAAAAACATAAATGATTTGAAAAGAAATCAATTTGCCATGAATTTTTTTTAAAACACACAATTTAAAATAGCAATAAAATACGTCGGAAAACTTACCTCAATTTTTGATGGGAACAATCCAAGGTACAACACGACCGTGTTACAATACTACTAGACGCAGTGTGTGTTTCTTTTGGCTTTCTCCAGCGAGAACGGAAAAAGGTCGTTTTGAACACTAACCTAGCCTTGCGCATCTAGCCCCCCTTATCGATTTTGAGGACATTTCCCGCTTCACTATTACGTAGACTTTTATTTCGCCAAGGTACCTACTCTACATAAATGTAATGGGCTCTGGAGATCTGGAACTGGGAACTTAATGGAATCAAAATAATAATAATAATAATAATAACTAGTTAGGTTGGATCTCTTAATCTAAAATTAATAATAATAATAATATCGCCTTATTTATAATGCCCGATAAGGACTATTAAAGCCCCATTATTCCAGCAGTAAACCCAAGACATATTATTATGTGGTAAAAATTCCAAATGGGAGGATAACTTGTCATGTCCCGGCTGGGTTTCGAACCCACGACCTCTGGAACTTCTGGATTCATAGAGTGCGGCTTCACCACTGAGCTACCGGGACTCATTTCTAAAATACATAAATATCTGTTTCTTATAATGATTGTCATGCCATTAAGACATTATTGTCAAGTTCTGGCAAGATTATTGATGAAATGCTGATTTGGTACATGTCTAGTTTTCTTATTTCTACTTTTTACTACCCATAAGCCATAGAAAGTATTGTTTTCGGTCGGTTTTTTCAACGTTCAAATACTCGTATACTTACCTAATTAAAATTAAAGGGAAAGACATAAGCTTTCACAATGATTGGCCCCTACACTCTTTCAGAAAAACCTCACAAACCCTTCTGAAAGATAATGTGACCGGGACAAACTGGAAATAATTTATGATGTCCAGTAATCCAAAATGCTACAAAAGCAATGGACATTGGAATAAAACACGAACCTATTACATAATATACAGGGTGTTCCTGGGGAGGGTAGGTCCAGACAAAGTTGCATTAAGGTAAAAAAAGGCTAAATACCTTTTTTGTTAATAACCTTAAAAAAAAGTGCATATCCAAGTAGCGTACGGATCCGTTGGTTCGAATCCCACCCAGTGCATGAATTTTTCCTCATTAATTTGTGTTTGTGACCACATAATAATAAGACTCTGAAGGTTAGGTATTAACCTCGCCTGGTGGTTACCTTCCACTAAAGAGTATTATTATGATAAATACCTGTTTGGTCGAGAGGATTCTTTCAATTTTTTGACGTTATTGAAAAATTATGGCCAGTGGATTTTTGCAACTACATGTATGGCAGATGGGGGTATTCATATTCAATCACTAAGATTTATGAAAAATTAGTGAACCGTACCAGTCTTATGACATGAATAGCCTGTGGTCTAAATCATTGACTACTAATATCATCACAAGCATTACTTTTTTTAATTTTATCTGACAAATCGCCGCTAGAAAGTCAAAGAGGCGTAAGTGACAAAAAACGAAAATCGATACTATCACACAGGCATACTGCTCTTGAAAGATACCTAATCTTGGTAGCTCGGACAGGCGTATGTGATTTCTAAACCTTTGTGAAGATATTGATTTTTTTATGTTTGGGCGTATGTGATATTTGCGGGGAAAATTGCAGCACACACAGGCTTAAGTGCGCTTCTGAAAACTTTGATAAAATCACTTACGCCTCTTTGACTTTCTAGCGGCGAAATGATCTTGACATATGATTATGAATGACCCGTTATCAACTTATCAATATCAAGTTTTTCTATACCATTTTTTTTTATCCACTAGTCCTGAAATTGTATCAGTTACATGTACTCGTATCTTGATTGTAATACAAAAAATACATCAGAAAATGTATCACTTTATCTACCACCTGATTTAATCAATGTAATTTTTATATATTTTAACTTTTTCTTGATATATCATGTACCTTGTACCTAGCACACATACAAAAATGTATATAAAATGCTAAAATATAAATAAAAAATCAATGTTCAATCAATTTTCTTAGAAGCTTTAGCTTAGGAAAAATACCTTTGTATATGTTATCCTGTTATTAAATAAATAAATAAATTAAAAAAAAAAAAAAAAAAATGTATGTATAAAGTGCATGTTATCTATAAAGTGTATATATAAACGTAGGTATAAAGTGCATGCTATCTATAAAGAGTATAAACGTAGGTATAAAGTGCATGTTATCTATAAAGTGTATAAACGTAGGTATAAAGTGCATGTTATCTATAAAGTGTATAAACGTAGGTATAAAGTGCATGTTATCTATAAAGTGTATATAAACGTAGGTATAAAGTGCATGCTATCTATAAAGTGTATATAAACGTAGGTATAAAGTGCGGGAGTGGCTGTGCATCTCTGATCTCTGTAACCCTGCTGGAGTCACGTTCCCTGGATTCTGTGGCATGTCTCTGCCTCCACAATATATCCAAGCACCCACGATGTGGTTTAAACGTTTGTCCCTTTACTTACTGCTATTATGTATTTGTATTATGCATTATATGAATTTGCCTAATTTAGTGTAAACATTGTGTAGGATGACTGGGTTGAGCGTAAAGTGCCTCAAATCATCCCAGGATTAGGTATGGGTTAACTAACACAACCCTTCTGGCCAAATACTCTTGATAAAAAAAAAAATCAAAGTCCTTGAGTGGGAGATAACCACTTGATGTGGTTAATCCTCTAAACTTTTTTAGCATCTTTTTTTTTGGCATTGGTAGGCAAGGCCATTCCATACAGCCATTTTTAGCATCTAACACTCAAAGTGTCAGGATTATTATTAATATGTAATCATTGTCACAAGACCGAAAGCAAATCCATTCATTGGTTGGAATCCTATCCACGGACAAGCTTGATCAATATCCCGGTGCTTTGACCACTGCCACTACTAATGCTTGGTATCCTTTCTATGTCTCTGAACATTACTGAACAGTGAACAGAACTAAGTGCAACGTGACCACTTGAATCACAGGTGACATTTCCTCGACCTCATTGCAATACCCGCTGTTTTGTCTGCAAAGTTTGTTCTTTATAAAATCGAAACAGAGAAAACTTAGAAGAGAAAAAGAACAAAACAATAAAAAAAAACTTTTGTACTGTATTCTGAACGGGTAGTTACAATTTATCTTCTCTTATCATTGTTTTCTTTGTAAGATGCTGTGAGGATGTAATGAGTTGAACGGAAGATATCATAGTTTTCGAAACGGGTTATATTGTCAAGTAACACAATATAGTTATTTTTTTATCCAACGTTGCTAAACTTTCTAGAAAAAGCTGTTCTAGTTTTGCTAGTTTGAAAGATAGTTAGGAGAAAACTTTGTTTATTTTGTACATTGTACTGTTCTTTAAAAATAAAAAAATAATAATACATTGAAGATTGCATTAAAACAATAAGAAAACTTATTTTCTTGTCATTTAGATTTCAAATTTGAACTGACTATTTTTAGCTATCTACAACTTATTCTCCCCGAAATAATAAATGAATGTCAAGTTGAACATTTGTATGTAATGAAATTTCTCGACGGATCAGCAAGAATCGAAAGATTATTTATTTTTACCAAAAAAAAAAATCTTATACCACTGCACTGCCATTCAGTATTGTAATTAAAAGAATATCCCAGTATCCTGGAAGTGAATTGTGTTGAGGAGAAATGATAAGGAAAAACAAAGGGAAAAGTAGGATAGATAAAAGTATCCTATTTCATACCCACCACATTGAATTGTTATGAAATTGGAAGTGACGAATAAATGGTCCCTTTCCGCCCTTGGAAGAAAAATTGTGCTTTCCTCAAAGTTTCGACTTGCCTTTATTAGGAAAGTACATCAGGATCTTGCTTCAGTATCCACTTCTTCTTGCACCGCAAAAGTTTGTCTTCGGCGTAGGTATTATTTTTACTTTTTGTTAAAGGAAGAAAATAAAATGAGATTGCAGGCTAAATTTAATTATTTCCCAACAGAACGAGCAACGATATTCGTGATGAAATTCGAGGATATAAAAACGAAGACGTCAAAAAGTTATATGGGAAAAGTTTATAACGAAATATGTTTCTTCTTTCGAGTCAAACAGCTGTCCAAAACTTTTCAGCTATTATAAAAATCATTGTCTTCCTCATTGCTCTCTGCAGTTGAAGAATTCGTCGCCAGTTCAATACAAATTGTAGCACGGGAATGCATTTACACATGTAGTTTTTATAAGTCACTAAACTGGCTGGGAGACTGGGATTGTTTTTAAAAAGATAAAAATAAAGACCTAGTTATTTTTGTTATTATGTCACAATATTTAGTGGGTAGCATCGACATTACGAGAACTAATGCTTATGCATCATTTCTCCAACCAACCATCATATTCCAATATCTATCCCGTCATGCCGCCACTGGTCGTTGCCCACTCTACAATTACCCCAATTGTCCTCCCGAGGCAAGGGTAGGCCCCGACATCCAAAGTACAGAGCCGAAAAAATCCGACCCCGCCGGGATTCGAACCCGGGTCACCTGGAGTGCAAGCCGAGCATGCTACCGCTAGGCCAAGGTGACTTGGGAATGTTTTTAAATAATCTTTATTATACAGTATGTCTCAGAAGTCCTAGCGGAGGCCCTGTAACTATTGAACGGCTGGGAATTTTGAAATTCTGTTTTTTTCTAGACATAGGAAAAGACCCATGGCAAATCTGATGGAGATTTTAAAATTCAGGTTCGACCCCCGGAAGTGACATTTTTTGATAAAAAATGGCCATTTCTCTCGAAATTTAAATAAGAAGGTATACTTTGGGTTTCATATTATTAATCTACCGGTCTAAACAGGTAATTATAGCAAGTTTCATTTTTCTGCCATAACCAGGGGCGGAGGTATGGAGGCTGAAAGTTGAAAAATCAGATACCACATTGATTGGCAATGTGGGATCTATTGCTCACAGAATGATTTTTAAAATCGTTCTTTTAAGCACCAAAACAATGAAAACGCCAATATGTATCACCCCTCAATCAGTGTCGGACTAAAAAATCATTATGTTGAAGATTATGATTTCGAGTTTACCTACTGCACAAATATCACAACTAAAATTTTACTATGTAGGTAATGAAATAGGTAAGTATTACTTTTCAGTTTACAAGCTTCTGAGTTCGTTGACTTAATGAAAAAATATCAATATGTACTATTTAATTAATTTATTAATAATGCATGTTTTTTCCATCGCTGATGAAAGGTAAGTGCAATGTAGTGTTGTCGACTTCCAACTTGGAGACCGAAGCTTCAAGTTGGAAAAAATCACAATCTGATTATTTTTTTACTCCGCCACTGATTGAATGGTGATACAGATATTGGTGTTTTCATTGTTTTGTTACTTCAAAGACACTTCTTCTATCCTTTTAAACCCATTTTTAGTGCAATAGGTCCTAAATGGTCAATCAATGAGGTACCTGATTTTTCAACTTTCAGCCTACATAGCTCCGCCCCTGATTGTGGCAAAAAAATGAAACTTCGTATAATTACCTGTTATGGCCGGTAGATTGATAATATGAAACCCAAAGTATACCTTCTCATTTAAATTTCGAGAGAAATGGCCATTTTTTATCAAAAATGTCACTTCCGGGGTCGAACCTGAATTTTAACATCACCATCAGTTTTGCCATGGGCCTTTTCCTATGTCTAGAAGAAAACAGATTTCAAAAATCCAGCCGTTCAAAGTTACAGGGCCTCCGCTAGGACTTCTGAAACATACTTATAGTCCTGAATTGTCCATTTGTCCAATACGACATAAGAAATTGCTGGGTCGTAATTTCAATATCCAATCTTTTCTTGAATTAAAATAAATGAAAGATTAAAAGTTTTGATTTGTCTCCCTGCAGAGAACTGATGAACTAATTAAATAAAAATGAAGAATTACCCGCTGCAGGTTAATGAAAAGTTAATCTTCCTTCTGGTTTTTCATTATACTTTTCCGAGTAAAATTAATATCCTTTATGATTCTTCTTTTTACGGTGTCTGGACTTGATTGCATTCTTGTTGTTTTATTGTCCAGGTAGCTCAGTGGTAAAGGTGGCACTTTGTGAATCCAGAGATTCCAGAGATTACGGGTTTTAAACCCAGTCGGGACAATTACAAGTTATCCTCCCACTTGGATTTTTACCACATAGTAATATGTCTTTGGCTTACTACTGGAATAATGGGACTTATTAGTCCTAATCGGACGGTATAAAAAATATTATTTTTACTATCTTAAGCTTAAGTTTAAAATAGTTATGCATCATTAACTTAAAATCCAATTGGGGCTATAGAAGTTTAGAACTTTCATACTCGTAGGACAAAAATATCAGCTGATAAAGATTAATAGTTTAATATAAAACTGGTCGTTTACTCGTTTTTAACGGTAAAAAAGGTTAGGCCATATTAAACTGGCCTAACCTTATCAAAAATTGGGATACAAAAATTGCACTTAGGTAATAACAACTCTCTACAAATAAAAAATACGTATTGGTTAATTCTTAAAACAGACTGTAACGCTATATTTTCACAGGCCGTGACAAAATTCATAAAATTACAATAAATACAAATAAGAATCGAAGAAAAATACATGAAAATATTTAATATAAATTTACAATTTAATGTCGTTAAACATCTATGGTTATTATGGAAAAAAATATATGGCGAATTTTTTCTCTATCAAAATAACAATAGTAACAAAACTATCCTATGGTTTAAGAATATGTTGCCCATGCTGTTTTTTATTTACACTGTCAAAGCTTTCTGACACAGTCTCATTTTATCAACAATTGATACTTTGCACTAACTTTATTTTATTGTTTCCATCCATCATTAAAAAAAACCACATGAATTTAAAAGAAATAAGTAATATATCATACGAATTTAATACAAAATGTTCCGATGTATTAAACAAACGAAACCAAACAGAACCCTAGAAATATAATTTATTGCATTTTCCTGCATTATTCATGACGTTTTAGAATAAATTAAAAAAATAAAAATAAATACGTAATGTTTTCCTGAACAATAAATACACCGTACTCAGTGGAACAATGATGTGGTATGAAAACAACAAACT
Source organism: Bactericera cockerelli (assembly GCA_024516035.1). Lineage (NCBI taxonomy): Eukaryota > Metazoa > Arthropoda > Insecta > Hemiptera > Triozidae > Bactericera > Bactericera cockerelli. Next base: position 12,943,066 of record CM044967.1, on the reverse strand, counting down.
TTATTTTTTAATTTTAGGTACTGTTTCCTCTAGTTGATTTACATCTCACATTTCAGACTGTTAGCGTCCAAAATCGTACTTAATATTGCATGACAGATTATGTTTATTTTTAAACAATACAATCATAGTTTCTGATGAAGCAAGATGAAGTTAATCAATATTTAAGATTAAAATAAATAATTCTGTCATTGTTTGTTCAGCCCTAAAAAATCAGACAAGTGTTCATTTAGTATTATTTTTAAATCCTAAATAGGTACTTTTCTTTTTACTGTCGTTAAGTGGCCACTCATACATACAGCTTCTCTTTTTTTCTCACGAGGTACAAATGGAACTCCTCGTAATTGTAATTATAGAGCAGAGAATTTCTTACTTGGAAAAGATTTGAACCAGAAATTCTTTTTTAAATAAGAACCTTATTTGTACTTTATTAAGTTAAGGGCCAGAACGTTATTTAAATTAACAGCGTTTGGGCTAGGACTTTAGTAAAAATAATAACACTCTTTAGTAGAAGATAACCACCAGGCGAGGTTAATAGTCAAAGCATTTTATACAACCTAACCAACAGAGTCTTATTATTATGTGGTCACAAACTCAAATGAATCAGGAGCAATGAGGAGCATTTATTGCACATTACATAGTTGTAATAATTCAGGCGCTTATATAATTAGCTGTTACCTATTTATAGGTCATATCATTCAGATCGGTATGGATTTGTATAAGAAATGTACCGTAAACATTATATACATTGGACTTGAATTTCCTTTCATTGTGAAAAATTATTGAAAACGAAACTAACTGTGCCGTACTTGTCTGAACGCGGGGTAAATTTTCTCCTCTTTTATGGAATAAAAGAGGAGAAAATTCAGAGATATTATTTTTTTTTGCGTGACATTTGTTACGTGAATGTCAAGTGCACTGGTAGTCAAGTGGTTAACGCGCTAGTCTGGTAATCCAGGTAGTATAGGGATCTGTTGGTTCGAATTCCACACAGTGCATGAATTTTTCCTCATTACTTTGAGTTTGTGACCTCATAATAATAAGACTCTAGGGTTAGGTGGTAGAAAATGCTTTGAGCATGTTCACCTCGCCTGGTAGTTACCTTCCACTAAAGAGTGTTATTATTATGAGTGATAAGAAAATCATCATTTAGTTTAGATCCTTTAAACCTCTCAATAATCATGTTAAACTTTTTAATTAAGAAAAGCCTAAATATCAATTCAAACCTTGAAACTATTAATTTAACATGTCTTGATGTTACCGAGAACACACCGAAGTTGAGCAATGTAGGTGTAATAAAAACGAACTCAGAAGCTAAGTGGTTAACGCAGTGTACTCAAAGTCGGTGGTTTTTTAAAGGAAAGAAATAATTTTATTTGAGTTCATTTTACATTTTTTCATTTAAAATACCCTTGAAGTACCATATCTGTTGTACTGTTCGGTAATTCTTGTGAAAGTTTAGTTGAATAGTTGAAAATTTTAATAAAATTATGAATTTCAGCTCGTTAAATTTTCCTTTCTGTATAAACATTGAAGATCAAATTCTGGTGGAAGAGCGATAATAATAAGTTACCAGAACAGCACTAGATAAACAAAACTTCTAGCTAGCTAGAGCTCCTCTTTCGGAAATATTTGTACAATACAGGAATTTGAACCTATGCAACCTATGTATGTGGATGTACTGTGTACTACAGAGCAATAAATTAGAAATTATTCATAGACAAGGAACAATATTCTTGTTCATAATGATATGGATTCAGAGCAGTCAGAGATTACTCTGAATTCCGGTAAGACATATTAATACATAGGTTCATTATGATGTACATTGTATATTATACGATGTGTACATAAAAATGAACGGATCCACTTGTATAACAACCGCTAAAAGTAAAAGTTACATCACAATATCTCATACTGCTGATTGGAGGGGCTTGAAATTGAAAATTGAGATAAATTTTTATGATTTTTTAAATTGCATTTGAAATTGCAAGCGTCTTTTTTTTCTTCAGAAAGCCACCTTAAAGCATTGGCAGTCAGACTTGTAATCTGAACAAGGATGTCTGAGGATCTGTGGATCGTAACCAATCCAATGCATGGATTCTTTTATTTGAAAATATGAAAACATGAGAAGTTCAATGAACTTGGAGACAGGTGGTAAAAATACACCATGTTTTTTTTATCACCACAATCAGGTACTTCATTAGTCTACAAAGGATTTTAAATACTGTTCTAATTACTGTTGAATCAGATTTCACTCAAGAGTTGAAAAATTCAAAATAAGGTCTAAGCGCAAAACCAGAATTAAAATTTGGAAAACTAATTACAAGTTTAATTTGTTCGCAAAATTAGCAATATTTTATTTTCCGTTTGTATGTTGATTCCCTGTGGAACTTGTTGAGCATTTTGCATCCACTCCAAGCACTATCAAATAATTTAAATGTTTGTTTATACACAGAAAACTCAAATGGAACGCTGAAATTTCTGTTTCAAACAGATTCGTATGCGTTATTAGTTGAGTATCATAACTATTTAAAGGAAAATACTCTTATTATATTATACCTTAGTGAGTTTGAAGAAATGTTTTACCTTTGAAATATATTATATTAAAGACTCGGTTCCGAATTATAAAGAAAACCTAGTCCTATCATAAATGAAATATCAGTATGTATTTTCATAGCATAAACATTTAATGTATAGACAATACTTTCTATACATTAAATGTAATTGAAAGTAAACACTACAAAATAGGTGAAATAGAAATTTTCAGGAGATGCAGCATTGATTTCTAAAGAGTTAGTTTCAACTAATTTTACAAAAATCAAAGTATCGATGTTTTAGTAGAGTACACCATGTTCTCCATTAACTCCCTGGATTAGTGATTGGAATAAAATAGGATAGTTTTGTTACTATTGAAAAAGATTACCTAAAATTATGTAATATTATGTACACAATTATTCACATGGGCTATTTACAATTGAATTCAAATTGGTACAATCACCTGAATATAGCCTTCGACAGTAGGAAATCCTCCAAATTTCGCTACACACCTTTGAACCTGAAATTCTGAAAATATAATTCGTTCGAGTGGGTTGGTCTGAAAGAAAACTTTTTGGACTTTTCAAAATATCAAAATTAAGTTACAACCTACAGGTAAAATTTAAAAACCCTGCGACTACAAACGCCGAAAAAGAGGAAAAACCTTTCCCTGGCCTTTTCAATAATCTAATAACCGCTTTTCTTTGGAAAACTTTCATTTCTGTTTAAAGCCAGTACGCTGTTTTGGACGCCATGGCTATTTGCGTGAAAACCAATTTATATTCAACGTTTCTCATTTTGAGGGAAATTTCAATGCAAAATTTTTATGCATGAATAAAATGAGTTTTTTCCTTAGAGGTTTCAGGAATGTATCAAGTGTAAAGACGTTGGTCCCAAAGAGTTTTCATAGAAAATTCTTTAGCCTGACCTTAACGCAGCAACACACAGTTATACGAAGAAAACACAATTATTGTGTCGGAGTACATGAAATTGCATAGGTAAAACCTCGCACAAGATCAACGTTTCTAGTGAGCACTCATTTGCAAGTAAGTGGAAATTTAATGTAGATCTACGATCAAGATTCACAACAGCATAAATATGCAGCAGTAAAAGAAAATCGTTGTCAAAAAATGCAGAACAAACAAATTATTTGTGCAGTTTTTGCAAATGGTTACCTACGATTAAACAAATTATGTCTATTTTTAGATTCATGCTTAGCTTTAGCCTCACATTCATACGAGAAAAAATGTCACATACAAAAGTTTTCCAAAACAAAGGGTAATAGGACATTCGGAAACTGTAAATAAACAAATATTTTTGGTCTAGGTGCCGTAACCAACGGTTATATACGTATATGTTCACATTGTTCACCCCTGTTGGGTGATTGGATGGGAACATCTGCTGTCTGGTCTTATCTGATTTTATGAGGAGAACATCTGCTGTCTGGCCTTATCTGGTTTTTTCTTCTTCAATTCGTCCCATCCACTTCTGTTGCGTGATTGAAAGTGGAACCTGCTTACGTCAGCCTCAATCTGGTATTGCGAGTTGCGAGAAACTCTACTGGACACCAGTGATGGTCTGCAGCCATGGCTTGTAGTAGGTGGTTCTCATGTAGACCCCCGGAAGGTAGGGCGCAGCACACTTGATCCCGTGGGATACCGTCCCTGCTAGCACCCAGTGCCCGTCCTCTCGCTCCACCATGAGAGGACCCCCGCTGTCACCCTGAGGGAGATAGGAATAATAATCATCAGTCAGTCAAAGCAGAAAAGTGAGAAGTTACTTATACTTTACTTTTTGTGCCTATAGTGTGAAATTGTACTAGAATTATATTAGTGCATTTGTACTAGAGACTAGACAGTATAAAAAATCAATTAGTATTCCTACCTTAGAAGTATTCCTTAGGGAGAGAGCCACAAAAATTGTAAAAAAAAACAAAAATAAATAAACATTATTACCTCTTTTGCCTATAATTCTGCCACTGGTCGCTGCCCACATTAAAATACAGGGTGTCCCGTATACAGATGCAAATATTTTGAGGGTAGGTTCAGCCCACCGTGAACTATCATATGAGCGAAACTTGCAGTGGGGCATTTTGCTTCGTTAAAGAGTTATGGCCAAATCCCTGTTTTTCCCACAGGTCTAGAGGTCACTTGGATCGATGCACGTTTTCAAAGAAATGATAGCCAGTAAGTAATTTTTTACTTCATGTATGGATAATCATGCATATTTCCCTTCGAATGCAGTTGGTTGCATGAAAAAATATTGAAAGACCAGAGCGATATTTAATCATAAGTTCAATACTTTTCTAAATTTTGATTTTTCCCTTTCGTGAATTTAAAGTACTTCTACAATTGCAATTCTGCGTATCACTAGTTAAAAAAATACTCTATTTTGTTTAGTTTTAGAAAAAAGAAAGCTCATTTATATCACTTTAAAGATCATGGAACACAAGACACACAAAGATCAAAAAACACTTCTGAATCATGATGGAAAATTCAAAGTTGGCTGAATTTTAACAGAATTGGCGCGTAATTTGAGGTATAAATACACTGCTCTGGGATGTTTCACTGAAGGAAATTGATCATTCACAGTGGTCGGTCGGCGTGAACTTTTATGTGAATGGGATTTCGGGGTCACAGGGTTATCGTGAGGAAAAATGAGAGAGGCTGCAACGAAAGCAGCAACCAGAGGTGTAATTATGGACAAAGAATACACATGGAGAGAGACTCTGCGCTAACAACTAAAATTGTGATTTTATTTTTAGAATGAAAATTAAAAATATCATTTTTGTGTTTATCACAATCATGATATCAAAAACATAACAAAAAAGTGTCGAAAATTAACCTTGGGTAAAACTCAAACATCCAACCTTCAGGTTAATATTATTATTATTAATACTTTATTGATAAACTACAAACATGATACATTCCCAAAAGAATATGTAGCGACCCAAAAGGACCCAAAAGAATATGTAGCGAAACAAGGGCGAGGTTAAAGCTTGTGGCTTTCTCTTCCACCGAACAAATTGATCGTCTTGTTATTTTAATTATTAGATTTGATTGATATAGTTGGTTAATAGAACTATTTGTACTCAGAAAATTTCTAACTTGCAGTTGGCACAAAAATGGTCACACAGACCGCTTCAGGCTTCGAGTGTTCTTCAAAATGCAATAGCGCCCAGATTCAAAATTTGAAAGATGTGTTTTCTCTCCTTCTAGTGCCGTTTAATAGGTCGTATCTCATCCGTTCCTTCACGCGTCTGGAAGAACTTGGAATTTATTGAAACAAAATAGCAGAGGGTATTTTTTTAACTAGTGATACGCAGAATTGCAATTGTAGAAGTACTTTAAATTCACGAAAGGGAAAAAAGGGAAAAATCAAAATTTAGAAAAGTATTGAACTTATGATTAAATATCTCTCTGGTCTTTCAATATTTTTTCATGCAACCAACTGCATTCGAAGGGAAATATGCATGATTATCCATACATGAAGTAAAAAATTACTTACTGGCTATCATTTCTTTGAAAACGTGCATCGATCCAAGTGACCTCTAGACCTGTGGGAAAAACAGGGATTTGGCCATAACTCTTTAACGAAACAAGATGGCCCACTGCAAGTTTCGGTCATATGATAGTTCACGGTGGGCTGAACCTACCCTCAAAATATTTGCATCTGTATACGGGACACCCTGTATATGTATACAAATTATAAGGAAACTAATTTACAAGATACTAATAATTGTTTTCATCTGTAGGTAATTGACAATATTAGATTATTATGTATGACTCCGTAGGTGTCGATTGCGTATATCGACTTTGCTTTTGACAGTTCAAGTAAGGCTATGACAAAAAAGATATAAGCATCGCTAAAGATACTCCTTTCCCTACAGAAGGGTTCTCGCAGGCCATAACCTACAGAAAAAAGCTTTTCCTATTCCTCTCCCTCATAGAGGAAAACGTTCCTACAAGATAGACGTATGCATATATTAACTGAAAATACATATACAGCGGTAAATTTCTCCTAGACGTCAACATTTCAACAAATTAAACATTCACAAAGTCTACTAACACGTGTGGATGTATTTCCAGGAAAAGCGTTCCTATAAAATAAAGGGCAACAGCACTTTTCACTCAAGCTGAGCCTTGGAGGCACATTTAGCTGCCATCTAATGACAGTAATGACATAGATAATATTATCCTTAGCTGAAAAGTACGTCTCCCCTGTTCTCCGTCTCATTTTCAAAGGTTGATGCAAATTTCTCTTCAAGAATATAAAACAGTAACAGCTCCTTTCTTTACATTATTTTTCTGCTTCCGTTGTTCTTTATTACTTTTATGAATCTTCTTCTTTCACTGCTTTTTCCCAAACACTTGGGGTCGGCGTTGGTCAACCTTTTCCTCATGGTTGAGTTGTTGTTGTTGTAGCCAGCTTGGCTACAGGTGGAGGGTTCAGTGGTGGTCTCCAGCCAACTTTCTTTCAAAGTTGGCTCGTCCTGAACCACATATTTCTATGTGCGATCAACCATCATGAGGACATAGACTTTTCTTTATAAGCCATTAAAACCTTAGGAAACTGCAAGCTAGCCTGGCTTGTAAGGGTTGGCTAGTCTGTTCTCTGTTTATAGTCCTCTAGCGAGACATTGGTCTTCTGTTTAATGGTTGAGCGAGACCCTGTTTAATGGTTGAGATTGCTTAGTTCTGGCACTCTTGTATTTATACTCAAATAAATAAAGAGGTGCTTTGTTAAACTGTTGGCATAATGGGACTACCTGTCTTGCGCTGACAGTCTAAATAAAGCACTACTTATACTTATACTCTTACTTCCACATTTCACGGCTGGATATCCTTAGTAACTTCAACTTTTTTAAGGACGCCAATGACTTTTTTTCTATTTGCCTGACATGGTACTATGTATATCCGTTCAAAGTTCTCCAGCGAGACTTTTTATTATGCTAAATATACTTATATTTTCCTCTTTTGAACAAGGCCATGTTTTTTCTTTATTTTTTTCTGAGTTCCTTCGTAAAGCTACATAAAATCACCTACAAAATTATTTGAACAGAGATAATTTTCTCTTCTTCTTTCTCTAACACCATCAACCGTATTATCAGTTTCATAATCAGTCACTTTCTTTCTCTCTCTTGCTATTTATTTAGCTCTCACTCTCCTACCTACTAAACACCTCTCTTAATCTTCCTTTATTATTTGTCTCCCTTATGGTTTTCTCTCTTTTTCTATGCAACTCCCTCTCCCTCTCAATATGAGCTCTTGATAATATATTTTTATCTTTCTGTATACCTTAGTTTTCTTTTTTATTTATTTTAACTATCATATCACTCTCTCTCTCTCTCTTTTAGTCTTAATTTATATCTCTGTTTACCAGCACTCTTTCATACTTTTTATTTTATCGTACTATACATTTCTTTATTTTTACTACCCTCTCCCCTTTACTACCTCTACCTACCTTTTTCTATTCGTCCATATCTCTCTCTTTATTAGCTCCTAATCTCTCACTAATGCTTTTCCTTTAATATCGGTCTTCATTTTTCTCCCCCTAAGTAAACACTTCTCACTCTTCTATCTCAATTCCTTATTTCAAGCTTCTTGTTCTTTATCTTCTAGCTATCTTTCTATTATTTAATTATTCTCTATTCATTCCCCCCCTTTCTCTCCTCCCCTCTCTCTCTCCCTCCATTTCTATTCTTCCCTCTCTTTGCTCTGAAATTACCTCTCCCTACCTCTCTTAATCTTCCCTTATTATTTGTCTCCCTTATAGTTTTCTCTCTTTTTCTATGCAACTCCTTCTCCCTCTCAATATGAGCTCTTGATAATATATTTTTATCTTTCTGTGTACCTTAGTTTTCTTTTTTCTTTATTTTAACTATCATATCACTCTCTCTCTCTCTTTTAGTCTTAATTTATATCTCTGTTTACCAGCACTCTTTCTTCATACTTTTTATTTTATCGTACTATACATTTCTTTATTTTTACTACCCTCTCCCCTTTACTACCTCTACCTACCTTTTTCTATTCGTCCATATCTCTCTCTTTATTAGCTCCTAATCTCTCACTAATGCTTTTCCTTTAATATCAGTCTTCATTTTTCTCCCCCTAAGTAAACACTTCTCACTCTTATATCTCAATCCCTTATTTCAAGCTTCTTGTTCTTTATCTTCTAGCTATCTTTCTATTATTTAATTATTATCTATTCATTCCTCCCTCTTTCTTTTCTCTTCTCTTTTTCTCTCCCCCCCTCCATTTCCATCCTTCCCTCTCTTTGCTCTTAAATTACCTCTCTCTACTGTTGTACCCCCCCCCCCCCTCTCTCATCACGGAGCCTGATGTTAAAACAATACGAGCAGTCCTAGGCACGTCCTATACAACCAGAGAGCTACGTGCTTCATTGCCCGGGATTTTTCAACCCATAGCGAGTGAAAAAAAAAATACTCCTGATATCTATAGATTCTCCTCCTTCCCCTTTCCTCTCTCTCCTCTCTCTCTCTCACTTTTGAATTTTCGCGGAAGTAATAAAATAATGAAGTGACTAAGAGGAAATAAAGATGCAAGAGAAGAAGAAATGAGATTTATTCAAAGACTTTTAGTGCAGGATTCTCAATTGTGTGAGCTATTTCGTCAAAAAACATGTTTATTAGAAGTCGACTTAGACTTCCAGAAATGGAAGTAGAAGTCTAAGGCTTCCAGGCTTAATGAAGAAGACAAAAGGAACATGTAAAATCTAGTACAACTTCTCAATTTTCGGTTTATACTGATTATAATAAAGACGTGTTGATGGCATGGACAGTGCACAGCCAGAACTATTATTACCTGGTGATGAGAGCAAATAAGCTCGAAATATTTGTCCAGGTACGATATGATATTCATGTACATCTAGTACAACTTCTCCCTTTTCTTTTTACTTTCCTTACTTTGTAATCTTAAATCCTATGATAAAGAAAATGGAAAAGAGAGAGATAAGGAGAAATTAAAGGAATATAAGAACAGTACTTTCTATCAGGTAAGAGAAAGTAATAACAATACTATGAGAAGAGAAAAAGAAACGGAAGAAAGAAGCCTAGACGGAGAGAGAGAAATAAAAAATGAGAGAGATAAGAAGAGGGCAAAAGAATAGAAAAAGAACAATTTATTATTCTTTCTATCAGGTTATAAGAAATAGAAAAAAATACTATAAGAAGAAAAGAAAGGAAGAAAGAGATAAAGAGGACATACATAAATAATTAGCACATACATAAAAACTAAAGGAATAAAAGAAGAACAATACTTTCTTCTACCAAAAAAATACCATAAAAAGAGAAGAAAAGGGAGAAAAACGCCTAAAGGAGGCAGAGAGAAAGAGAAAGAAATGAAACACCGAACTTAATGGGGACAGGATAAAAAACGATCTGCTTAGACATTACAAGGGAGAACCCTCTAACTAGCCGGAAAACTTTATGTCCGCAGCGCTCGCCCTACTGTTGTTTTAGGATGTTTTCATCTAATTTAAATTTTAAGTGGACTAGGGTTCCTAAATAAAGCGATGATGTAAAATTAAATGTTGTTTTTCTTTCGTGCGGATGGTTAGTGAAAATCAGAGCTGTAATTTATCTCGACCCTGCTGAAAAAGCTCAAGGCGTAGTACGCTGTACGAGTGTTATTGTACAATTGCACGGGCTTTGTGCTCAAAGTTCGGGAATACAACGGGGTATTCTGCTTTAGGAATTTTTTATACATAATTTTTATACTGTATTGAAATGGAATTTCCTGCATTTATTATCTCAAATCTGTGCCTATCTATATCCATCTACTTGTGAGGAAGGAATTGTCAGTGACCAATACCACAGCCCAAACGTTGGCAGACAGCAAAAAATTGCTGAAATTCCATTCATGAAATTTTATTTATTGAACGGGAATATCCCAATATACATAAATACCAAAAATTTACACAATAAGACAGTTAAACAATAACAAAATATTTTGAAAACAATACATATATATTATCTAAATTTAACCTTTATCACAGGTCATATTGCTATAAGAAATTGTAATATCGATGAAAAGAACGTATGTGTAGTGCATGCTCGACCTAATCAATGTTCTTTCAAAACTGTTATTGAGAAATTAAAACTTGAAAATAGCAGAAAATGGTCTCTCATATTTGACCTACTGTTCCATATCTTCAACCAAGCATTTCGTCCACCCTATTTCCTCTCATAACAGCACCGCTTTATCTATCTCTAAGTATCTATTTCTCCGTGTGTTATTTTCTCAACTTTCTTGCTGCTTTCTTCGTATCTGCCAGGGTTTATTTATCTTGTTTATTTAGTTCATACACTGTTCGCACTTTCCCTGTCTTATCCTCTTTGAGTTCTTTGTGGTTCTGGATGCAGTTTGAAAAAGTGGTGACAGAGTGGAATTTTCCAATCTTAGCTGACAAAACACATATTTATGATGATGATTTGATAATTTTATTGTATATGTTCTTGGTGCGTAATTCATAGACAACATCGATAACTTTTCCCCATCTAAGACAGTACGCAATCCGAGACTTTGCGCCACAGATTACAAAAACGTTCGAAGGGAACCGAATTTTCAATTACAAAAGAGGTATTACAGTTAGAAAATTCTACCCCCAACCGCGAATCAAACTCAGGATCTCGAACTATGGGCAGAAGTCACATCCATTACATTATACCACAGAGGCTGACAAGTTCTATAAAGATAGAAATAGAAACTATGGAATTCTATTATTATTGCATCTAGTATAACTTCTCACATTACTGTTTATACTGATAGACAATTTTGTATCAAATTACACAATAAATTAATATTGATTGATTGAACTAGCATGTGGGACGGGCTATGAAATTCTACCCTCTGTGACCAGTTGAAGTGAAAGGCAAAAAAAGGTGCTAGGGATGAAAAGCTCAGCAGGATGTGAGGTGACAAAGCAAGCACTGCAGACCATTATCAGGTTTTTTATTTTTTTTTTTAAAAAAAAAAGGTCGACACAAACATTTTTTTCTCCGTTTATTTGATGTAAAGGACGTCCAAGATTAAAGGTCAGTAAAAAATGTACAGGTTATCCTGTACAGAGTACATTTAAAAAACCGACCTCAGTAGTTCGATCCATGAGACAGCAGACTCAAAAAGTTAGTTAGGTTTTGGAATATAATGTCCCTTTCTACTGCTATTCTGCAGAATTAATAGACTAGTCGTTTTTGGAAATAATTAGAAAATATAACGATGTCATTTGGCCTTATGTACTCTTTATATTAATTGTTCTTTATGTTGATTGATATGTATTATTCAATTACCTTTATGTAATTATTCATCATAGTTTATTCTTTTTAATTGAAAATTTAATCTGCATTTATTTTATGCCAGTTGAGTGACATAGTGACATACATATGTGTTTTATTAACAACTATTTCGCAAGATGTCCTTTGAGAGCTTAACTGTTATTACAGTAAACTTGTCAGTACAAATCAGCAGTGATAATATTGTGTACGAGCAAGGACTTGAGAAATCCTCTTTTTTTTCTTTTTCGTCTGCGTGTGCTGGAGTTCCACAGCTTCTTAGCACCAACCTTGCCTAATTCTTAGTATTGTATAATATTCTTAAGCTTTAAAAATTCTTTCTATTCTTAGTATTGTATTGTTGTGTTACCTGAAGTAATGTACTTTACGGTCCCGGGTATGTTTGTGGTGATGGAGAGGAGGGTTTTAGCGGGTATGGCGCACTGTTTCCAGCGCTGGAACCCCGCATTTCGTCTTGAACCATAGAAGATTTTGCCTCCTCTCACAAGAAAAAAAGAAAAAAAAAAGTATTGTATTGTATTGTATTTTTAACCTTTAAATTTGTTAATCATATTCTGCTGGAAAACTTACCTCGCAGGAATCGCGCTGCCCGTTGGCGTATCCTGCGCACAGGAAACTGTTGATGATGTTCTTGGCGTGTCCTGCCGTCTGGAACATTTCCTGGCACACGTTGTTCTCGATCACAGGAACCTGGACCTCCTGCAAGACGCTGGGGACTCCGCCACCTGTTGAAATAGACAGCGAGGGGGAGAGAGAGAGAGAGAGAGAGAGAGAGAGAGAGAGAGAGGAGAAAGAGAGAGAGAGAGAGAGAGAGAGAGGAGAGAGAGAGACACAGAGAATGAGAGAAAGAGAGAGAGAGAGAGAGAGAGAGGGGTGAGGACAGAGTGGGGGAGAGATAGATATGGAGGAGGGTGTGTAAACATGGAGAGGAGGGGAGGGGAGAGAGGGAGAGATATTGAGGGAGGGAGGGGAGAGGAGAGAGAGATATTGAGGGAGGGAAATATAATGAAGAAGAGAGTTAAATAATAGAAAGTGATATTGAGGGAGAGGAGGGGAGAGGAGAGAGAGATATTGAGGAAGGGATATAAAATGAAGAAGAAGAGAGTTAAATAATAGTAAGTGGAACAAGGAGAGAATAAGATGCGAAAGGAAATAATTATGATGAGAAAGATGGTACGAACGAGAGTGAAAAAGAGGGAAAGGAGTGGATAGAAAGGACAAATTAAAGAAGAAAGAAAAAAAAATTAGAGATAGACAAATAGGAAAAGATATGAGAAATGAAAAGAAAGATAAATTAAGAGAGAGAGAGAGAGAGAGAGCAAAAAGAGGAGACAGAGATAGATATAAAGGGTGGGAATAAAGCCAAAGGGTTATAAATGAGAAATTTAGAAGGTTAAAAGAGAGTGAGCAAAAGAAGAAGAGAGAGAGATAGATACACAGAGAGGATCAGCAAGAAAGACAAAGGTTTATAAATGAGAAATTTAGAAGTGAAGTTGGAGGTTGGGGATAGATAGTGAGACAAATGAGTGAAGAGGTGAAAGATAATAGTGAGAGAAGGAGAGACGAGGGTAGTATAAATAGGAGAGTGAAGGAGATTTGAGTAGAAAAGAAAGAGAGACATTGAAAGAGAAAGCAAGAGAGAGAGAGAAAGAAAGAGCAAGAGAGGGAGAGAGAAAGAAAAAAAAGGGAGCAAGGGGAAAAGAGTGAATTGGCGAAAAATAGAAAGAGTGAGAAAGCAAGAGAGAGACAGAGAGAGAGAGAGAGAGAGAGATAAAGAGAGATAAAAAGAGAAATAAGAGATTGATTGAGATGAAAGTAGTAAGGATTTTTTGATAGGAGAAATGGGAAGAAGAAAGAAAGGATAATGAAGTAATGAGAGTGAGAGTACATTATGAAGAGAGACATAGAGATACGAGGGAGGGTTATTTAGACAGAAGGGAGGGAGAGAGAGTTAGAGAAAGAGGAATAGTGAAAGAAAAAGAATGAGTGAGAGGGAGGGAGAGATAAAGATAAAAAAAAAGGAAGAGAGAGGAGAAAAAAGGAGAAAGAGAGAAGAAGGAGAGAGAGAGAGAGAGAGGGAAAGAGAAAGAGAGAGGGAGAGAAACAGAGAGGGATAAATGGAAGAGAGAGAGAGAGAAAATGTTATTAAGTTCCGAAAGGAAATGAGAATCTGTCGCCGTATAACGTTATCCTGTACAAATCTCCCCTACAGCTTTTTCAGTCTTTCTCTACATGTGTAAAATAAAATACCTATCATTAGATATTAGATAGCCAGGAGATAAATATGTAGCGTATCGATAGTAGCACTCTACCCTCTACCTCAACCCCTTTCCTTACATTACAAGGTATACCTACATAGGTAGGACTCACTCTTGGAAAGAAGATGTCACCATTGTGAACTTGGCCAAAGCAGGGCCTTCCTTTAGTAATGAAATAGAAAAGTTCTGATTTTTTTTCCTCAAATTTTAGCTTTCTAAGGTGTAGGTGTTCTACGATTTTCGAAGTCACTCATAAATGCATTTCTTTTTACTTCAATATTACAAAGCTAAGAAACAGTTATCGAATGACCTTTGAAAAACCTTGTTTGTAAAATTTCCTAAAACACATAGAAATCATTTTGTACGAACCATGCAAAGGGCCACGGTAACGCCAAAAATCAGTCGGATTAGTCAAGCTAACGACCAAATTCAATATTAATTAAGAGGAATTTTCAAATGGTACAGAAAACCAACAACAAAATAATTGTTATTAAAAAATATAATTGGTTTGTTTAGAGTGAAGTGACAACTTGAAGTCAATTCAAGTTTCCAGCAATACTGCGTTGGCACATATTTAGTTGGAAGCAATGAAGCTTCTCTTATTTTAACCTCCCTCTTTCTCCCTCTGCTCTATGTCGCTATCATAACTTTAAAATAAAGGCACGGAGCAATTAATTAAGGCAGGTTGTCTGAAAATCTAGTACGGTGTTCTTTATAAATGACCACATTAGTTTTCTAGCCACGACTGAGGTCATGAGGTCATTAGTTCATAGGGGAAACAAAATGGGAAGCGTTGAAAACTGAAATTAGCGAAGGTGGGTTAGGTAATACGTTAGTATACGGCGCCATTAGGCGCTAATTAAATGGGCATGAACAATGTGGAAAATCATAAAAGCTGTGATAGCGGTGAGTATGGGCGGGATGAGAAATAGGGTTCATTGTATCATAATGGACGGTTCGTAGTCTTTAATTAGTTACCTATCCGTTTTAATTAATTTAACAGCACAATAAAATCATGTGAAAAAATTCGACCGTTTTGATTAGGCTTTATGAAGGGCTGTGAGTGATCTATTGTAAAGTGCGAATAAAAATAATATGCTAGGAAAAATTTGACTAAATTTTACATTCTACTGTCAAAAAGCTTAATCTTAAGCTTAAAAGTCAAGAAGATCACAAATAACCTTAAAATAAAAGGTCGAGTCAAGCAGTCACCAAATCGGTTTTGGCCGTTTTGGTGAGGGTCTGAAACCTTAACGCAACTCTGAAAACACCCTAATGAAATATGAAAAGCCTAGTTAAACTTAACCTTTCATATGGGATGACAATGCTTAATTTCTAAACGTTGCTTCGCTTTGGTGCATCGTGGTATTCGTGGGTAACTGATGTATTTAAAGTACAAAGTATTCCCGCTAGTAACAGCAGAAGAGGCGGACATTCAGACGTCAGATGGACACATTAAAGCTGTCTGTTTTTTCAGCAGAACCATCTTTCAGAAAGAGAGGACATAAATTTTAGTACGTAGGATGGGAGGTACACAACTACACAAAGTATTTCAGTGTGGTGCTTTCGTTCTCGTCTGATTAATTTGTTGCAGACTGCCACTGGCTAACGACCAGAAATGTAACTTAAATGCAGACTGGGTATTCTATAAATATACTGTTTTATTAATGAGTAATGCATGCAAATGCAATGTGATATGGTCATTGCTCCAATAAACTCAATATCTTTTTTTTTTTCATTTACTTCCGATGAATTTCTAATATTAGAAATCGGAAGTATTGTGTTCGTAAAAATATTAGAGAAGGGGTGATCACCTCAAAGTCTAACTTTCCACCAATCACATCGCAACATAAATTGGATTAGGCGCAGTCTTCCCTTATTTTTGTTGTAAGACAAGAAAATTACTTAGGGTTGAATTATAAAACAGGATTAAATATAAGATAAATTGGAGTTGAACCAATTACAGCGCACTACAACCCGATTTGAGAGACAGTCTGCATCTTAACTTGAATCGTATTATTTATTTCATTTATTTATTTACACTTTATTAATAGGACATATTATATATAGCACAAATAATTACAAATTAAAATATAATATAATAGAAGAAAAAAATAAAGAATAAATAAATAAATATATACATAAAATATGTCCTAATTAAAGGGCGGGGTTATTGCCCTTGGCAATCTCTTCCATCCAACCCTTTCATAACCTTATGAATCCTGTTTCATAACGTGGCCTTTAGTCTTGTCCAAGAAGCAAACATGTGGGACACCACTCACCGTATTTGAGCCGCCCCCACCCGCTCACAGTAGCGACACGCCCCGTGAAATCGTCATCGTCCTTGGGCATACAGATGGGCACAATGTGGCTGTCGTACGATATGGGCGTTTCCAGCTCCAGCAGGGCTATGTCATTCTCGAACGTGGCGGCGTCATACTGTCTGTGAACGATGACGCGTCGTACGTTCTTGCTGATGGATCGCTTGGCTTCGAGTTCTCCGCTGATGTCGTACTCGCCGAATACTGCCACCAGATTGGCGAGGAATCTGGAAATGTGATATTTATGCGGAATTGTAGATAGGATTGTTTGAAGTACATGGAGATAAGGCGTAAAAAGTAAAAATAGACGTGTCCTCCTGCCAACCCCAAGTAGGCTTCGTCAGAGGTAAAGTGAAAGAAGAAGAAGATATACGTGAAGAAGATTTCGATTAGGTATGACGATATCAATTTTTTTTTTTTGAATAAATAATATTGATTAATCGAAGAAGATTGTTTGAGAACATTATTCGAACATTGTTTGGGAAATATTGGGTGTTCTCCCTTTTTAAACACGAAATGTATTTTTTGTCGGTAATAATTTAAGTTATAAGGTGAGTACGTAGGTATTATTATTTTACTTCATACAGCATCACGGGATGTCGCGTTGTAGAAATTTCTATATGTCCGAATCCGTAATGCAACGGAATAACAGTATTTCAAAGGATATTTTTTTTTACAGGAAATCTGCATTTAATCCTTGCATTAGATTATGCTTTGTGACCTTTGCTTGGTTAGCAGAGCAAAAAAATTCATTTCTGCATCTGACGCTTTACATTTCTAGTGTAGGTAGATACCTACCAACTTAATTTGTTCAACTGATTCAGAATAGGGATTAAATTTCAATTCATTGAGAGTATTGTATTATGTACCTAAGTAGTACCATTCATGCGTTTCCAGTAATAGAGCTCAAATGTTATTCCATTTCACTAGACTTTTGAGAACCAACTCACAAGACCTCAATAATGAAGCTAAAACTTATTTCTTACGAACCAAAAATGGTTAAATTTAGTACCTGAGTTACTTGAGTATTTATTTTCAAATGAACAATTACCTATGTAGAACATTTTTCGTTCTAACCTTATTTATTTTGTTCTACGTTTATTTCTATGAACTCCCTGCATATTCTTAAGTCTGCAATGTGCATATTTTAGACTGTGTATAATACTATGCATTCTGGCTGAGGGACCAAAAAGAGGGAGTAGACCAGCATTCGCTTGGTTCTGGGGGCCCTTGTCAATTATTAGCCTCCTAGTAAAGACAGTGGTAGAAGTGCTGACTCATTCCTCCACTGTCTGGCTACCATCGTTCACGATGACGCCACCCTATGATGATAATAATAATATATGCCTTGAGTACTAGATTTGTTGTGAGATTCTTAATGTGTGTACCTACTCCCAAGAGTAAAATCATAATTACTCATACTTACTTAACTAAACTAAACTAGATATATCATTTAATTATCTGAACCTATAAATGTGGTCAATCTTAATAATAATTCTTCTCCTCTATGAAATAATTAAATGCTATTATAATAATTCATCCCAGAATGTTATTCGCTCAATTACAAAAAAACTTCATCAGCTCAATGACCGACTCCAATACCGATAAGAGAAAAAAAAAAAATAAGAGCTTGAATAATTGGAAAATTTCATCACCTAAGTGCCGAATTATAAACAGGATTAGTGGTGTATATAAAATGAAAATTTGAAAAACACCACTTTAATATAATAGAATATAGATAGATAAACAGGATTAGATTTAATCGAAGTGGACACTATCCCTTAACTCGGGCTATAGTGCGCTATGATTGGTTGATATTCCAACTTGAGGGCGTGTCTGTCTTAGCTTAACTTTAACCCTGTTTCATAATGTGAATGAGAATGCGGAAGAGAATGCCAAAGGCATTATCACCACCCTTGATCAAACTTTGTTTATATTTAATTAATTATACCTTTTGACTGCACCTGTATATAAAAATTGTAAATAAAGATTGATCTAAATTGTTAATAATGTGGCTCTTAAAGACAAGAAATCTTACCCTGGTTGACAATGAGCAGCAGTTATGACGTAGCGATTCGTGATAAGGACTCCTCCACATTTGTTCTTCGTGAATAGTCCCAGCCAAGTCGCCTCCTTGACCAGAACCTGCCAGGGCCATTCGCCGAAGGATGCGCCTTTACCTCCTACGATTCGGCCGTTCTTCCGAGCCAAAGGACGAACTCCGCATTCTGAAATTAATTGAAACAGTGATTGGTAGCGTAGATTGGTTTTAGGTATGTTTACGTATTCACTATTGAATCGCGTATTCGAACAATAAAGTATTCTTATTAAAATTCGAGTACCAGTTTTTTTTTTTATTAAAAGATGAGTGTTTCACAGTCGTTTTTATTTCGTAGCCATGAAACAGGAGCTACTGTAGACGCTTGTGGTCTGTTTTGTAGCCTGCCCATCCCGTAGTATGCCTCCCCTCTGATGGGCGAGAAGTGACACAATACTTCCCAATTAGGTGCTGGGTCAACACGAGCGCACCGGAAGGTTATCCCTTACAAACAATTGTAACCAAATTAAGAATACAAATATTTGTCGGCGCGGGGGTTCGAACCCGGGACCTTCCGCATGGCAAGCGAGTGCTTAACCACTGAGCTAATTGCTTTCAGTGTTCAGGCAATGCTTTCAGAAATGTAAAGATTCTGCCTCTATAATAACAAGATATTACTTTAAAAAAGCAAATAAAATATAGATTCTATTTTTTTTAAACGAGAAAGAAGAAAACTAGAAAGATTCAGTATCCATTTGCATAAACGAGGTGGAATTATTAAAACTTATATATAAAATCTAATCACAGACAATCTGGAAATGAGACCAACGTTTACGAAAAGAAGACACCAACCTTTACAGTATTTTTTTGTTATACTAGTCTGCTTAGGAATCAATAGCATATCTTACCTCTGGAAAGGTCGTATGGTTTCTGTGTAGTAGAAGGAACATCAGCCGGGATATCAGCAACAGTTATGGTGGTGGACGAAACTGAAACTTCCGGTGGTGTTGTGGGCTTCTTGGTAGGTTTTGGCTTTTTGGTGGGAATAGTGATGCCGTAGCCTTCACTTGTCGTCGGAGTGTACAATATAGATGATGCTGTTGGCTTCTTGTTAGGTAAAATACTCGTCAAAGTTGTGTAAAGGGGCGTTGGTCTGTATGGATTAAGTGTCGTAGGTTTAGACGATAATGGTTTCGTTGGCTTTGGCTTCTTGGTTGGTTTCTTTACAGGGGGCCTCTTCGTGGTGTTCGCACCAGGTTTTTTAGTTGGATATGGATCATTGGAAATGGTGATGTTTTGTTTGTTTTCACCAGTTAGCAGCACCTTTTCTAGATCCTCAAAGTTACCTTGTAGAGATTGAACTATTTTCTCAACAAACACATGTACTTTAGTGTCCAATTGTTCATCAACTGCAAGTTGAGGTGTAGCATCTTCGTCACCATAATCACCAAATGTTGTGGTTGCAGTGATGAGTGGTTTTTCTCCCTGAGTTGCAGTGAAGTTGACATTTGGATCACGGACAGGGGGGAACGCTATCAAGTCTTCAGTTGAGTTGATTACGGGGTTTTGCTGGGGGGTTGAAAAGAGCACGGGGTTGGGATAGTAACTGGGTTTGGGATACGTGTCCTGTGAAACTGTGTGTTGGTGATAAAGACTGCTTGTGCTGTAGTCCGGCTTAGAAGTTGCTGTATCATGTTGCGGTTTTGGGGATGACACGGATATCAGGACTGCATCTTGTAATCCAGTTGTTGGCTTTGGACTGTTTGGTTTTGGAGATATTGTAATGGTAGACGTTTGTGTGATAGGCCTGTTGGTTGGTTTCATTGTGGATGTGTATAAAATTTGTACGGAGGATGTTGATGAAGGATATTTGGTGTTTGAATTGGTTATGGGTTTTATTTTGTGTGTGCTGCTTGATTGATAACTTGGTTGATAGGCAGGTTTGTTATAACCAACTGTAGTCGAAGAAGGATGATCGTAGTTTGGTTTATGATAAGGTTTCTGTGTTGTGTGTAGCGAGCTTAGGACAATCACTGTTGGGATAGGATCTAAAGAAGAAGATGGCGGTTTAGGTGTAATTTTTATCTCAGGAGTGACTTGAAATGAAGGTCCTGGGATGTGATGGGTAACAGAACTTCCCATGGCGGGTGTGTGGCTTATGGAAGCCCCGCTGGTGCCTCCTGTGCTATAGAAGTAATTGTTTGTTGGCTTGATGGTGGTTGAAGAATAATAGTAGTTATTTGTTGAAGTTGTCTTCTCTGTTTTACCATCGACAGATACCCAGGTGTACAGGGATTGAGACGGACTTTTAGTTGAAGCAACCATGGGTTCTGGATCTGCTGAGCCATGCTCAGAATTGTTCAGGATGGACAAAATATGATTGATGGACTCTTGATTACTCTGACCTTCGGATTGAGGCTTGTCTCCCGCAGTCAATGTTGGCACCAACACCATGTTATCACTCTCGTAGTATGACGGTGATTGGGTGCTGTACTTCTTGGTAGGGGTTTTGGTGTAAGTTGGTGTTGTGCTTCTCACCAAAGAGACACCAGCATGCTTCAGAGTAGAGTTTGATTGATTGCTAAAGGAGTTGGTATACTCATTGCCAGGCTTCCGAGTTATTGAAGGATTTGCATATTTTGTGGAGCCAACTTGATTTTTTGACGGCGTGTCCTGTTTATTGATTTGGTTAAAGTTACTTGAATTATATGAGCTATCTGTTGAAATTTTATTTAAATCCGTAAAACTATTATGACTAGTTGATTCTTTTTGTGGTACAAAATTGGTAGGTTTTAATTGTGGTTTAGAGAAGAAACTGAATTCTTCGGGACCAATGTGGTCTTGCACGACTGATCCATTCTTGTGAAGAAGAATGGTCTCAGCTGCTGGGTGGTAGTCTACAATTGGTTTGTAAATTTTAGTTGAAGATTTATCTAAGATAAAAGGCAAAGAAGTGGGCTTGTTTGTAGAAGAATATAGAGAAGTAGGAACATTTAGTGTGGACACGGACGCCCCGGGCAAAAGTTTGCAGCAAGCGCCAAACAGAAACCCATGTATGCAGGAACCCACAACGCTGCCTCCGTTCTGCGTGCATTCGTAGTTGAACATACACACTCCGGTGTTGGATTTCGAGGGAGAAGTGTAATCTTTACATGACTTTGGCACAATACGGTAACCACCAAACTTTCGTCCTGAAAGAAATAAAAAATCAATTATTCTCGAGGTATAAACGAGTTCACGTTGAGCTTCTCTTAGTAAGAAGAGCAAGTGAGAATGTACAATAGAAAGAAGGAAAAAGGTCAATCGAATCCAAAATCTGATCGTTATGGGTTAGAAGAATAAAACAAGAATATCAGCACAGCCATAAGCGCTTTAAACAGGTATTTGCTCAAACCTATGATACTAACAATACCAATATTTAAACATCTGTAACGACTTCATGCTTGAATGCGATTTCTCTACAGTAACTTGCAAGTAGTCTGGCGAGTGCCAAAAGAATAATGGATACTTGGCGTGCGCTTTTTAAGCGTTAATGTCTTGACTTATAATTAACTTATGACATTGAAATCTCAGTGAACATTATTTCCGATCCAAGAGCTTTATTTTCATACTGTAATAGTAGGAAAGTAATTTTTTTTGTAACAGTAGGAAAGTACAGACAGTATATCAGTTCAACAGTATCAAGAACTATAACTATAGAGCTCTAAGTATTTTTCCCTCTGGATTCGGAACCAGGTTATCAATATTCGAGTTCCAGTTATGTCAACAACAAAATATAACAAAATATAAATACAAGTCTTTCCACCTATTATTCAAACAGGTCCTCTTCCACCGTAAGCTAGCTAATTATCTCTCTGACACGGACATGGTATAATGACTAGAAATACTTACCTCTGACGAAATCATCCTCTATAGATGAGATCCCAGGGACTACTGTACTTATCCAGAATACTGAGAGTATCCTGAAAACTGCTTGCCGAGGCATTATTCTGAAACAGAAAAATCAAATCAGTAAGACTAACTTCACACACGTCTAATTGCTCACGTATATGTGTGTAAAGGGTATAAGTTCCTAAGTATATAGTCCGACATTTAAGTTAGACAGGAATCACAGTTTTCCTATTTAAGCATTATGAAAACCAAAAAGACGAACTGACCTCACGTCACTTATTCTATTTCTAAATCTCATAAAGAAACGATTATTTGACCGTCTCGAAAGACTGAGAGTTTTGTGAGATTGAGAAATAAAAAGCTAAAAATCAGCACTCTAAATTGAGAAACATCACATGGAATGAAACGTTAGAGCAATTATAAAAGTAATCCACAACAAGATTGAGAAAAATGTGTTCCTTAGGAAAGAGAAGGGGAGAACAAAATTTCGTATGCAGGACGCTGTGAAAAGTTTCATATCTTGTGTTTAATAATTCAATATGATTTCAGCAAAAAAATTAAAGGTATTTCAGAAATGATCGCCATTTTTCTTCAGCTTTTCCTAGTAAATCTAATAGGTGTGTTCAATCACACAGTGGCAGACGTGTGGTTCAACAGAGGCTTTCTTTCGCAGTCAACCTATAGGGTCAAGACTAGTTTGGCTTTGTTAGTCGACTCCCTTTTTATTGCTCCTTAGCCAAAATAGATACATTAGAACTGGCCTTGTCCATGGATGTGAATGAAATTGCCATTATAGATATAAAACATGTGCTTCCCACTTCCGATGTAAAACTAAAGAATCTTCTTTCGTAGCAGTTCTAATAAAGTCTCACATGTTGTTAAGGTTTTCATACAAAATATAATATGGGATACCAAATGAAAGAAATTCGTAGATATTTGGTGATTTCTTAGATAAAAATAATTCATGGAATTTCTGTTTTTCATGTTAGTGTATCATGAAGTCAAAGTTAGCATTATTACTATTGATAAATTATTGACAGTAGGACTGATAGATATTTTTTTATTTAGAAAATTAATACTCAAGTTGTGGATATGTTGATAATACGTAAAACTCAATAAAAAACATTATTTGCACGGTTCCTCCCAGCGTCCAAACTAAAACGACCACTTAAATTATGAACCGACCAAATGACGTATTTGTTCGATTTCATTTTCGAAATGTCTAATTTAAAACTATGTGTGTTCTGAATGTGAGGAATGCTAAGAGGAGAAAGTGTCGCACCAGCTTATTGACAAGTTGTATCCATAAGTCACTCCGCAATGTTCAATTTGATAACATCATCATCATAATAGATAGAGAGAATCTCTATTGCAAGATAATAGAAGATACTGATAGACTTTATGACGATTTCATGAGTAATATATAAATGTGAAAACATTACCAATTACAAGCCGTGTTATACAAAAAGACGTTACAATAGAAGAAAGTTGAACAATTAGTTTGTGTTGAACACATATTACGCTCTGTCCTCAGGCCTATCTGTTTTCATTTAGTTTGGTTACGTATTTACAGAAATGACATACACGTATTTATTTAAATTTTGATGGAAAATAATTAAGTACGTGCGTTCGTATTCTTGATATTATTTTTTACGTCATTACAATACGCAAGTAACTATCATCTTGTGTGTTTGAAAGATGTTAGATTTCAATTTCTATACATAAGTACGATACAAACAATAAACAAGATAAACGCATAGTATTTTTGCTTACCGTTAGTTCGGACTTCGTAGAAATACAGTACTTATACTTTAACACCACCCTTCAACCAGTAATACTTATACTATTATAATATATTTTACATTGTTCTGTGAATTCAGTTCATTGAAGGACCAACACTTTCCTTCACTTTTAGCACTGGGTAGGAGCCAGGAGTGCCAGGCACATATTTTTCCAAATGATGTTACATTTCTCCAACTATACTTTTTGTTAGAAATAAGCAACTACCTATTAACAACTTTATTAGTTCTCGAACATTCTCTTTTTAATATCAAAAGACAGTTTCATGATGCCATTTAACTGTCTCTATCTTTTAAGGCACAATTAATAGACGTTTTTTACAATACCTCTGTGGCGCTAAGTCACGGATTGCGTACTGTGTATAATAGGGAAAACCGACGCTTAGCATTGCTTTGAGAGTTAGAATCTGTCTATTAATTTCGCCTTTAGTTTTAGTCCAGCATATATTGTTTTATTTATTAGGAATACAAAGTAATTATTATACTTATTGAGGCATGTGTAAAATGGAGATCGGAGAAGAGAACTCAGCTAGGAAGAGAGTGTGAAGTGATTTCATTTCATCAATCCCAGAGACATTGACAATAGTTTCATTGAGCCAATAGCAATACTGTCGCAAACAATATGACACCAGTGACTGCGCCTATTGTGTCAAATTTCTTCAAATATTATTTGAGAAACAAAAGACAAATAAGAGGCGAAGTCTTGTCAATTGAAATCAACTGGGTGCCCCGCTGTGGAGAATTTCTCTTTCTTTCATTGAGTATTAGATTCTTGGAATTTACGTTCCTGAACATTGCGTTTCGATTATGTGACATGTCGATTTTCACCAGATTTTCAACAGGTGTAAGAAATGGTGAATTTTGGGTTTACACATCATAGATTTGTCTCTCTGAGGGACGTGAAACAGATAGGGTACCAGCTTTGTCAGACCAAAAAATATAACTCTCGAATTATAAAATTATGTGTATTAGAGCAATAAGGAACATTATTTTTTCTCATCATCATCATCATAGGGTGGCGTCATCGTGAACGCTGGTAGCCAGACAGTGGAGGAATGACTCAGCAATTCTACCACTGTCTCTACAAGGAGGCTAATAATTGACAAGGCCCAAAGAACCAAAACCAAGCCAATGCTGGTCTACTCCCTGTTTAAAGTCCCCCAGCCAGACTGCTGGTCTACTACCTGCTTAAAGTCCCCCAACCAGACTGCTGGTCTACTTCCTGTTTAAAGTCCCCCAACTAGACTGCTGGTCTTATAGTCCCCCAGCATGTTTATATTTTTCTCATCAATGTAGTAAAATTTAGTTTCATTACAACACATTCTTCTTCCTGGTAGTCACTGTGGCAGAGCGAGTTAGCGCGCTATGCATTGCACACATGGTGACCTGGGTTCGATTCCCAGCGGGGGAGGATTTTTTCTGCTCTGTACTTGGATGTTCGGGGTCCACTCATACCTCGTGAGGAAAAATGAGTAGTTACTTGTATGAGTAACGACCAGTGGCGGCATTACCAGAGTAAAAAGAAATTAAGGTAATAGAATAATTCGAAATGTAAAGGAGGCTCTTAGTAATGCTGCGCTACCCACAAAAATTGTGAAGAGGCCTCGTGCTTCACCACAAAGAAATTCGTACATACATACATACATACATACACATTCTTCTTCCTTCACTTTACCCTTCCCCTAACTTACTTGTGGTAGGCATAGGTTCAGCCTCTTCCTCATGGTTGAGGTTGGTTGGTTCTGGCGGTTCCATATTTTCTTCCAACCCTATTTGCATTACTCTCTTTTGGCCGGACAGAGGTGCCTTATCTGTTCAACGTCCTCAAGCTAGATTTCATTTCAATACATTCTTTTTTTTTTTTTTTAACAATTTTTTATAGATGTATTTTACAACAAGGTTTATAACACTTTATAATACATTCTTTAATTAATTTAAAAGGAACATTTGGCCTATAGTAATCGTGAGAGAGCTTAAGCCAAAAATTTATACAAAAAATAAATAAGGACCATCAACTATTTACATAAAAAATTCAAATTATTGTAGATACCTATTTTCTTATCTTCGTATTATTTTGTGGTAGGTGCTGTCCCCCATTGAATATTTCTTTAAAAAAATAAAAACCTAGGTATAACGGGCGAAATGTGTTAAAAGTTAATGTTAAAAATCCCACACCAGTTTACAGAAAGTTCAAGTCGAGCAAAAAATGAGAAAAAGGAACTTCAGGACATAAAACATGAGAGGAAATTTTCTTTTTATTCGTAAAAAAATGGAATTTTTTAACGTGAGAAAACATCAAATTTATTGTGCTGAGATGATACAGTTGAAATTTTTGTTCCACCGAAGTTTTATACCTGCTTTTCGTTGTGATGATAAAATGTACTTGCGGATGTGTTAAAATAGAGCGCTATAAAACTCGGTACATTTATCTACACCCACTTCCTCCGTTGGAACTAATGAAAATATTTACTGTTGAAGGCAGAGTGATATAAATTGTGGACTTTTCATTCATTTTATTGTAGCTTTTGTTTAAAAAATCATTTTTATTTTTAGAATTCAAAATTGTGTATTTCGAGCTATTGTTTCCGTGTCTACATCATTTCGGTCTTTTAACAGAACTATTATAGTATAGTTTTCATCTCTCTTCTTCTTCTTTTACTCTGTCTTTTCCCGCTTTGGCATCTCTATAATATAAAACTCAAATCTGTGCCTAAATGACAGTCCGACTATGTATCTACCTATGAGGGGTTGTCTGTTATGAATACAACTCTTACAACAGCATAAACTATGTATAGCAGAATCGACCCCACCGAAACCACCAACTCCTGGCCTGAAAATATTATAAAAAGTGAAAATACCCCAGTATGGCCATGCCTCAGCATTTATTTTAACGAACACCTTCAAATCCCTGAAATATTTCTCTCTCACTCACCATATTTTATAACTTCAGTTCATTTCTGTGTTTGAGAACAATATACTTGTATCTTTGTGTGTGTGAATTCAGTTGAGTCCCATTGCAATGTACGGGCAAGCAAGTTGAAGAAAGTTGAAAGAAATCACTTTTGTGTTAATCACTTTCGCGATATCACAACTACTCAATTTCCCCTTACTAAATCTACGCTGAAACCGGGACTTGAACTACCGACCTCCAGGTTACAAGTCCGCCGCCTTATCGATCAAGCTACTGAGGTCGGTACGGGCAAACATCTGGTATATTATATAAAATACGAATACTAATAGGTACCAATATAACAGTCAATACTTAATACCTATATTCCATTTTTATAGTTGTTTTTTATTATCAAGAAAACCTTTTATTGCTAAAGGCACATAAATATAAAAGAAAAAGGAAGGAACCCAAAATTGGAACTTTCTTATTTTCAAGACATTTTCGTTGAGAGTAACATTTTAATGTTATACATATACTTCATCTCCTCTCAGTTTTCCATTAATTTTCTTTTAGATGAATGTTCGCTTTTTTCCAGCAAGAAGTTGTTGAAAGTCGCCCACTGTGCGCTCTGCGATTCTGACATTTCTATTTCTATAGATATTAATGGCGGTACCGAGGTATTTCTAATGCATTTGTTCTTCAGCATCTTGTTATCTCTACATGAAAGCTGCGTTTACACGAAAAACTTTTTATTTACTTGTTCTACAGAAGAAGATAACTTTTAGAACTTTTTACATTGCTCTTTTTAACTTGATATCTCGGATTGTTTTTTGTTTAGAACATCTTTTGGCCAAGTAGGTATTCTAGTTTTTTTTGTTGTTGTTGGAATATAGATAATGCAGACGAATTTCTTACGAATGTGGGCTATAAATATTATTCTGATCTAGCTTATCATTGAGGAACAGATCCTGTTTTTGAATTATACACATAAAATTATTCTGTGCTGTTACTTATTTTGTTGTCAACAGAAACAATGCGTACTACTGTTTTGATCGTCCGAGAGATTTTTTTGAAATTGGACAATAAAAAAAAGAAAAAGGGAACCAATCCTAAAGCGGTACAGGTTTGTTTGTTTATACGTAATTGGGTTTAACGTCGCTTTCAACTACATGGTCAATGGTCATGTCACGACGGGGGTTTTACCACCCACTAGCTTGCCAAACAAACACAAGCTACTCAAATTAACCTCCATCTCCGCTAGGTGGGTACGTGTTTGAAAGGATCTTAGCAGGAAGGATAAATAGCTCCTTTCTTCCTGCGGGGGCATCGGGAATATATGAGATTTGAGCTCGTAGGTTGCGACCTAGAAAAGCTGTAATTTACTGTTCTACATGCATTATTTAAGATATGTGCACGGAACAAAACAGAAATGCAGGGATTTCTGAAGATTGTATCTGCAGTTTATTTGCACCAGCTTGATAATTTACGGTACAGAAAATTTATACTTGATAGTTATACCGTGGAAATACATATTAATCATTTCGTATTTGAACTTTTTTGATATTTTATTAATAATATCTTTGTAATGTTTTTTTGTACTATCATGGACCGGTCAACTGTGAAGAACTCCTGAGAACATCATATTGGGAGATAGTTCAGAGAAACTGGAAACTTAGCACGTATGACACCTCCCTTATCTCTCTACATCCCCTCCAGTTCACTTTACAAATCACTTGCATTAAAAGAGGGCTTTTCGCTGAGAGGCTAAGTCCAACTGATAACAATTAGCCCGCTTCTTCCCTAGTACTTTCGTTTACCATCAAACACAATATCTTTTTACGACAGTTTAGCACGAAAAGTACTCACGTTCGTTTTCGCTACAATAACAACAGGTATGCCTCGTTACTGCTCAACACGAAGAGTACTATAGTCTATCACAATTGTCTCGTTACAATCAGAAATGTCTTACTGATCACCAAACGTGTCGCACTAATTGGCCAGGTGTCTCGGGACCCAGACGTCTCGTTGAG
Source organism: Bactericera cockerelli (assembly GCA_024516035.1). Taxonomy (NCBI): domain Eukaryota; kingdom Metazoa; phylum Arthropoda; class Insecta; order Hemiptera; family Triozidae; genus Bactericera; species Bactericera cockerelli. The sequence goes on along the minus strand of CM044967.1, from coordinate 12,913,994 downwards.
AAGCCCAGGATTCCTCATGTGATTGATTTCTATTCTCCCGGCGTGCTCCTTGTTACATCACTAGTCACCGAATTCACCGATCAGTCCACCGGACCCATCACTCAGAGTGACACAAGTATCTGGGTTACACACATTCTTGCACAGATCTTCGACAGTGCTGGCCTGGTTATTTTTTACTGACGCGGCGGTTTTTGTGTAGAAATTTATGTCTTGGAAACCACTAACTACTTCCATACTCTACTTAAGTGTTGGGACCCAGATGAGGTAAGTCGTTAGACAGAGAAGCAATCTAAAAATTTATAGTACGTACTGTCTTTCAGTTAGGGCGTAGGGCAAAATTTTCTAAAAATAGATTCCCATGGGTTTGATGGCAGAGATTGCCTCAGGCATTAATCACGCCCTTTGTCAATATTATTATTGTCAATAAAGAGTTGTCAATCCCCCGAAAACAAATATCGTTTTACTTTCCTATCTTAACGATAAGAAAAGTAAAAATTGAAAAAAAAGTGACCGGTTCGACCAAGTTTACCTTGTTTAGTACCATAATCAATAACACTAATTTTCTGAGTTCCGCATTATTATTATTTTTATTATTATTACCGAATTTCCACAAACTTGGCAAATTTGAATTACTTGTGCTGAAATAAGAATAGCACGACCTCTCTGATCGTTGTTTAGAATTTGGAACAGTTCAAAGTATGTTCAAACACTACACGATTCAGGAATCTCGGAAACACCCACTTACTTTTCCTTTCTAATAGTTTACCCACAGCTCGTGTTTAAAAAGTGAAACGAGAGAATTTCAAAAGTTCTCTCTCGGAAATGTGTCCGGCAAGATATTATCGAACATTGAACACGCCTGAGAAGAAATGAATGTGTACATAAAACTCTATGTTCATCTTCCAAACCATAGTTGAAAGTCTTTATTTCGAAACAATTAATGTATTAAACAATATTATAAAGTTATAAACCATTTATATTTTAAGCAATACACAGTCTTAACTCAAATAAGATTTCAAGCTATATTTTCTAAACAATTAATTTTTTCACCCATATCCTAAACAATTTTTTTTTTTTTTTTTTTTTTTTTTAAGTGGGGTTTAACGTCGCTTTCAACTGCCATGGTCATATCACGACGGGGGTTTTACCCTCCATACGCAGGAAACTCACAAACCTGCTACTCACATTGACCTCACCCAGCCTGAGTGGGGCCGGGAAAAGCCAGCGTCACGAGAATTAGAATTTGAATGGTCACCCATCCAAGTCTTAACCTGGCTGGATGTCGCTTAACTTCGGTGTTCTGAAGGGAACCGGTGTATTCAACATGCCATCGACGCTGGCTACCTAAACAATTGAACTTTCGAATTGCGCTGGACCAAGCGTCCAAGTTAACCACACTGCTGTCGTTTCTTTGAGGTCGTTGTCGTTTTTTTAAGCACTGTAATTTCTTTGAGGTGTTCTCCCGCGAAACGACCGTTTCGATCACTATTTTAATTAACCAACCTATTTCGAAGACCAAAAAGAATGGCTACCAATGGCTACGAGATGGCTACCAATATTTCAAAACAAAACTTCAAGTAGGTCAAAAAAATAGAGGGAAAAAAATACGGCATCAAGGAAAATAACCACCAAAGCAAAAGAAAGACGGAAAACATATTCAGAAGAAACTCTACCGTGTAAACATCCCCGACCGAAACTTGTTGATATGGCCGCCCTGTTTGTGTACTTCACCTGTTTCTAAACATTTTGTACGGTGGCTGAAGGGCTCTAGAGGGAGGGGGATTTCGTTATCTTAATGTACATAAGTACATAACCAGCAAAAAATTGTCCCTTAACACAAGGAGAATTTAAGAAAGAAAACCACGGTTACTTGGAAAAAAGAGGAGGAATTATGGGAAGAGGAAAAGTTCTTCCTCTTTCACTCTACCTTTTCTCAATATTTTGAGTTTCCTTGATGCCTCTATATTGCTCCTCAATTTTCCTGCTAACATAGTTTTATCTCAATACCCAAACCAACTCAGTGTGAAAAGTGAGAAGAATATTTATAATAATTAGATTTGACCAAAGGAAAAGTGAAACTTGTCAAAAATGATTTCATCAAGGCATTAAAATTTATCCAATTTTAATCGCCAATTAAAATTAATGTCAATGAAGGCCGACATTCGGCATTAATCTCTCTCGCTCTTTCTATCTCTCTTTCTTTATTCCCTCTCAAATACCTATTTAAAATTTCCGTTTTCACTTTCAAATGGGCAAGATTCACTTTCTAAAACAGTCTGATGCAGTTCCACATATTCAATTTTTATGTTAGAAAATCTAGGCTCACGAACAATAAGATTTCAGCTCATTAGAAATAGCTCATGTGGTGCAAGTACCTGGTTAATATTAATATTATTCCCATTTATCTGAGCATTATTATAAGATTAACAAACAGCCTTCGTGTGCATCATATTTAAATTTTAAAACATTTTCCAATCCTACTTGGGGTTGAAATTGCTCAACCTTTTCTTCATGGTTGAGATTTTGAGGTTGGATGGTTTTGATACTCCTTCTGACACATATTTTACGGCTCTGTGCCCTTCCAAATCGCCAACCTTGTTGAGAACGCCAATGATTTGTGTTATAGACCGTATTTCTTGAAAGTTCCCCAAATTTTACATAAAATATACATATTAAATTATTGATAATATTCCAGTTATCTCATGCTATGCTACCTAGAGGTACGTTAGATTTACGCAGTGAAAGACTCGTCATCGTTAATTGCGATTATACGTCTTGTTACCAGTCATGGCAACATTTATGCGTAAGCAACCGTTTAATTTAATTATGACTATTGATAAATAATCGACGCTAATCCAATCAGAGAGCGGAAATCATACTCTTCATACGAACTGATACCTAATTGATTTATAAAACGAGGCATTCATCAGATCTTGTGTTTTTTATACCTATGTAGATTGGTTATATTAATTGGTTATTTTATTGAATCTTATAATCATTCATGTCTGATCTAGACAGGAGAGACTCGCAATACCAAATCCTGCCTTTCAGATGAGAGTAGAAAGACACGTGAAAGTGGAACGATACATTAGGACGGTTGGGTTCGATTCTCACTTTAGCGTGGGATTAATTTTATTTTGATCCTCGATTAGTGATTATTTCATTTGAAAGCTGTGAACTTTTGGACAGACAAAGTTAAGTGAAAGAATGCATGGGTAGTTCAGTGGTCTGAAGGTCAGTTCTTGTAATTGAGCGTGTGCGAGAATCCTGGAGTTCGGATTATAATAAATGGATGAAATTTCCCTGATTTATTTTATAATGAAAATCATGATCGTAAAAACTTTATTAAAAGGCTAATAATATGGACTTTATCATCAACAATAATATGCATATACAATATATACATACAAAATTTCATCAAAATCGAGTGTATCGTTCACAAGATGTAAAAAGTTAGTGGTCTCTTTCACCCAAAACCGCTAGTGCGAAGTTGATGAATTTAAAATGAGTCCATCTACAGAACGTCTCCTATATGTGTACAAAATTTCATAGAAATCCGTTCAGTAGTTTCCGAGATTTGCGCGTTACAAGCAATATTTTTAACAGACCGACAGACAGACACAAAACCGAAGTTGCTCAGGAGGTTATGAAAAAAATTGAAATCGGAGCAGAAAAATGTGTGTTTTTTTTTTACAAAAACGAACACAATATTAGGAATTTCTCGGAAGTAATACCAAGCAATGTATCCTCATAGCTGCCTGGTGTGTATGTGTTCATTTCTTTTTCAAATAGATATTACCCGAAGGTACCTTTATACATTATTGTCATGAATGAAATTTCTCAATATGACAGGAGCTTGTACATTCAAACTCATCTCAGTCAACAGACATACAGCGTTTGAAATTATAATCCCTGGCCTAGAGCTAATAGTGCAAAGGATCTTGAGCACAGTATGGAAATGAACATCAAAGTTCTGGGTGATCACATATGTGTCTTCTACATCCAATTATTCAAATTAGTTTCTTCGCTTCTGGGTGTTTAGGAAAGATACAAATGAGATGGCAGGTTCTGTGTGTAAGACGAAGGATATCAACTGTTTGTGGATTGAAAAGGGCCAGTTGGAATAGTACTGTAATGATGACAGATACAGTTTAACCTGAGTACAGTTTGAGATGTCAGGTTCTGTGTGAGAGAAGGAGGATATCAACTGTTTGTTTCTGAATTGAAAAGGGCCAGTTGGAATAGAATTATAATGATTAAAAATACAGATGAACATGAGTATAGTAGGGGGATTGAGGCTAATGCTAGCAGGTGCCCCTTTTCAATCGCCCAACAGTACCCATCTACCCGATGGAGACTAATCTTTAAAAAAAGGAACTTAAGTATAAAAGAATTATTAGATATCCGAGAGAAACCTGGGTATAAAAGCAAAAAAAAAAAAAAAAAATGTCGATCCCTTGAGTTCTCTAATAATACTGACGTAGGTATGACTAAAGAGTCCCTTTATGCTGACAGGTCAAAGTCTTATTTTAGAAATAAATTTTACAAAGCTGAATTTTGGGGGCGGAGGTGTCTTGTCTAGACCAAAGTTATGATGACTTATGGATCGTAAGATTTATGAGCCTCGAAGATGGCAACAATAATTATTGTAATCCTATTTCATAATTTGTTCCTTAAGGTTAAATTCTCAAACAGTTATTCCAATCATAATAGTTGAAGGTATTAAAAAAGACACAATAAAGCATTATTTTTATAGACTTATTTCCATGTCCCCTTTTCTATGTCTCTTTTTAGATAGAAACTGATTATAAAAGTACCAAGGGATAGAAATAAGGTAATCCGATCAGAAGCGATGATTAAAGAATAGAAATATGAAGAGAATCGAGTAGAAGGAAAGAAACAGTGCCAATGATGGACGCAATACTTCCTCATGATTGTTCACATTGTATACACGGGGACATTTTGAGATTTTCTACTAAATCACTTGTATCCCCAAAACCACTTAACCGATTTTTCTGAAATTTGTTTTATATGGTAGAATACTATTTTTCCTACATTCCGGATGCTACAAAAAAACAGTTTACCGGCAAGTCGTGGACCTTATTTTTGACTTTTTTGTCCAAAATTTTTGATTTTCTTAAATATCAGAGCTATTACAATAATACGCATATATGAGTATAAAACCAAAGTTGCTCAAGAGGTTATGAAACTTCCAGAAAAAAAAAAAAAAAAAAAAAAAAAAAATGAAATCGGAGCAAAAATATATAATTATTTTTACAAAAACGAACACAATACTTCCAAATTCTAATATTAGAAATTTATCGGAAGTAAAACCGAACGGACAGATAGAGATGGAAAATCTAGTTCGGCATAGACGGATGGAGATGGAAAATATAGACGGGAATAATGAAATAAAATATGAGTGGGAGAGAGCAGTGGGTGGGAGGTGGGAGTGAATCGGTAGACAGGCGATGGGGGAGTGAAAGCTATTACGGAAGGAATATATTATCTCCCAGATAGAGAAGACAAATGTGCGAGGAACATAATAGAAATTACCCTTGGGGTGAGGTTAATGCTTGAATCATTTTCTTCTACCTGACTCTAATGAATGCTGATATCTGGTATTAAAGCTCCTTAAAGCTAACAACCGACCTCAGTAGTTGGATTGATAAGGCGGTGGAGTTGTTACCGGAGGTCGGTGGTTTGAGTCCCATGTTCAGCAAAGATTCAGTAGAGCTAGTTTGAGTAATTGTGATATTATGTGATACCACATTGTAAGAATGTTAATACGATAACTGCTGAAAGTTAGCAGGGTGTACTTTGAATCAAGGGAATGGTGTTCGAGGTTGATGGGCGAGTTTGTTACTTCTCTAATACTGTGGACACTATGGCAGAAATACAAGAGAGACACTGATAACAACTTAATCAACAAATCATTTGCTCACTACTCGACGATGTCAAAACAATGACGGTAATCAAGCGAAGGATTCAAGTCGTTGGATAACAGAATTCGATCACTATGAAGGATTACTTTACTTTCTTTGTTATGGCACCGAAAAACAATTAGAGTTTACCTGTAACCGGAGTACTGTGCATAAGTAATTATTCACAGGATTACGTGTCTTCGGGTTATCTCACCAGAATCTGAATAAATTACATTTCCCTCTGACATGCTAGACCTGTGGTCGCCAATAGGGATGACTGATGTTTGTGATGATAATAATTGATGTTGTTTTTTAATTGCCTGAATAGCTGAGTGTATAATAATCTTCCCGAATAAATTCAGGAAGAGAACAGGCTGTTCAAATATTCCTTGTAACTACTCCATAGATCGCAGCTGAAGGCATAATATCACGAGAGAGAAGAAATAAGGTTAGGTAATCATTCATATTTTATGTCAATCACAAGAGACATGTCACATTTACAGAATCCTGCTTTACCAAAAGTTTCCATGGCTGGGACTCAAACAACCGACCTCTAGGTTACAAATTCGCTGCCGTCAGAATTGAAATACCTACAGATCTTAATAAGCGAAAATAAAGACATATTAATATAATTTTGTACTGAGTCACCAACAGAAAAAAATATATTTAGTGGAGAATGACCCAGGCATTGTCAGCAACCACCTTGATTTATTTTCAAACTTTATTTTATTTTCTTGTACATAATAGTGTTATATTGTAGGTATTGTATTTAATTTACTGTAAATAAAGTTCGTTCGAATATGTTTAATAATATTTTGAACAAGGCAGGGGTCGATTTCCCAAACTATACAATTCCAAAATAGGTCACCAATCTTCTTCTTCTTTTACTCTGTCTTATCCCGCTTAAGGAGGGTTGACGTTGTTCAACCTCATGGTTGTGGTTGGTCGGTTTTGGCACATTATTACGTCTGGATGCACTTCCTAACGCCAACGATTCTATTTGATTCAATGTCCTGGATTAGGACGGTCACCAATCTTCTGATTGGACATAATAAGGCGTGATTTCTGGAGAAAAGTCGGGGCATTCGAGTACTGACATAATGGCTTCTATACTTCTATTTTAATGCCTGAGGAACAGAAATCTGAGCACTCAGCTCTTCAATATTGGCTTTCGTGGCAGTAACACGTTTTTATGTTGAAAATAAAAGCAAAATCCATAAACCTCCCAGGAAAACTGCTCCAACTAAGCTCAAGTTTCACTGCATGGGAACAACGAGTCACAGAGAGAAAAAATATGGAGATGTCTTTTTGCACTCTTTTTGAAGCTTCATTGAAACTCAATGAAAATTGTATCGCAAATATCTTGTATACTGTCTTAATTATGGGTTTTTAAATTGTGCTGAAATTTCCACCAATGAATCTTTTTGGATAAATAGTAATAATTGATTATTATTATTGATAATAATTTAGATGATGACGAACATTTTTGAATTTTGGTGGATGTGTCAAAAGTACTCAAAATGGGTCCGGCAGGATACTCTTGCGGTACACATTTTGAGTACTTTGACACATCCACCAAATATGTCGAGATAGGTAATGGCAATCATGACTCTTCCTGAGAATACTGCTCCCGCACTGTGAGCATATTTAATATTCTTCCTGGGTTTTCTTCCATAAAGTTTGTAGAACAGGGAAATAAACTTTGCACATCTTCTCAATTTGATCGTAAGTTTTAGCGCGGTAAAAGTTTCACTACCGTATTTCGCAATTTTTTTTGCGATAATGCATCCAAATTATCGAATCAAAATCTTGCCCGACGGATTATTAAGTTAGTAAGCTATCTATACAAGTATAGATCATGTTGATCAAGAATCTAGAGTTGATGATATTCTTCTATATTCCAAGATAAATGAAATGTTCGTTCTTTTGTAGAAATACTCGTAAAAGAAATAACAACGACAAAAAATATTTTTATCACTTAAGGTTCGAACAAATATTGCTGAATAGGTATATGTTCGGACCCAATTAAGTCATGGATTATTATCCATTGTACACTTACATGTTTGCTTAACATGTGAAGCCTTTGTATAGATTAGTATATTATTCTAAATGTCTGTTACCAGTCTTTTCTAAGACAAAGTAAATTCGTTTAAGCCATTTTGACTTAAACTAATGTACTTTTTAATGGAAGCAAACAATAATAGAAGCACAATATAAGCACGATCGGACCCTCATTTTGTCTTGCGATCGTCGATCTAATCTGATCTTTTGTGTTTTCGAACAACCACAGTCGGTAATGAATCCAGATTTCCTGGTTTTAGGAGTAGCTGTAAACGTAAAAACGTGAAGGAAGATACAGAGTAGATAATTATTAAGTTGCACCGGCGTGGTAGATTCCAAACCGATCTCAATCTACACACAGAACCGTAAACCGTTCCTCTGTTAACCGTTTAGTGGTGATCAAGAAGCGAAGGACTTGGAAATTAGAAATGATAATTAATTAGAAATACGTAAGCTCACCTAGTGTTTTTGTATCCTCCGACTCAAAACAATTTCTCTTACTATTGGTGGTTCAAGTCTTGTGGGAGCTCTTGAGTCCCAAGACAATCTCAACGTTAGTTGGGACGTCTGGGTGATCCCACATTAAAACAAAATATAGCATGAACTTACTTCGGTGGTGAAGTGATCGTTAAAAGACTATTTAATGTTTACCAACCTCAGTACTCTCAGTAGCTCGATTGATAAGGCGGCTCAGGTCAATGGTTCGAGTCCCAAGTTCAGCAAATATTTAGAAATACTATTTCGAGTATTTGTGATATCACATCACGTCTAATAATAATAATAAACCCTTCGGCACCCCTTACAGAGCATGGGCCGACTAATACTAAGTGAGCATCGCGACTTATACAAAGTGATAAATTTTCAAATGATTATTTTTTAATCAATGAAAATCTTCCCCGTCATTTTGAAAATCTAAATAAAACCATTTTTTACTTTCCTTATCTTATTTAGAAGTGAGAAGATTTTGGCTTAGAACAAATTTCTTTGTCTGCAATTTCTTCAATATGACATTTTCCAGCCTCAGTTGATTCATAGAACATTTGTCATGGCCAGTACTCAAATCCCTATTCATGTTGTTACTGAATGTTTGAATTTTAATTTCATACATCTTTTTAAACAATATGATACCAACCTACCAAAATAAATTTCTCTAAATCTCCGGGCTGTATTTCTTTGAATCTGACTTGGTGAAATGGTGACTCAAGTCAAGGTGAATATAAATATTTAAGTTCATTATGGCTCTGACTGTTGGTAGTGTTGGCAACTGAGTTTGGTACCCATGTTTATTCAGTCACCAGTCCTTGTGAGTCCTCTCGCCCAGAAGAGGAAAGAACAGGCTAGTGGCTACACGGTGAAAGTAAATAACTCAGTGGAACGTTTAGTCATGCTTTTACTAGACGGTCCAATGATGGCTCTGTTATGTTATTGCACAGTTTATATTATTTCAATACCAATCAAAGAAAAATATGATTTTTGTCTTCTTGTCAACGAGCTAGTGACATGTGTCAGGTGGAGATGGGTGACACAATTGTCTGAGAGCATGTTGTGAGCTATGTTGGATTGGGAGATTCCAATCCAATAGCATCTATTTTTTTGTTTTTTTTTATGATTGAAGGCAGGAAAACATCTTTTAAAGACACCCAGGTCATCCTGACTTGCGGTGTGGGATTTCCACCCCTAAAAACCCACTTTCTCAAAGAGCTAACCGCACCTGGAACCGAAAAATATCATCACTTCAAGTGCGACTTTTGTATTGATTCCTAGTTCGGGAAGATGAATTAAATAATCAATCATGAAAGAAATTCCGTAGTCATATACCTAGAGACTTACAAGAAAGGTATTTACTATTGGTTTTGGACTTTCTTTCGGCTTAGGGGCACATTATGAAACAGGATTATAGTTAAGGCTGAGCTTGACACGCTTTCAAGTCGGAGTTTCAACCAATCACATTTCATTATGTGATTCAACCTTTCAACAAAGTGGAACAAACCATATTCCCAAATACTATCTTGGTTGAAAGCCCAAGGGCAAATGTCTATAATAAGAGCAGTTGGTTTGAGAATAAGAGGAGCAAGGAGGCTAATAAGAAGCTTACCCTATGAAGACGGAGCGGGAATGCCTCATTTTTATACATGATTATTTATTTATTTTTAATTTATGACGAATGAGTGTGATAAATATTAATAAAAAATTTCTCTTTGCCAAAAAAAAAAAAAAAAAAAATCACATTTCATTATGGATTATCCTGTTTTATAATTCAACCCTATATTTTAAATTAACTAAGGCATGGATATTAAAATTTCGATATCTCTGTAACATTGAAGTTAACCGAGACTTCTGTTTTACCCTTCATTAACTGAGAACTTACCAGCAATCTACATTAATTTTACCCATCCAAGCTAGGGCCGGTAGTAGCCGGTTTCACGAGGGTTCGAACTTGAATAATACAAGTCCTAACCCAGCTGGACTTTGGTTAACTTAAAGGGTCTTAAAATAAGTGAAAGTGATTCAAAAATTTGAACGTTCCAATTGCGCTGACTAAATTTTTTAGCCTCCTTCAATGAGATTTTACCTTAATATTTTATTAAACTAGAGACAGTTTTTCTCGATTGAGAAATGGATAAGACTGTCCCTTTTGAAATAACAGTATGAACACTTCCCGCGCCACGTCAGACGTATGCGTCCGACAGTGAGTTACCAAAAAAGTGCATGTCAGACGTATGCGTCTGACAGTCTTTCCTCACTTTAAATGCATGTCAGACCCTTACGTCTGACACTACAATGTGTTTAGCATTGGATTTATAATCCTGGGCCTGTGAGGAACATTTTCCTTTTTTTAAATCATGAAAAATGACACGAAAAATGCATACGTCTGACATTTTGGGCCTGGGGGGAAATGTCATGTTTTTGCCTTGGGCACGGGAAGTGTTAAGGAGTTATAGTCTAGCTATCTAGTCGCCTTGCAAAAACAAATAGAAAATAATAATCATAATCGCTTAGTCACTCGTTGGCAGGTATTTTGCAAAACATCAAATTGCACCAGCTTCTATTTTGTTGCTTCGACAACTGCACTTTATGATATGCGAAATTAATATTCACCAATTGATTATCATGCAGATTCCAAGGCAGAGGCGAGCATGGCAAATGACTGATCAAATCGATGTCCATTGTTTAGGCTAATTTATTTAATAGGTAAATTAGGTGGAACTAGGAGCGTGGATAGATAATAGCTCAGTTAAGCGAGAAGGAATATTTAATACTGGACATCCAATGTTGAGTAATAGTAAATCCTCTATTTATACCTGTACTATCCCATTAGGACTGAGAGCAGGGTCTCCAATTCACAATTTAAGATAGGGCTAGATTCGAGAAAAAAAAGGGCTAGATTTGGAGGCAAAAGGGCTAGATTTTAAAAATGTCCTTTAATACTAATAATAACTGTGTTTTTGTATGTATTCACTAAGGTAATATTTACCTGTCCATTTTATTAACAATTTATTTATTAATTAGGTACTTTTGAGTCGATATAAACGTGTTATTTTTGGTTTATTATTTATTCTTCACTTGATTTGTAGTAGACCGAGTCGCACTCTAGCGGGATAGTTAGTGTTTAGCTTTTATCATCCAAGATTCACCCCGGATTCGCTCGAACTCCGGATTGGCTCGACGAATCGGGTTTTATCATCTCCAATCTCTGATTCGCAGGTGATTCGGAGCACTCAATTTGAGGAAGTAACCTTGATTCACGAATCAGTGATTCGAGGACCGATTGGCTTCCCAAAGAGAAAAAAATATTGAAAATACTATAGAATTTCTTCTTTGGAATTTTTAAATCGTAAACAAAGATAAAATGTTTATCTTTTTCAAAATTCAAATATGTACTTGTTTATCTTCATGACATCTTTATTCTTTTGCCCATTATTTAATTATCCTTGTCCTTGTTCTTCATAAACCTGTCATCTTATCCTGATGTGCTAAGTTTATAAAAGTTTTGTAATAAAGACTGAAATAAATTTGAATTATTCCTAAAAATATACTTGAAAATTTTTCAAACTGGCCATTATCACACGATTGCTATTAAAATTAATTAATTAATACTTATTTTTGTGATATTACATCTACCAAAAGGCCGAGAAGCGATTTGTGAGTAGTCACCGTTGCCCAATGATTTAGCGCTAGGCATTGCACGCATGGTGACCTTGGTTCGATCACCAGCGGGGCAGGAACTTTTCTGCTCTGTGCTTCACCTGTGCTTTTTCTGCTTGTGCTTCACCACAATTTGAATTTCTAAGTCTATATGATATTTAATCCCAGAAAGATAAAAGCTCATTCGGGAACATTCTGAATTAGTCCGAATCTCAGTTCCTACAAGATTTAGGGCGGAATTAATAGACAACATCAATAACTTAAGTCGTTGGTAAGTGTCGGTTTTCCCTATCTTACACAGTACGCAATCCGTGACTTAGTGCCACAGAGGTATTACAAAAATGTCTATTAATTCCGCCCTTAGTCTTTAAAACACATGACTAAAACTTCTTGGTGACTCTGGGTATGAGTGCAGGTCCCATATCATCTCTCCACACCAGTATGTACAAACTCCTGCTGAAAACCTCGCTGGCTGAAAGTACATGAAATGCATGGGAACTATGTTTTCCGTAACCTTACACTCTGCCGGGCTGTCTCTTTCTTTGTATTGGCGTTCTTCACACCTCGGCCGAGGTGTTTGATAATATTTAGAATTCTTAAATAGCTAGGTATGAGAACTATAATTATAATTCTAGTACACAACATTAATGAAAACGTGATGGAAATACAGTGGACATAGGGCAGAAATTTTCTGCCCTGCTGGGAATAAAACCGAGATCACCATATATCTGTCCCAATATCTTATTTTGACCATAATTCCATCCCTGATGGTCACATTGAAACAGCATTCTTACTCATATCTTGCCCTAGTGAGAATTGAACACAAGTCACACAAAATGATAAATCATCATTGATCAATATGAAACTTATGAAATGACCATGTGGACGACACAAAAAAAAACGTTCAAAATGCTTTCAGAAATGTTAACATTCAAAATGTAAAAAGTTAACAAAACAACATCGCAATTTCCGAAAAATCAGAGGCTTCTTTGAGGTTTTCGTGTAATTGCGATGTTGCCGTAACGTCAATCCTGATTCGGGAACTCGAGCTTGAATTTTCGTGATAAAACTCATTTGTTAGCTTTTGGCGGATTCTCAAAAAAGGGCTAGATTTGAGTAAAAAGGGCTAGGGGGCTAGATTTTTCTCAAAAGGGCTAGATCTAGCCCTATAGGGCTAGCATTGGAGACCCTGACTGAGAGGTATCCTTAAACCAGCAATTTCATAAGTTTGAATAACTATTTTGCCAAATAAATGATAATAATAAACGTACAGGTATTTTCCTACAATGTTTGCAAAAACTCATAAGGTGAAAAAAGTAAAGCAATTGTAGGCGCAATGTGAAATCAATAATTGGCTTATTTATTTTTATAATATTATCTATGGAAATTTGAAAAAAAAATCATTGAAATTAATACAAGTGAGTAACATTGTTTCCTCAAAATAACACACTGTCCTACAATACAGAACTTGAAGGTCATGTGGAAAAAGTAATTTCATCGGGGCAAAAAATTAATAAAAAATTCAAATTGATCGAAAAAGTAAGAAACAAGTCCAATGAAGACCCATACATAACCAAGCAAGAAGCATAGAGTACTGGCACAAAAATGTCAACAATTTAGAAAAGGCCTTCTAGTTTAAGGCTTTCAGAGACTATTTCAAGGTTTTTTTAGAATCGACAAATTCTGAAAGAAGAAATAGTATAATATATCTCCATACCTCGAAAATGAAACCATGCAAATGTATATGAATATTTTATTGTACAACTTATGTAAAACTCTCTACCGAATTTCAAAATTACAGAGAGTTGTAACATCGTCATTGTAAACACAAGTAGATAAACATGAAAACGCAAAGCATACAATACAATACATGTCAAACATGCCATAGAAAGTGGATTTGCATAAAGAGACGTACTTTTTTACCCATGCAAAATAAACATGCGACAACTCACTAACTCAGCATTGAAAGAAAGTTATTCGAGTCATTCGTTAAGGATTCCATAAAAACAGCTTCCGATATTATTGTTTCTGGAGTTCATTATGTTTTTGTTATCTCTTCTCATTTATCTCGTTGTAATTGTTATCATTTTTGTGGTACTGTTCTAACTCCCCCTCTTTCTATTGTTGTAATTGGTATTACGTTACATTGTTTTTTCGTGTTTTTGTTATAACACTACCTCTTTATCTCATTGTAATTGGTATTACAGTTGTATTTTGCCTTGTTGTTAATGTTATTTTTAAGTAAATGTTTTATATTTTGTTGTTGTAGGTATTGTTTCTGATATTGTCTTAGTTTTTTCTCTTCATCTTGTTCTAATTGGTATTTTATTTGTTGATATTGTTTTCACTATGATGTTCATGTTTTTGCTGTTATGTATTTGTAAAGTTCTGTTGGTTTTATATTTGTTTTTGTTATTATTTGTGTCAGTGTGGGTGAACTTTGACCATTTGTTGGTTTATTTAGTTTTGAATTTAGTCAACTTTTTTTCCTTTTCAAGTTAGAAATGAAAGTGTCGAAAGTTCCATTTCTATTCTATAGGGAGACTCAGGTGTTGCAGAAACCAAGTGTCAAGTTCAAAAGATCAAGTTAGCATTTACTTCTTTGTATTGTTATGGTAAGTTGAAAAAAGTACATTTTCTGAAACTTTGGTGGGTATTATTACCAACCACATTGGCTGGGTTCAGAAAAAAGTAGTTGTGTAAAAATAATATATTCACAACAAACAAAAAAAATAACAGAGCAATCTAAAAAAGTCACTATTGGTAGAATTCCGTTAGAATACAGTTAATATGGTTAAAATAAAAACCAATATTATTCAAATTTACAACAACTCTCTTTTTTAGGAAAGAAAATTCATTTTTCCTTTTCCACCCACACTTACCAACACCAATATCTTCATTTTCACTACTCATTCTGTTACGTTATTCCTTAGACGTGATTCAATAATAAAGAGTAAATCTCATTTCTTCTTACTCGTTGATTACGTGTATTGTTGAATCATTGTAGTTCTCAGCGATTCAGTTTCCCTTTTCATATTTTAATTATATAATTAGCATAGAAGAAAACTAATGCACGTCTCGTGCTAGTCAGACAATATTATCAATTTTCTTCTAGTCACGTAAATTTTTCAATGATTTTTTTCTAGCTCTTTTACATCATTTTTAAATAAACATGATGAAGTATCATTGGTGAGAAAATGCTTCGTCATCTTTGTCATTCATGTAGTTTGCTCAAACCATTTACATTTTGTTCCTTTTTTTACTGATTTTTTATGTGTCAAAGACGTTAAAGTCCATTTCTCTTGATTGTTCAACAAACTTGGTTCCTTAATTTTCGCCAGAATTCTATCAGACATTCGATTGAACTCATTAGTCTTAAATTATATAAAAGAGTATGTCTATGTATATAAGCATTGAGGTAAAGATTGCTTGAAGAAAAATGAAGAAGTACTTAGAATGTTGATGCAGTTTTATGTATGTCTTCTAAGTTCTTAAAATTCTCAAGTCAAACTTGAAACTTCATAGATCTTTGAGATAAGATTTATTCGTCAAAATTTAGAACCGGTACTCTAAGATTCATAAAAAGAACTGTTATTGGAATCAAATACTGTTATTGAAAGTAACAATGTTCCTGATTGGCAAAAGTCTACTCCAAATTATTTGAAACCTTCAGATTTTAAAATTTAAAAATTAATTTTTACCAAGAAATTTGCTCTGACCGCTGTATTTGTAATATATTTTTTTATTATACTCCTAGTATAAACTGTGACAGTTTTAATGTGTTTATGAATCGATTGATGACAAAATCTCACTAAAAAGTCATTGATAACTTGATTTTAATCAAAAGCCAAATAAACGATTCTTACCTTTTCTTTGTTTCATCTTGACATATTGAGTGACGTGTAAGAATCGAGTGAGAGGAAGAAGGTTTTTGCCTAGGAGGAACATTTAGCTCATTCTGGTTACAATTTCAGCACCTGAAAAATGACGAATAAAATATTTATTTATTCAAGCAATTTCATAAAAAATTATCGGACAGAACAGGAGAGCTGAAAGATTGATTTTGGAAGAAGGTAGATGAGAACGTCAAACAGATTAACACAAGCTCAATACGAGATCAGGTGTGCTAATACCCGTCAATCCTTCCAAGAACAATAAAAATGAACACGACAAGTAAGTATAGTTATTTAAATAATGAACAACGGTATACTTAAAGAATACTTTTGAGGACCAAGACAGAAATAAATAACATTCCTTGATTTGACGTTAACACGTTCATTAAAAAAAATACAATATACTATTTTTTTAGTTAAAGTCGCAATGAGCCCCAAACTTTCCAAAAACTCAGAGAAGTAATATCGTTTCATTTCTTTCCAATTTTTATTTCAAAATCCTAAATCTAGTGTGAAAGACTACAACTATATCCCTATCTCAACTGGCGCGGCGACAGGTTCAATGATTTTTTTACTAGTCTGTGACATTGTTGATGAAGAACTGTTCATGTTCAATGTTCTTATTCTAGATCAGAGGTTGCCAAACGTTTAGGCGTCCCGAAAACTGGTAGATTTTACGAGGTCACAATAGCCCAAATTTCTTTTCAATACTAACACTCTTCATAAGTTCAAGTGTTTCCAAATATTTTTCCATTTTTATTAGGTTTCTATATGAGATGAGCTACTTGGGTCTTCAAATTTAATGGGTTTAATTAACAACATAGACTTGTTTCTTGAGGTCCAAAGATCTTATCATTGGATCTATAATTGGCCATATCATTTCTTGCTGTGTCAAAGGGTTTTAAATTTTTGAAGGTTTTCAAGGTTGAAATAGCTGATAGATTCAACTTTGTTATTGTGTTTTACCTGCATTTGCAGTTCAATATCTTCGTTCAATTTTAAATGATGTTAATAGATAGAATAAAAATAGAAACTTCTTTGGGTTTGGTCCATAAACTTAATAGACTGTCTCTTTTCCTGAAAAATAATCCCTCTACTTAGATACCTTTCTACGCTATTCTGTTATGATTAGACTACAACCACCTACAAGAGCATATGGTCGAAGTGATTAAATTTAATCTGGTATCCCACTCTGATGATCCGTCAATTTGGACTTCAGCTAATGCATAAACTTTTATTTGACCAAGTAATAAAAACAAAAATCAACTGATGAAATGAAGAGTTCCTTTAGACCTAATCGGGCTGCATATATTCCTACTACAGTTTCATGGCTCAATACTTTATCTACCACTGTTCTGGATCTGGAATTCTAGACGCTCATCACGAGTGAATTAAACTGGTGAGGAAGTGTATTGAATGCTTTTCCTATTTGAATCCAATTTATATGGATTTTTAAACACTTCTTCTTTCTGATATTCCTTAGTGGTGTGTACTGTTATCAATGATGTGGGAAAAGTCCGAACAGACAGTCTAGTAAAGAATACACCATTGTACATACTAATGTCTTGCGAGTCTTGTATTATTGAACATTTACATCTAGGTTAGGGGTCAAATAGAAGGGTATTTGTCTTGAGCTTGGTCAGGACTAGCCAGTAACAAGCTCTGTAAAAGAATTCAGAATTGTATTTTATAATAAACTAGCGGTTACACCCGCCGCTTCGCCAGCCATCAAACACAACACACACACACACCAACACACACATCCACACACACACATCACACACACCCACACCACGCACACACACGCACACACACGCACACACCCACACACCACACCACACACATACCCACCACACACACACCACACACACACACACACACACACACACACACACACACACACACCACACACACACACACACACACACACACACACACACACACCACACACAACACCACACACACACACCACACACACACACCACACACACACCACACCACACACACACCACACACACACACCACACACACACACCCACACACACACACACCACACACACACACTACACCACACACCACACACACACACACACACACACACACCACACACATCATACACACACACACCACACACACACACACAAAATGTCATTTAGGTTTGAAAAAAAACCTGAATATTTTTTGTCGCCCATTTTCTGGCCTTCCCCGGCGTAGCTCAAGAATGGCTCATCAGAATTTCGCGATCAATATGTCAAATGAAAGCCTAAACCCTTGCCTAAAACTTTCTCGCTCTGAGTTGATAGGTCGTCACTTCAAATTTCGAGAAAAAATGTCATTTAGGTCAAAAAACGTGAATATTTTACATGTTACCCATCCATTTTTTTACCTTACCCGGCGTAGCTCAAGAACGGCTCATCAGAAATTCGCGATCGATATGTCAATTGAAAGCTCAAGCCCTTGCCTAAAACTTTCTCGCTTTGAGTTGATAGGTCGTCGCGACAAATTTCGAGAAAAAATGTCATTTATGTCAAAAAACGTGCATTTTTTTTGCGTCACCCATCCATTTTTATCCTTACTCATTGTAGCTTAACCTCCGGGAGATATAATCTAGCCTAGAAGAATTTCCTGATCCAAGCGGACCTATGTGCAAAATTTCAGGTTTCTCGGTCAAACGGTGTGGATTTGTATAAAGAACATACATACATACATACATACACACATACATACACACATACAGACAGCTTTCTTTTATAGATATAGATATAGAAGAAAAAAAATCGACACCTCTTCTAAAAAATTCAAAGTCATTCCTTTGTTTGATCTTCTTTCATAATATTATGGCTGTCTAAAATTTCAACCTCCAAATAAGATCTTCATTGATGTGTTTTGAAATGTTCTATATATAAAAACTGCTTTCATCTTATTTTGCATGGTCTCCTGAATAGACTAAACAGAGCATCAGACATACAGCTTTTTGATGGCCAGATAGCTTATTTCTTGACAGAGTTGTATGTTCGATGCTCTTGATACATTGGTATAAAATTCGATTGGGCTAAAATTTTACTCACGAGGATGCTTAATTTAAGAGTAAAAAAAATATTTTGATATAAGATCGATCAACTTTTTCATCTACATATTTTCATCTGCATCTAGTAAAGCTTCTCACTTTACTTTTTTCTATGTACTCGTACTCTTAAACATCCGACTCTGTCTTCAACATATTCAATCGAATCTTGAACAATACAGGTATCTGTACTTCGAGAGTATCACAATAATATATCGTCGCTGTGTATGAGTGATTCCGTAATGTCATGCATTCGTTCCTGATTGTAAATAACTGAACATGGTGATGTTGGTATTTCTGGTACGGTTTTTCATTTGAGGTTCTTCAAACACATCATATACCTATTATTAGTATTATCATCATCATAATGATCAACATTGGTTGAACACCAGCATCATTACCAAACCAATATTCACTAATATTATTTTATTATTTTACAACCCATATTATTTTATATGTTTTCAAATGTTATTTATTTATCCTCATAAATAAGTTGTATCAAATCAATAAGTTGTATCAAATCATTGATCATGCTAAATAGACATCACTCGCTGTTAACTGTTTTCGTCCGTTCACTGAATTTAGGCAAGTTAGTGTTAACTTGGAATGATAACCAAAAGAGCAGATGATATAATAAACCAATTAAAAATCGAATATCTTTTAAAAATCACTCAATCGTGATACCAACACATCACGATTCGAGTCAAGTACATGCAAAAATAGTAGCAATTCCTTTTTTTTGTGGAGTGCGACATTCTGTAAGTGTATCTTAATTACAAAGTAATCTCAAGAAATCATTAAACATTTCATAGTCCACAGCCACAAGAACTGTGTCTGGTTTTACTTCCGAGAGATTTCTAATATAAGAAATTGAAAGTATTGTATTGGTTTTTGCACAAAAAAATATTTTTTGCTCCGGTTTCAAAAAACATATTTCTGGACGTTTCATAACCTTCTGAGCAACTTTGGCTGTCTGTCGGTCTGTTAAAAATAATTCATCAACTTCGCACTATCGGTTCTGGGTGAAAGAGAACATGCGTCAGACCACTAACTTTTTACTTAAACGCTTATATCTCGTGAACGGTACACCCGATTTTGTGAAATTTTGTATGAAATTGTAAATGCATATTATCGTTTCACATAGGGCATCAATAATTATTTTTTAATTAATTATCATTTTGCTCTGATATTTCAAAAAAAAACACTGCCAATTATGGACACAAAACTTCCTCGTGATTGCTTCACATTGTAAACACGTGCCAATTTTGAGATTTTATAGAAAATTACTTGTATCTCCAAAACGGCTCAACTGATTTTCTTCAAATTTGTTTTATATGGTAGAATATTATTTTTTCTACATTCTAAATTCCACAAAAAATTCTGTATCGGCAAGTCGTAGTCCTTATTTTTTTACTTTTTTGTCCAAAATTTCGAAATTTCTTAAATATCAGAGTTAAATTATAATTATTTTGAAAATAAATATAAATAACCTATGTAAAACAATAATATGCATATTCTTACAAAATTTCATCGAAATCGGGTACCGTTCACGAGATATAAGCGTTTAAGTAAAAAGTTAGTGGTCAGGCGCATGGTCTCTTTCAGCTAGAACCGCTGGTATGAATTCGATGAATTTAAAATGGGACCATCTACAGAATGTCTCCTAGATATGTGCAAAATTTCATTAAAATCGGTCGAGTAGTTTCCGAGATTTGCGCGTTACAAGGAATCGTTTTAACAGACCGACGGATCGACAGACCGACAGACGGACACAAAACCAAATTTACTCAGTAGGTTATGAAACGTCCAGAAATATGAAAAAAATTGAAATCGGAGCAAAAAAATATTTTTTTTTAGAAAAACGAACACAATACTTCCGATTTCTAATATTAGAAATTTCTCGGAAGTAATACAAAAAAAAAGTGAAAAAATAAGGTCTTCGACTTGCCGATACAGAATTTTGTGTAGAATCTAAAATATAGAAGAAAAAAAAATTCTACCATTTTAAACAAATTTAAAGAAAATCAGTACAAGTTTTGGAGATACAAGTGATTTAGTATTAAATCTCAAAATTGCCACGTATATACAATGTGAAACAATCACGAGGAAGCATTGTATCCATAATTGGCAGTGTTTTTTTTCTATCGCATAGACTTTTTATAGAAAAAAGTCAGCAATTCAATCTGAAATAATATACATAGGTGTCGCTGAACAAAGTATTAGTTCTTTTGGCATTACCCAGTTTGAATCATGAAGTGTCTTAACTATGTAGTTTCCGCCCTTATTAATACAAATAGTTATGGTTGTTTTTCTTTCATTAATAATTTTAACTGTATTAAAAACAAAGTCTGCCACAGTGGTCTATCTGCACAAGTCAACTTACCATAATCAATTAATCAAACTAGAATTCTAAAACCACTCTACTGAATGAGACTTAAACGCAGTTCCTTTAGCTATAGTGACTTATTAATTTAGGGAATGGTATGTTTGATAAAAATGATAGAAAAACACTGCCAATTATGGACTCAATACTTCCTCGTGATTGCTTCACATTGTAAACACGTGCCAATTTTGAGATTTTATAGAAAATTACTTGTTTTTCCAAAACGGCTCAACCGATTTTCTTCAAATTTGTCTTATATGGTAGAAAACCGTTTTTTCTACATTATAAATTCTACAAAAATTTCTGTATCGGCAAGTCGGGGTCCTTACTTTTTTACTTTTTTGTCCAAAATTTCGGATTTTCTTAAATATCAGAGTCAAATTATAATTAATTAAAAAATAAATATAAATAACATATGTAAAACAATAATATGGATATTCTTACAAAATTTCATCGAAATCGGGTGTACCGTTCACGAGATATAAGCGTTTAAGTAAAAAGTTAGTGGTCAGGCGCATGGTCTCTTTCACCCAGAACCGCTAGTATGCATTCAATGAATTTAAAATGGGACCATCTACAGAATGTCTCCTAGATGTGTGCAAAATTTCATCAAAATCGGTCGAGTAGTTTCCGAGATTTGCGCGTTACAAGGAATCGTTTTAACAGACCGACAGACAGACCGACAGACCGACAGACGGACACAAAACCAAATTTACTCAGTAGGTTATGAAACGTCCAGAAATATAAAAAAAATTGAAATCGGAGCAAAAAAATATTTTTTTTTACAAAAACGAACACAATACTTCCGATTTCTAATATTAGAAATTTCTCGG
The DNA here is from genome assembly GCA_024516035.1 of Bactericera cockerelli. Lineage (NCBI taxonomy): Eukaryota > Metazoa > Arthropoda > Insecta > Hemiptera > Triozidae > Bactericera > Bactericera cockerelli. Next base: position 12,891,690 of record CM044967.1, on the reverse strand, counting down.
AAGTAAAATACCAATCACAATTTAATTATGTGACTATTGTACATAGGTATTCCCTAAGGAATTATTCTTCACATATGCCATGTAAATAGGTATCAAAAATACTGACATTATATTTACTACCTTTCCACTATTCTACTAAACACTACTGTTTCATTTTTGGCGATATCAACATCCTCTGTCATGTGGGATTCATGTTCACGTGTTACAGTTACTCCTCTCAATAGATCATAGGCATCTCGTGCTCGTATGTTAAAATAATTCTGTTCCATGTACTTGGCGCTGGTGAGAGTAGACTATTGTTCAGTAAAACTATCCTCTTGAGGGGTTTTCCGACACTGAAAGAAAAAACCATCACGAAGGCAATGACCGTACTTCTAGCAAGAATAGATTTCTACCTACAGCTTACGCAAAAAAGTATTGATGTGTGGTTTAGCTTGGTCTAAACATGAATGAATAGAGTGTAAATTCATTTAATTTCGAATAACGACAACTCGGTTCAAAAAATCTTTTAAAATTCACCTTTGACATTTTGTTGTGGGGGAAAAAAACCGACAAAAAAAACGCAATAGAGAGAAAAGGTAACCAGACTGCAAAGGACACAATAGGCCAATATTCTCCTCCTTCTCGCACATGTCCTCATACTTTTCTACTACAATATTCTCCTCCTTCTCGCACATGTCCTCATACTTTTCTACTACAATATTCTCCTCCTTCTCGCACATGTCCTCATACTTTTCTACTACAATATTCTCCTCCTTCTCGCACATGTCCTCATACTTTTCTACTACAATATTCTCCTCCTTCTCGCACATGTCCTCATACTTTTCTACTACAATATTCTCCTCCTTCTCGCACATGTCCTCATACTTTTCTACTACAATATTCTCCTCCTTCTCGCACATGTCCTCATACTTTTCTACTACAATATTCTCCTCCTTCTCGCACATGTCCTCATACTTTTCTACTACAATATTCTCCTCCTTCTCGCACATGTCCTCATACTTTTCTACTACAATATTCTCCTCCTTCTCGCACATGTCCTCATACTTTTCTACTACAATATTCTCCTCCTTCTCGCACATGTCCTCATACTTTTCTACTACAATATTCTCCTCCTTCTCGCACATGTCCTCATACTTTTCTACTACAATATTCTCCTCCTTCTCGCACATGTCCTCATACTTTTCTACTACAATATTCTCCTCCTTCTCGCACATGTCCTCATACTTTTCTACTACAATATTCTCCTCCTTCTCGCACATGTCCTCATACTTTTACTACAATTTCTCCTCCTTCTCGCACATGTCCTCATACTTTTCACGTCTGGAAAGTTTCACGAAACAATTACTTTCATAAGAGGGAGGTCATCTGTCGTATGTTTTGACACAATTACAAAGTAGAATACACCTCAACCCAAACGACACAAAAACACAGAGCCGTACATTAGCAGGTATTTAGTAAGCAAGGTCCCATTTCTCTTCTGTGTGCCTGGAATTCGTAATAAGACCGAAATGTAAATGAGAATGCTAGAGAGTAAAAGTTTCTTGAGTAGCTCGCATAGGAAGTGATAGTAGGCTGCAGTTAGTGTCATCTCATATTGTTTGCTCGTAAATTTGAGCAAAATGATTGCTTCATGTTTTTTTATTGGCCTCGTGAGAACCATTTGCGAGCGATACAAGATTTTAGTGAAATGTCAAAAAAAAAACTTCGCAAACGCTTGAGTTTTACAACAAAAATTTGTTGTAGAATGAATCGTTTCAGACTATCCAGTATTTTGCAGATGTTAGCTCACATGCAGGAGAGTGATGTGTATGAAACGATGGATGTGACTTTAAATGTCAGCGTTATTTATCATGAATTGATTGGAAAGGAGTAATCAAAAGTATTGTATTGCTCATAACTAGAAACTCTAGACAGGTATCTTCTCCAACAACTTCATCAATGGAACATTAGGATCCAAATCTCAACAAAATAATAATGAGATACAAGATAAATGTGCTATGAATCTTAACTTGTCATTCTTTCGTCTCGCCTCGCCAGTATACACGAGGAACTTAGATAATTTTTAAAAGACTAGGATCGTGAAAGTTGAAAAAAAAAATAGTGTTTGCATTTAATGTCATAGCAGAGTATTTATAAAAAGCAAACCAACAATACGTCATTAAATATATCGTTATGTTCCGACACCTGCTGAAAGGCCACCCTAAAGCTTGGAACAATTATCTCAGTTGAACATCTCATGGAGAGTTCATTGAAAATAATAATTCATTGCTCGACGCTTTCATTCAGTGCAATTAGAAAGCTTAAACTCTTTGGGTCACTCTGCTTCACTTTCAAATGAGAAGAGCTCTCTATTGTACTTGAGCTAGACCATCACTTGATCTGCTGATACTAACTTTCATTGCAAAACTCTATACTTTTCATTTGAAACTGTTAAATGTTATTTGAAATTTCTATTTGAGGTTTTACTCTCCACTGACCTTTTCACTTGTTGGCGCTGGAGGAATTCCTACGTACTTAGTTCGGACATTGAAGTTTCACTACCGAAATTTGAAGTATGAATTTTGTAGCTGACTCTGACACTTTGAATTGTGGTTTGATGATGTTCATTACCAGAGGCACGATAATAATAGTTACTTTTAAATTTAATCTGCCCTCTATGTAACCTCCAGCATGATAGGCATATGTATAGAAAAATAGTATATTATTTATTTCCAATTTTTTTATAACATCAAATAATTAGTTATCTATACAAAAGAATTGTAAAGTTTACATCTGAACTGACAAATAATGAGTTATTTTTTAACGATACAATTGAACTCAAAAGTGGTTATAGTAATGAAGTCTCGTAAAGGAGGTAAGAGTTCGATTCCATGTCATTTCACAAAAAACACTTCCTCCATATCGCTCAATAAACTGCTTGGAATACACAAATTAACTAAATAATTACAGTCCCCTAAAAACTCTAAATGGAAAACCTTCTGCTGCCTATAGTTATTTGGCAACATACGAGTCATACCCAAGTTTATCCATTAATAAAGAAAAACAGTACCTAACATCATCAATCTGTCATTTTTTCCATACTTTTCGATATATCATTAATATATATTATATAGCTGTAGATCATTAATCTTATACAATAATAAACAGCTTTCATCTTCAAGTAAATACCTACTTCATGTAATGACTGCCTAAGTGGACCTAATCTTACTGCATTTATCTAATGGATTTCCCTCAGTAACTTTCTACGAGTTCATATTACTTTGAGATGATTTTACTGGTCAATGGGCAAGAGAAAGATACTTGAGTTTCCCAGCAAACCAAGTAAAACGCTAAAATTTCACCATGTCTAGAACACGAAATAATTGAATCTTTGAAATGAGTCAAGTAGTTGGTTCACTAGCTTTCATTGAAAAGTATTTTCTCTCAAGTATTTGAAAGTATTTAAAGATTTATTAAAAACTTTCCACGAATTCTTGTTATTTATTTAGTGACTGTTTAGTCACCAACTTATATTTTATTATGGATAGTATTCCTCCATGAGGGATAGAGAGTTTCCGCACAAGTGAAGAGTGAACTACTCTTGAAGAAACCCCACGTATTTTTTTGCTAGAAGTATATTCGATCTGTGCATTTCCTACGTCTCTAGTCTTTCTTTAGCGCTTTCTTTAATTTCAAAACTTTTGAAAATGTTTCACAGAGACGTTCCTTAACACTTACTGAATGCGAAAGAAGAAATTTACGAACAATGCTCAACACCTGGGTGCATGAAAAAGAAGAAGAAGAAGAAGGAAAGAAAAAAGAAGGAAACAGGTACCTCTTAAAAGTAAGAGAACAGTATGAAAAGAAAAGTAGCGAAACATTTCCAAACAAAGCAAGCGAAATTTTTGTTTGCAGAAGGTGAAAGAAATTTAGCAACACTATGAATCTTTGTGTGTAAGCAAACAATTGTATAAAAGTACTAGAAATAGGTGACCTTCAATTTACAATGTACCTAGAAAACGAATTCTCAGTAGTCATTAAGCACCGCAGAATTTAACAGTCGCTTAGTTTTAGTACTAAGAAAGTGAATGACTATCTTAATGGGAATCCTAAAACTTAGTATGACCATGTGAAATTTCACTAACTGAACATCCAAAACAAATTAAAACTCAAAGAACAATAGAATAATGTATGTCAGACAGGAAACGCAGACACCTTTTAAGCGGCATAGTATGATAAGTAATGCATGAATTGGTGCAAACTGTTTAAAGGCTGGGTGACTATAAACAGGGAGTAGACCAGCAGTATGGCTGAGGGACTATAAACAGGGAGTAGACCAGCATTGGTTTGGTTCTGGGGGCCCTAGTCAATTATTAGCCTCCTTGTAAAGACAGTGGTAGAAGTGCTGAGTCATTCCTCCCTGTCTGGCTACCATCGTTCACAATAATGCCACCCTATGATGATGAGTACAGTATGGCTTAGTTTCGAACTCGCGACCTCTGAATCAACAGACCGACGCGGCTACGGCGACGCCTGGACCACAGATCTACCAGGGCTGACACCCGGATTAGTGCATTGGTACAGAGAATTCTTTGGCATACAAAGAGTTTGGAATTGTATGGAATCAAATAAGGACGGCGCAGACTTAACCTTTGTCCTGTACTCGAAACTTATCGTGTGTCCAGAAGGGACAGCCGTGCGAGTACCGAGGGAACAGGAGAAAGTGATCATGATCACGATACTCACGGCAGTGCCCTACTAAACCTTGACTCTCCTAGAAACCATACACACTCCAGTCTTGGGCAGCAATGCAAAACCATTGGCTAAATACTAGTATTACTGTGTACCTGTTACCAATGTTATTATTTATTTATTTTATCTAGTCACTAAATGTTTTATAATGTTTTAATTAATCTATGTTTTTTTCATTGTGATACATGTATTTATGTTTGATTTTACACTGGGCTTGACCCGTAAATATACAATTACAATTACAATAAATATGTACTCATCACATCGGCTTGAAAACTGTAAATCTTTCAACGCTACCTCGTGCACTTGTACCGGTTAATTCTCATGCAAGGAGAGTATTTTGCATAATAGAGTAAATACTCTTTTATGTAAATACTTAAAGAAAATATACAGGCTACTGTATATTTCCTAATTTTACTAAAATACTAGAGTGCACTGTTTATTATACTCTAATCTTTATTATTATAAACCATCTTCAATAGTTTGATCTATAATGCGGCGGACTTGTAACCTGGAGGTCGGTGGTTCGAGTCCCAAGTATGGTAAACATTTAGTCGTGTGAGTTGAGTGATTGTGACTGTGACATCACGGAAGTAGTGATTAACACAAACATGATAACTTTAAATTTTATTATGTAAGTTATTCTTTGTATGTTGGAATAATTTTGTATGTTAGACGAACCACTCAGCCCAATAATAGGCTGTAATTATTATTTGGTGTGATTACTTATGACTATCTAGATTACGGTGTGGTCAGACCATTTTCGAAGCAGTCTAATTTGAGATTTTCACAAATAATGAAAAATCCTAGCTTAATACAAACTTTTCACTCATATTATTCACTTGTTTTTATTTTTTCTAATCCTGGAATTGCACAACACTCTTAACTCCGAAAAACAAATATCCATTATTCTTACTCTATGGTCTATTATAATAAACTATTTTCCTTCGATACCCTGTGACAACAAAAAATTTATTCTTAATTTGGTTACAATTGTTTGTAAGGGATACCTTCCGGTGCGCTTGTGTTGACCCAGCAGGCCAGCACCTAAATGGGAAGTATTGTGTCACTTTTCGCCCATCAGAGGGGAGGCATACGGGATGGGCAATATGGGCATGGGTAAGCTACAACACAGACCCCAAGCTTCTACTGTAGCTCCTGTTTCATGGCTACGAAATAAAAAAGGCTGCGAAATTTTTTTAAAAAAAATAATAATCTACCCATCAAAGATTAAGGTAAATGAGACGAGAAACAGCGGTGCCGAATAAATCTAAAATGTCATACCTTGTCTCGATATAAATACTTTATAATATACCTCAAAATGTCGTGAAAAGGAATGCAAACATGGAAATAATAAAAGCAGCTGCTATCGCCATAATATCTTCTATCCGAGAAAGCTTTGCAAGTTTGCATACGAGTATTTACATAACAGTGTCACGCCAAGCTTTTCTCACGTCTTCGACAGCATATTGGAAACCTTACAAAGAACCTATGCTATTCAAAAGCCTCCACAGAACCTGTGATATTACAAAGCGTATACAAACTCTATTGTAAGCTAGTTCATTTCAATTCTCCAAGGAGTTTAAGTATTTTCATCATTCAGACATTTTTATTCATGACATTGCAGAGAAATTGATATTCTAAATAGAACACAGTACCACCAATAATACTAGTACAGGATTATTCCATAAGCTAATACTATTCAATTTTACGTTGCAAATTTTTTAGAAGAAAAAGACATTGTATAGTAACTAAAGCTGAAGTTTTAATTACCACTCTAAATCTAATTTGAAGTTTGTAACCTGTTGATAGTTAATCTTAAAAATACATATAAACTCTGTTTCGTGTTAATATAGGCCGGTGGCGAGTGGTACTTGATGAGCGCTCGCCAATCCAATGCGCTGAGGTTTATACTTGCTTCTGTGTCCGTAGAGTGTTCATGTTAATGTACTGTGGTGTGGTATTGTTAACTTCAAGAAAGAAAACACGGAAAGAGCCTAGAACATTGCTTCTGAATAGTCAAGGGTGTTTATACCCCATCAATCTTTCCACCATGAAAAACCATCTCCTCGTAGAAAGTAAAGTTACTAAGTTCATGGTGTAATAAAAAATCTCTGTAGGGAAGAAAGTTTTCAATGTTGATGACTCAAATTTTGATCGTTTAGATTTCTGGATAGCCTTCAAGTACTTATAGCATCATTGCCTGTGTGATTAGGAACCAACTTCTTTCAGTTTTCACTGGGACACGGTTGAGCTATTGTGCTCAACATCATTACGAGTTTCATGAGGAGATAAAATCAAAAGTTTCAAATTGAAAGTACAAGAGGAACGTTTCACGAGTTAAGGATCAACATGGAAACCGTACAACAGTCCAATGAATGGGCACACAAATATAAAACAAAGAATTTTAAAGAACTTTCACTGAATGCTGAGACAGAGACCGAACAATGTTTAGAATTTTATGGCACTCAATGAGAAATCTTGGGATTACGATTTCAATTGAGCAGTTGATATATCTGCAAAATCGGAACAATTCTATTCATAAAGTATTTTTATTTATGGTACTTTGCTTTAAGGAGTAATTTCTTCTACTACTGGTGAACATAAATTATTTTTTTCCTTGGCTACTGGTGCATTATGTGAATTGTGAAGTATTTACATAGATAAGGTTTAAGATAATAGATGCATTCAAAGCTTTTACTTCTGTCTTGCTGGTAGTTTTAAACCATTCAATAAATTAATAACAGATGGTCTGAGCTTGAAAAAACAGGGTACTTTTGTTTTGTTGATATCTCTTTGGTGCTGTAATGATCGAGAACGGCTGGGAGGTTATGGTAATAGAAAACACTAGATTTTTTGGTGAGAAATCTGTATTGTTACATGAAAACATTTTAATTAAAGCTTTAGCGCAAAGTCGGGTCAGATTTCTCTCCAGAAATGGAAAGTAACGAAAGGATGGAACTTTCTAACGAACAAGAAAAGCAACACGAGAGAATATCAGTGAAATATAAATCATCGTCTGAAAGGTTCAGAAATGTAAAAGTGAGAAGTTGTGAGCACACAGGTCATTGGAGAAGGTTACGAAGAATTATTTTGACTTGGGCTGACCTGGCTGAATGTCGATCGATCGAATGCTTTTACTTTCCTTTACTTGTTTTCATTCATGTATATTTTTTCTGTAAATGTTTGTTAATCGACTCAAAGAGGTTCATTCAAACATTTCAAGAAGTGAAACATAAAAAATTAAAAATAAATAATAATACCTTTAGAAATTGTATATTTAATGCTTTTTCTTTGTGTTATTATGTCACAATTTTAGTGGGTAGCGCAGAATCACAGGACTTTACCACTTTAATTTACAATATCTTGTATTATTTTTTTGCCTAAAATTCTGCCACTGGTCGCTGCTTCACATTAAAGCAGCTACTCATTTTTCCTCACGAGGTATGAGTGGACCCCGAACATCCAAGTACAGAGCAGAAAAAATCCTCCCCCGCTGGGAATCGAACCCAGGTCACCATGTGTGCAATGCCTAGCGCGCTAACTCGCTCTGCCACAGTGACTACTGAAATTGTATTATTTTAGATTACATGATAAAATTTACAAAATAACAATTAATAACATCAACAACAAATTTACAGATACAAACAAATGGAAGAGAAGGTAGCTAGGTAAACCCATCCGAAAATGTATTCCTGGAGTACAAATTAACATGTTCAAAGGAATGAGCAGAGCGTTAAAATATATATTTTTCAATTTTATTTTAAGAAACCCACCATGACAACAGTTATTTGCAAACTTTATCATATTTCTGATGGTAGGTAAATTTTATAATTTCAGGAGCTACTCACTTGTATCATAATAAGCAGCGAAAGAAAGCAAATCTTAGGGCTTACCAAGCGGAAAATGACATACTAGAATGTCATTGACGTTTAAATTTGCGTACAAAGAAACTCAAGAGTTTCTTGTAAGCACTTGAGCTATATATTTAAAATTAGGTTCAACGTCTTTCAAAACGAACTGAAACCACAGTTTATGCCATTATTTCAATAACAGTTGTATGCTCGTTCAGTATAGAGCAGATTTTGCAAAACAAGGTCTAGTAATAAAATATTGAAACTGATAACTATAATGAAAATATGACATCCATGTATAATTTTATTATTTTAATATGTTCTGGCATATGAAGATTACTCATAAATTTGAAAATTATAACTTGAGGGTATTAACCCCAACGATGGACTTCAAGGACTAGAAAACTTACACGAAATTTTACACGTGAATTTTTTTCTCTCCTTATTTTTCATTCCTAACAGATTGAAGAGTCGATTAAAGAAAACAAGAAGAAAATCCATTAGGAAACTAATAGTGTATCGATACTCCTGTAAACAGAACGACCATTTACCAACTCGACGGAGGAAGTGATGCTGAGTTTTCCGGTAGTTGAAGCGTGAAATCGTCACATCCACTAACACTTGCTGTGTCTGTGACAGTCTGTCCCTTACCTTTCCTACAGTATATGTTTCTACTCAGGGAAAACGGGATTCAACACGGTATTTACATAAGATGAAGTTACACGAGTATTGCAATTTTACATGAGCAAAACCATTATACTATTGAAATTCCACTCTTGAAACATTATCTTCTTCCACCAAAAAAATAAAGACATAAAAAAGGTGTTAAAAGACAGTATAATTAAGGCTTTGCAGAAGGATAAATTTTTTATTAGATTTCGAAAATAAAAAAGATGAAAAATTCAGGCATCCTCAAATCCTCATTGGTCCTATTTCTTAAAGTTTTGCCAAATGTTTGCTCAAAACCGGTTGTTCTCTATTTCAATATTGGTTTTACTTTCTGGTCATCTCTTTATTCATTTTAGTGGGTCAAGTATATATCGTCAAGTTTTAGATATTCATTTATGGATTGGTAATGAATTCCTGATATTTCTAGATCGGAACCACAAACATGTTTTCATGCCTTAAAATATATTGTTTGCAGTTGGCTGGAAGTGACCTCAAGGAAATTTTCAATATATTTAAATTTCTTTGCTCGTGTATTTGAACTTATTAAGAAACAGAGTGAAACTTCAAGTGAAATTTGCAACAGGAAAAATATAGGTTCATCAGCCAATAATTTGTGTTGAATTTGATTAATTTTGGTAATAATATAAAAGTTTACCCGAAGTAATGTACAATACGGTTCCGGGTATGTGCGGGGTGGTGGAGAAAGGAGGATTTTACTGGGTATGACGCACTGTTTTGAGCGCTGGAACCCCACACTTCGTCTAGAATAACCTCAGAAGATTTTGCCTTCTCTCCGAAGGGGAGGGGGGGTATAAAAATGAAAAATCCAACAGAAGAAACTTTGGCGTTTTAAAATCATCAGTACTTTCTAATCTAGGGTTACATTGCACTGTTGAAATTTATAAAAATGAAAGTTAAAAATGGTTATTTAACCTTTCATCATCTACTCGTAGAATAAGAATTCTACGAGTAGATAAAATACTAAATTGGGTAGAACATGAGGCTAAAGCTGAAGGTAATTCAACTATCGAATTATTGAACAGCCAAAAATGAAAGAAGTAGGTTAAATAATATATTCGCAAAGGAAAACGGACTTCATAACCCCGAGGGTAACCTGAAGGTGATTTTTGATGACGGGTTTGAGTAAAATTGAGTTTTCACTTTTATAATTAACACTGATAATGATCTTTTTTACATTGCGTACCATATATTTTGTAACCTCTCGTAAAAGTTCATAAAATCTCAATTTTTCTGAACCCACAAAAGTTAGGCGGTGTCTCTTATCTCCACATTTCTCAACCAACCCAATTCCTAACCTACTTGCTATCTTAGATGGTTTCAAACTCACCTAGTTTGCTACCAAAACGTCTCACATATTTCCCTCGCTCTATGTAGTGAAAGTCCCACCGCAAATTACGATTTGGGGAACCCAACATCAGACAGAATTATCAGAAATTGATGTGTGCCTAATTAACAACGACCTATATTGTTTTCAGAGGAAACCACAAGACCTCAACCTCACAGCAAAGTTGTCGTGCAGGGAACGGTGAATTCAATTTTAGACTTGGGTTTCTCACAGAAGTCACTCATTCCGGAGTGATTAAATATCTTGAATTTTTTTCAAAACGGAAGTTGAAAATAACTTTCAGCTTAGCATCTGAGCTATGAGCACAAAGCCCATTTCGTATCATCAATAGAACTAAATAGTCCCATTATCACAGCAGCTTCCATGACGTATTATTAATTTTGGTCATAACCCCAAATGTCAAGATCTTTGGATTACCGACGCATTGACCAGTGAGCTAAGGGGACTGGCCACATCTGTTCTAGCAGGTGATTTCATGATATCCTGCCTGTACTTCGACTGAATATCTTCTCTGAGAAAACACTCGATCTGACTAAATCTGAGAGTAATAATATACTTATTTTTTAAAAGAAAAACAATACAGTAATCCACCATCGTAAGTAAATACCTAACAACTAGGTATAAGAAATAAAGAAATCGATAGATTTGCCCCGCAACAATCATTATTCAACATCAAACTCGCTTTGCTTTGTGTGATGAAAATGTTACAATTTAGTTGACTGAGAAGAAAGTATAAAAAAAAAAAATGAAAAAAAAAAAAACGAAAAAAAAGTTCAAAAACGCCCATTCATTTTCATCTCTTGGAAAGAAGACATAAATATTGTTACAAGACCCCCCCTGTGCCTGGAGATAGTGGAGATGGTGTTTTTCAAAGGAGCTTTCTCTTTGCCCTCCACCTCACACCACTGACCTTAACACCAGGTGAAGACAAGATAATCTTCCTACTTCCTACTCTTCATTTGCTTTCTATTATTTTCCGACCTGGATTTCCCTAGTAGACCAATGTGGTGATAGATTACATGTGGAGTAATGAACTAACTACTGGGGGATTCCTTATACTTACATTTTTCCTACCCAAATAAAAAATGGAGTGATAAATTTAAAGGTTGCTCTTTTATATGATTCATATGGACTGATTGTAGATGTAGGTAGTCCCCTTTTGAAGAGATACAATAATGGTTCGGTGGTTCGAGTCCCAAGTATCGCAAATGTTTAGTGCGGTGAGTTTGAGTAGTTGTGACATCACGATTTCGATTAAAAGAAAATAAATATGATGACTAACTTTCGAGGAGATTAGTAATAGATTTTTAAAGAGAGGAGTACTCTCACTATAGCAGTAGTATAAGCTCCAACTGGCCAAAAAAAGTTCACAATTTCGAACTTAATTTTATTAACTTCTTGATCTACATTTCAACTGATACATGACACATTGATCTTGGCTATTCCATATGGGTTCGGTTCGTTATATGGTTAGGCACACAAGACATGACGTATGTACACAAATTTTAAAAGTAAATATCAGAACGGTTTTATTGACTTGAGAGAAATTTTGTTATTTTTGAAGTCAATACAAAAAATGTGGTACATTTTTAGTTGGGAACTGGTATATGGTACAGGGAGTCGTAGTTGGATTTCAGTGATTCCATGTTAGTTTCAGTTTTTTATAAGACAAGATCTGACACCGATTTTGATGTATATTATTGATACGTATTATGCACTATAAACTATGACATTTTAATATGTTGAAAATTTTTTATTTCTACTTGTTACATTTTTTTTTGTGTTTTGTTATAATTGTGTATTATAATTAAGATAAATTATACATAATTATAATACCATTTGTACGTATCATGGGCTAACAAAGTCAACTTTTACTGAAAATCAACTTTTACTGAAAATATATATATTAAATAAATTATATTTGTATCAACAACAAAGTGTTATTACAATAAACAATTGGCAATTACATATAGAACATGTTTAAAAAAAAATTTTTTATATAAAGGGTAAAATTTAATGAACTTCTCATTTACCCATGAAATGTATAAGACTTCGAGTCTAACCTCGGCAGTACATGTATATCTATCAACTGTAAGCCTAATGGGACTCCCTGTCTCTTGAGCTGGCAGTCTGGAAAAAGCATTACTATAGTACATTACAATGTAATAAGTGCATAACCACATACTATATTACCAATAGACAAGATATAGGAGTATTTATTCTATTCTGTACCTACAGAAACCACTAATGTTCGTCGTAAATAATGTGTTTACCGTTAACACGCCCCCCTCCCCCCCTCTCTTGGAACTCTAGCCTGAACTTTTCACTTTCCCAGGGTACAAAAGATATCGTGAAGTTCACACTGAAAATAACATCTTTATTCCATTAATAGAGATTAGAGAAAACGGAATTTGAACATTAGGGATACAGATCCCTTCGGAAGTGTACGTTACGATCAGGCAACCCTTCGCTAGAATGTGGGTAATAGATAATGGCTATACCCTCATGAGATAACCTTTGATGGACTGAAGGTCGAACATTTCTGATAGCTAATATACTCGTAGGTACTCTTACACAAGATACATAACATTAGAAATTTATTAGTGGATAGAATGTGAATACATTACATGTTGTGTATTAGCATTTAGTAGGTGAAGTGAACCTGAATATTATTACTTTTTCTTGTTTTTCATTCTTTTCATTTTAAAGAATTTTAATATTTTTTTTTTTTTTTTTTATTTTTTTTAAAGAATTCTTTTTCACCCCGTGATAGTGTGGGACCAAGTATCAAAGTATATACATAGTTTTCTCGGGTACGGTAGGCTGTCTGGATTTTTGTCTAAATCGATTCTAAACACTTTCTAATTTTCTTGATCATTTTAACTAAATGAACATGATGCGAAATTAGGATAGGTTGTGTGTGTACCACGCTTTGTCTGGTTGCAGAGTTCAAACCCCTAAAAAAATGACCTGATAAAAATAGAAAACGAAGTTCTTTATCTCATTCCGTAGCCAGACAATGAAGAAATTTCTAAAGAATATTTGGAATTTCTAAAACTGTTCACACAGAAAAAATTGTTCTGATAATTGACAAGGTTCTCAGGAAATATGTTAATAAAATCTTATATTTTCTTATTTCTTCCTAATTTGCTCAATAGATAACTAAACGGCCTTTCAAAAAAAAAAAAAAAAAAAAAAAAAAAAATGCACTTCGGGAAAGCGGTTTCATAACATCACCTAAAAAATTAGCTTTGGCAAGACTTACAGGTTTTGTTTAAAGGTCAAAAACTCTGTACCATTTGTAATTTGAACTCTTGCTGAAAGTTGCGCTAAGCTCTCGAGTTGGGAGGTGTTTGAAATATTCATGGCTACAGTTACCCGTCTCACTGACCTAACCCAAAACGTCATGTTTTATGCAAAAGGCGCTAAAGTCAGATGGTTACACATGTACCTGAGAATTAGAGCTTTAGATATTTGATGAGCATGGTTATGACGTTAGCATTGTTAGAGGAGGGAACATCATTGCAATAAAAAAGGTGAAATTTAACAACTAATGGGTAGTAAAAAGAGGCTCGAAAATGGGCTCTTTGTGGATTGTAAAACTTAACTTTTTTCGTATTCTCTTACGAAGAAGGTCACACCAACTGCTCTTGACTAAAAATGATACTTAAAAGTTCTTCTAAAATGTCAGCTTCTTAACCTAAAAATAAACTGCAAAGAGTCATCTGAAAATCCCTCTGTTTTGAGTTATATGACATCAATAATTATATTCATCCAGTATTTTGTTGCTCATTGATCCCTGTCCATTTCGGATTTTACCTATTTTGTGACCTGTTGAAAATCCCTCCTGTACACGCTCTATTTCATGCCTCCTACCAGACAAGACTGGGTTGTACACGAGATAATTAGTTTCCATATTCATGTCTACTGTTAATCCAAGATTAAATGGCGCACGATGTTCTGCGGTACACAATTTATAAGCCCATCTACCTACTTAATATTTATTGTTTGCCTATAGATTTTCCAGTTAGGCGGGGTCAGCAATATGGCTACCGTTCCGTGAGAATTCTCATCTTTCTCTATTTTTGCTGATTTTGTTCTTACAGACAGGGTTGCCTTTTTCCATATTTTTTTGGCCAGACTCCTCATTTATGAGATAATAACTTAATCAATGGGAGACTGCCACTAGTTTGACATTTTTAACAGGTACATCTTGTATAGTTTCTTTACACAATAATAGGCCTTAATTAAACTACTCAAAAAAGACTCATACTCATAACCCACCCATTTATCAACGAATTTTTTGGGTATCTACCTTTTATCTGTATGTTCGAATATTTAAATCAATAGGTATTTTCTGCATTGAATTGTATCTGAACCCATGCTTACTGTATTACCAAACTAGCGCACTGACTATTTGACTACCAATGTATGCAAATACCACGGTGAGTAATGTATATGTGAACAAAAAAAGAAAGGTTATTAAGTTGCCAATGCTCTAAAAATAAAAAGGGAAAGTAATTTTGGATAGCATTGATAGCAATATATGAGTTTCGAAAGCCTTTGTCATGATATGTGTTATAGATCAAAGGTCACACACATTATCATGACAGGTATAAATAACCGAAAGAGATATTAGCTGTGACATCACTCTGAGGTAATGAAATGTTATGTAAAACTTATGTACCCTATGTAAAGGTTTTATGTGTATCCAAAAAGGGATTTATATTTTACATAATATTAGGGAGGTTTACATTTTACGAGAACCTACCTACACACATCATCAGTATCATGTTTCCTTGTATTTTCATTAAATTTATTCCTACAATGTAAAAATGCTTTTGGGAAATGAAATCAACATAACAACTAACCGACATCAGTAGCTTGATCGATAACCGGCGGCGGACCTGTAATCTGGAGGTCGGTGGTTCGAGTCCAAATATGGGTAAATAATAGAGTTTTTTCTTCATATTGGTGGGCCGACCACCGGTCATGATCGGTCCTGCGGGATCGGAATCTTACCGATGAGATTCCCGGTTATCCCGCCGGCGATTTGTATGAACATTACCCTAAAAAAATACGATCAGCGTGAGTGTGAGTAGTTGTGACATCACGAAAGTGATAACAAATATGATAACTTTTAATTTAAAAAATATAATTAGGAATAACTATAACCTCAACCCTGTTTACTTAGAAGACATCACTCTAAACTATGTAACCCAAAGTCAAGTGTTTATTTCCAATGCATGATAAATATTTTGAACAGATTATTAATTTCCAGATTTTCCTCGGTGGTTGATCTTATTATGAAAAAAAAAACAAAAAAAAAAACAAAAACAAAAACAGAACACTTTGGAATGTTATCTAAAATCTAAGTAAAATGTACACAAGGGATGACAAGAGGCAATCACACACATGCTAGTGGCAAAAACCAGTAATTCATTTTTCACATGACGGATTAGTACAGAATCCTTTAGTTATGATCAAAATCTGTTTCTACTGATGTACTGATCAGTAAGCGGATTTTCCCTTTAAATTATTATGAATTAAACTTACCGTTTGGAAAACAGTCATGAATCCTAAATGAAGATTTCTTATTTTCACAGCAAATCCATGCTTTAAGTCAAATTATGACAGAAAAACTTTTCTTAGAACAAACGAAAAGAAATCCCAACTTTATTCACAAAAAAATCGATACCTAATTAAAGAAATTTCATAAATTTAAAGAAAGACTTTAAGTAGGTCCTAGTACATTTCTAGGAAAATTAATTTAAATTTATTACTATTTTTTATGAAATAAATTAGTTAAAACACAGATTTTTTTTATCAGATAAGGGGTTTGATAAGAGGTTAGTTAAAAATAAATAAATAAAATCGATTTATTTTTTCGATTTCTTCGAGATCCGCACCACAAGTCTTCGATCTTCCAACTGTCTTCGGATCTTCTTCCTCGGTTGTCCTAGTGTGGAGAAAGCACTGATACACCTTGGCCCAGTGACTGAGTGATCAGCTGACAGTGAAAGAAAGAGAGAGAGACCTAACGGTAGATCTTCCGAATACCCGGTACAAGGTCGACGGAACAGGTATCTAATAATTCTAATATGTTTCAGCCGAGGAGGTGGATGGTTCACAATTTTGGGGAGCTGTCCATTAATTTCGGGAGCAACCAGTATTACTTCTTTCTCCCTCTGCATAGCATTTAATTGCGGTTTTATGTAGCTAGATTTGTGTCTGGCATGATTCCGCATAACCTGTACAAAGATAAAAGTTTTTATTTGTTTTTATAAGAGTCTACAACGTTTCTAGGATTTTTTTCTGTAAAAATTGGACTATTTCACCATCAAAGCTAATAAATCATTTTCAAATATTTGTTCTATAGGGCAACCCATAAAGTACGTTTCAAGCATCTATGTGAAATAATTGGATGTAATAATAATCTAAGTGAAAAAAAAAAAAAAAAAAAAAAAAAAAAAAAAAATATGCATAAAAGTAGTTCACTTTATTTGCAAAGAATAAAAGAAAATTCCATTCAAATCCAATTTTTCAAGTCTGCATAAAATAGAGTTCCAGGGTGTTAATGCCTCTGTGGTAGATCATTGCTCCATATCTTGCAGGCACTTCATGACCTATTTGACCTCTTGATCATAGAGAAAACATTATCACCCAAATTTCTTTTAACTATCTGATATTATATGTTCGTCTAGTCCAGTGAATAGGGTGGATAAAAATGTACCATTCAAAAGATATGACCTAAGAATTATAGATACAAGTAAGCCTTAAAAAATCAAAATATCAATAACCCTCAGTTGCATAGTCGAAATTTCAGTCACAAACTGAGCTATAAAACATTAAAATCAATGGGCTACTGGCCAATTAAGATGACGATTAAAAAATATATCCATTAACGTCTAAAAATCTGGGGGCGAAAAGAATCAATATTCAATTGGAAAATGCATTTTTATATTATTTTTATCTTAAATAATATAGACAGATGTTACATAATCGCCAAAAGAGTCGGTGTAAGGAAGGACATATAGTTGTAAAAGGTATCTATAGGAGTTGGAACATCTTCCACCATCTCGTTGGAAGTAGAGGTGCCAGAACCAACCAACCTCAACCATGAGGGAGAGGTTGAACAGTTCCAACCCCAAGTAAAATAAGGAATAGACAGTGTGAAAGAAGAAGAGAAAACATCCCCAAAGCTAACTTGGAACCCAAAGGTAACAGACACAAAGAGGACTTAGGGTCACACTATGCAAATGTTATCCTAACAAAAATCAATGGATTCCTGTCATCCAGACACGCACTCAAGTAGGAGTTTCAACCAATCACAGCGCACTATAGCACGAGTTAAGGGATAGATAACCTGTACACTCCAGCCTCCGTGGCGTAATGGTTGTGACTACTGCCCGTAGTCCAGAGATCCCGAGTTCGATCCCCGGTTGGAGCAGACTATTCGAAGAAAATTCTGTTCCCTCCAAACACGTGAGGCTGGCATTTCCGGCCCTACCCAGGCTGGGTGAGGTTAATGTGGGTAGCTGGTACGATTCCCATCGAATGGAGGGTAAAACCCCCGTCCTGTCTACCTCAAGTTAGGACGTCAAAACCAAATAAATCAATGAACATCATGAAAGGAGCCTAGACATTGGATCAGGGCGTCCATATAATCCTCTCACCACCTTGATTTAGGTATCTGTCCCTATCTCACGGATACGGAATTATTATTTACCTATACACTTAGATTAAATTTAATCCTGTTTTATATTTCGGCCCTTAGACCCAGAAAGCTCACGGAAAGCCGCCACTGATCCCTCTATCATATCCACCTAGTTAGCCAGAGCATTGTACACACGCATTCTTCAGTCTAATTAGCTACTGGCTACTGCATGAGGAACGAAATCGGAAGTTTAATCTTGCGCGATTATCCATCGCATGCTAGATAACCAGTGGAAACATTTATTCAATAAAAAGCTACTCTAGATATCTACTCGAAAGGAAACAATTATTTATGGAATCAGATATTTGAAATTAAACTCAATCATAAATACATAGTCATAATTTTTAAATGAACAAAATTAGGTGGAAAGTGTGTGACCTAGTAGATTTGCGAGCTCTAGTTACAGGGCCAACTTTTCGCTTTGGCGGTCGATTTAGAGTGGTCAAGCGTGGAATTATGCAAACTTTTGCATGTTAAATGGACCGTTAGGTACCTAAGTATATAATATTTATGTATTAGCGGAAATGTATACAGGATGAAACCGTTGACATCTGTTATTTAGAAAGGGTCATTTATAAATTATCTTACAATGGGCGTTTCTTTCACACTTGCTCTGTCATCGAGTTAATTATGCCAAGATTTTTTTGAGGTGAGATAATTGACCTTGATTTAAAAATAAAAACAAATATTGATTGATTGTTTTCGATTCTAGCAGCCCAAACACAATCTGATGAGTGACAAATTTTCAAATTTGCGGTTGTATATTTTTTTTTGCAATTAATGTAAGCATGGTGATGAGAGTTTTTATATGAAGTGTGCAATTTTAGTCCGACAAAAGGAATCTTCGAATCTGAAAAAAACTTTAATTATTGTAATTATCTTTTACTTATTTGAACATATCTGAGTTTCAATAGTGATTATAAAATTCAAGACCTCAATAGCTCCAATGATAAGGCAGCGCACTCGTAACCTGGAAGTCGGTGGTTCAAACCCCAAACATCGGGTATATTTAAGTCAGGGTTTATAATAATAATAACACTCTTTAGTGGAAGGTAATCACCAGGCGAGGTAAATGCCCAAGGCATTTTCTACCACCGAACCCTCAAAGTCTTATTATTATGTAGTCACAAACTCAAATTAATGAGGGATTCGAACCAACGGATCCCTACGCTACCTGGATTACCAGACTAGCGCGTTAACCACTTGACTACCAGTGCACGTTTATTACGTTTAAGTAATTATGACATCTCTTTTGTGATCAACATAGGTAACTCTTTTAACCATTAGTGAGAATACCTATTGTTGAATTAGATTGACTGTTTTCAACAAAAGCATCATCGATAAGGCTGCGGACTTGTAATCCGAAGATCGGTGGTTCAAGTCCAAAATTAAGATTTTTTTAGTAAAGTTAGTTTGAGTAGTTGTGATCAACACAAATATTATAACTATAAATTTAGCAAAGCGAGTTTGAGTAGTTGTGATATTACGTTTGTGATCCACACAAATAATTATGATAACATAAAAAAACCATTTTTTTAAAATCACCGTAATCAGGATTTACTATATTTCTCGTGTGACTGGCTCGATTCTCAGGACATTAATGAATGACTGTAAGTAAGATGGCCAGCATATTGTTATGACCACACTCGTATTATCCTTACTGTCCTGACAGAAATGTAAGAGTTGAGCCCGACATGTGACTGGCTGAAACTGATTGATCCGGTGTTCAGGATTTCTCTTTCACAGGCGCGAAATCAAAGTCCACTATTGGGAGGACGAATGGACTTGAGTAATATAAAACAATCATATAAATTAAATAGATCCCCGAAGAAAAAAACTGACTATCGAAAATGTTTTGACCATCGAAAATGTTGGGTTATTCCATTGCTTTCTTTTCTATAGGTCTAAGGATAAGGAAAGTTAGAAAGTTATTATATTTGTGTTAATCACAAATTACTCAAATTAGCATTACTAATTTTTTGCCTAATTTGGGATTTGAATCACCAACCTCCAAGTTTCAAGTCCGCACTGCGATCAAGATATTTTAGATTACAGTCCTTTAAGTAATCGACCTGTCTAGCTAAATTATTAAGGTGGCGGACTCATAATCTGAAGATCGGTGGTTTGAGTCCCGATTACGGTAAAAATAGGTATATTAAAAGTGCTTGAGTAGTAATTGTGAATTCACAATTGTGATTAACAAAAATATGATAGCTTGATAAAAGCTTGACAAAAAATTGTGAATAACCTCTGCTATATACAGGGTGTCCCACCAAACTTGGACACCTCAAATTACTCGGCCCCTGAGAGAGTTTTTGAAAAATAAAAAATCTTTGGGTACATGTCCTAATTATGCGGTTTCAGCCATGAATTTTTTTTTATACAGGGTGGTTCAAAAGTCAGAAATTGAGGTGTCAACTTTCGATTTTTAAATGGATCGACCTGAATTTTATATGATAATTTTACTTCTAAATGATTCCTGAGTACTTTTTTAAACAAAAATATTACATACAGGGTGATTTTTTTTCGACCAATTTTTCTTCTAAATCTCGAATAACTCAAGTTCGTTTAATTTTTTGGATAACAAGAATAGAAAGTGTTTGTGTAATGAATACACGCACTTTCGATTGGCATCAAATTTTTTTATACAGGATGGTTCACAAGTGAAATAATTACTTGATTTTTTTTAAAACCGAGTTTTTTTAATTTTTTATTTGGGATTAATAATTCTCGCCTAATTTTACACATTTTTTGTTGGTCATATCGAAAAACAAAACTAAAGTGTTGTACAGGGTGAGACATAGTTTATTTGTAACACCCTGTATATTGGCAGTCAAAAAGACGTAAAATTAAATATTAAAACTAAATGTTCAAGAAAAACTTCAATTTTTAATTAAATAAAAAAGTTATGGTGTTTTAACTAATATTGTCGCATGGACCACTGTAGATATTTTCTTAAACCACCATATGGGTAGTCGAAATTGTTTAAAATTCAACGAGGAGTCCAAATCTGAAAGAAAAAAATGAATTCAAAAAGCCATGTTCAATTTTATGTCTACACCTACCTACTTTTTATTTCAAGTTTTAAAATCATTCAGTGTGGACACCAAATTGAAAATGGCCTCAAAATTCGTGTTTTTTACTTGTTTTTCCCCACAATTCGAAGTCTTCGTTGAATTTTATACAACTTCGAGGACCCACATGATAGTTTAAGAGAATATCTACAGGGTGGTACATGCAACAATATTAGTTAAAACACCATAACTTTTTTATTTAATTAAAAATCGAAGTTTTTTTTGCACATTTAGTTTTAATATTTAATTTTACGTCTTTTTGACTGCCAATATACAGGGTGTTACAAATAAATTATGTCTCACCCTGTACAACAATTTAGTTTTGTTTTTCGATATGACTAACAAAAAATGTGTAAAATTAGGCGAGAATTATTAATCCCAAATAAAAAATAAAAAAAACTCGGTTTTAAAAAAAATCAAGTAATTATTTCATTTGTGAACCACCCTGTATAAAAAAAAATTGATGCCAATTAAAAGTGCGTGTATTCATTACACAAACACTTTCTATTCTTGTTATCCAAAAAATTAAACGAACTTGAGATATTCGAGATTTAGAAAAAAAATTGGTCGAAAAAAAACCACCCTGTATGTAAAATTTTTGTTTAAAAAAGTACTCAGGAATCATTGAGAAGTAAAATTATCAAATAAAATTCAGGTCGATCCATTGAAAAATCGAAAGTTGACACTTCAATTTCTGATTTTTGAACCACCCTGTATAAAAAAAATTTCATGGCTGAAACCGCATAAATAGGACATGTACCCTAGGATTTTTAATTTTTCAAAAACTCTTACAGGGGCCGAGTAATTTGAGGTGTCCAAGTTTGGTGGGACACCCTGTATAAGTACTAGCTGTTTGCCCGTGCTTTGCAACGGGACTAAATTTCAAATTTACTAAGGCATGGCCGTACTGCTGGACAGCAATGCCTTTTTGAACTTTTTATAATATTTCTGGACAAAGCGATAATGGTTTTGGGGGGGTCAATTCTGAGACATTTTTCGCTATCTCTTACCGTTTTGGCTAAACAACTCCGGACAAACAAACAAACAAACATAGGTAGGTAGGTAGGTAGGTAGTCCTTTTTTCTGTTTTATATATAGAGATCACTCCTCCGGCTGGCGCTTCATTCAATTAACATTCAGTGAGGTATCCTACAGCTATCCTCACAAATTCCATGGTACCTTTAGCGCCTAGTAACTTTAGCGCCTAGTATTTTCAAGCTATGCAAGGTGCAATCACCATGATTGGGGTTTCGATATCTTCTCCTACGGAATTAAAAAAATAAGCTTAACAGTTTTAAGCTGTATCCCTATACCAATAATAATGATTACATTCCAAATATAACAATAATAAAACAAAACATTAACTCTGAGATTTAAAAAAAAAACATGGTCAAGTTCTGGTAAATAAAATGATTACATATTATTTTGGTTGGAAAATTATGCTTTGGCTCTGATCAATAATGATACATAATTAATCCTAATAGATATCAACTTTGACAAAAAGAAACTCTAATTCCACAATCCACTTCACGTTAGCACCGTTCGCAAAATACCACGATAGTGTCCAAAGAATTGGGTTTAAAATAATATAAGTTCATGGTAGTAAGAAATAGTCTGGGTACAGCGATAACTAGATTGTAAAAACCTACAGGAAATGTTTCAATAGTTCTTAAATTTTGCTATCGGACTACCTCTGATCGAATTAGATGTTAAGCATGTGAAAAAATTCTATTTTCTCATGTATGTTACAAGATAATTTGGAATTTCCTATAAATATTATTGTTAATATTTCAGACTAACAACGGTATGTATTACAGTATTCACATCAGAAATCAAAGTTCATCTAGTAATTGCTTGTAAAATGACCCAGTTCTTCATTTTATAAAAATAAATACTATAATTTATTATAAATATTAGGTACACCAAGACACACATACACAATTACACATACACCAAGACAATTTACCTGATCTTCCTGTGGTTACATTAGCAGGAAGATAACAACATGATCTACATCAAGACAACACTTAACAAGACATAGAATACACACAGGATAATAACAACAATTAAGGGGGGAAGCGGATAAGTCAAAAACAGGAGCCGCTCCCCCAAATAAAGCTAGATAAACCTTATCTAGCAAGAGTAGAGTTGAAATTATTATTTGCTACAGAGAGGTATGATTTTTGTTATTCCTTTTAAAAAAGTATTCACTGAGATTCCTTTGATTTAGATCAAAACGTAAAATATAACCTATTCTAGTCACTTTTTATGTCGTTCCTTATTAGACCTTTTAACAGTAGTTTGGAAGAGGTAGTTTTATTTATTTAAATAAAACTACCTACATCAAATGTGAAGGCCCCTTGTACTTCAGCCCAAAGAAATCATATTTTAACTTTTTACACCACTCTACCAAAGACTGAACTTTGTTATTTTACTTCTTAATTGAGCCACGAGTTTAATGTTGTTACGTTGCGTTGAAAAGAAAAGTTTCATATTACTTTGTCGTTGTTGGTCTTTCACTTTCAACTCTGTCTATTTTTGAAATAACTTTCATTTACATAGGTGGTAAATGTACTTCCATGATGATAGAAATGTACTTACCTTAAGAAAAGAAAGTAAATTTAAACTTACCTCAAGAAAAGAAAGAAAATTTAATAATAGACTAGCTGGATACTCTGGATAGAGGAATGAGATGAATAGCTACGATAAGGAATAAGGAGCTTTCCTTTCATCGACCATCAGGGAGGGCCGTGGGATCTACTAACTAAAGAATGACGCGAACAAAAAAATGAAAATCTTTCAAAAAATTAGGAAATATTTAAAATATATGCAGCTTTTTTTCTTGATTTCTTTTCCCTACCTTTGTACGAGTATTTCAATTCAAAGTTAGGTTAGAATATTAATCAGGCGTAGAATGTAGAAATTTTGTTCGTCATTTTAAGACCATGGATATCAATTATTCATTATTCTCATCATCAGGAGAGATAACTTTGATTTTATTATCAACAGGTTGATATAGTCAGGTGGCATAATAATGCTTCACCCTATTGCTGTGATATCAAATAAGGAAGTATTTTGAATGTGCGGACAACTTAAACTGTGTTCATCCAAGTACATTTCCGTTTCTATTTCTGCATACAAACTCAGTCTAAAATGTAATAATACTTAGAATACTAATAATTATACATCGTCTGTGTGTATTTACATAAAATTGCTCGTCCATCCTGAAATTTTATGTAAATGTAACGTTGTTTGTTGAATAAATTTGAACCTAATGTGTCCCGATGGGGGATTTGAATTATTTGAATAGGTACTTACGTTGCTAATGTTGCTTCGACTTTGCCGTGTTTTTGTTGAAAAGATGTGCACAACTTTTCGCCAAACTCTCGGATGAACTGTATTGTCTGTATGTGATGGGAAGAGACTGATACTTCCGTTTCTGTGCATATTTTAATGCATTCAACTTCATCAGCAAAAAAGTCATGATATTTGTGTTAATCTCGATCGTGATTTTACAATTACGAAACCTCATCTTACTAATTTTTTGCCATATTTCGGACTGGAACAAAAGGAACCAAATACCTATACAAGATACAGTACACAAATTTTCTTCAAAAAGTCTTCCATAATAATTTCTTCTTTCCTCACGAGTAAAAGAGATATTGCTGGCATCAGTATGGAATTATGGTCCGTATACAAATTTTCTTCAAAAAGTCTTCCATAATTTTTTTTCTTTCCTCACTAGTAAAAGAGATATTGCTGGCATCAGTAGGGAACTATGGTCCGTATACAAATTTTCTTCAAAAAGTCTTCCATAACAGTTTCTTCTTTCCTTCCAAGTAAAAGAGATATTGCTGGCATCAGTAGGGAACTATGGAAAGTATTTGGAAATGTAATCTCATTGACATGTGTCATGTATGTGGTCTATGCTCGCTCGACTGGTAGCAAGCTAACCGAGTGACCACCAGTAGCGCCAAGATAATGAAATTTCTTCAACACACACAGGATATGTGTCCCGTGTTATAAGTTACAGGGTGGACAGTAATATTAACAGAACCTTTTTCAAGATCTCCGAAAAAGCAAATGTTTGCTGTGACTATAAATAATGTTTTTAAATAATTACTTAGGAAATCTCTAATAATTTCTAGTATATTTTTCTTTTTTTGATAATTTTAAAGGGTGATTATTTTGACTTCACAGAAGTGGAAAGCTTTAAACTTCATTATACAAAGTTTAAAATATGTATACTATTGTACAGCTAATGTACAATTGTACACCCATTAAAATATTTACATTTAGAAGGACAATTAAGAACTGTTATTTTGTAAAAAAAATTCAGAATTATGAAAAGAAAAGTTAAGTGGTCTAGTAGAAACTGACCCTTACTTAGATTTTTCTTATTATTTACATTGGAGGTCGAGTAGTTAAGGCGCTAGTCTGACAATCCAGGAAGCATGGGTTGAATCCCACCCAATACATGAATTTGTTTTTTTCTTGAGACTTTGACCACATCATAGTGGCAAAAAAACAGCTGTTGGAATTGGAGGCTCTTGTGTACTCATCGGGCAGTATTTTTTAAAAAAAATTAAACAGTCTTTTTTTTATTTTTTTATTATTATTTTCCGTCTTCATCTATGCCTCACTGATGGGTGATTTATAGGTACTCAATCATCCAGTATATATTCAGCAAAGAAAAATTCACGACAGATCTAGAAAATCGAACACTCTGAAAATACTTTTTTGTCATAATAGGAATCGAATAGCGCGAAGTAGATTCCCTGCTAGTATAATAATTGACATAGTTTGTGTGATTGATAAAATACTTCAGTATATTGCTTCGTAGAGCAGTTATGGAAATAGTAGATAGTATACTTTTTCTAGCAATGGCAGAATTTTATTATTGATTATATTACTGCTTGGTGGAGACTCTTTATTGTTTTAAATTCGTTTTTTTCAAAAGTCAGATATCTTTTAACTTTTGCGGAAAAAAATATGAAAATATAGCATGCATGTTTGATACAGTATATGGGTAGGTATAGCTTTCTGACAATTTGAGCTGCATTAAAAATAAGTGTCCATTCAAGGTCTATAAACCACAATAATATAAATAATCAACATTTTGAACTGGGATGTATTTACTAGATCTCTAACTTCCCTTCACTAAAAAAATTCACGGTGGAAGAGTGAGTTATCGCACTAGGCATTGCACGCATGGTGACGTATGTTCGATGCCCAGTGGGGTAGGATTTTTTCTGCTGTGTACTTGGTTGTTCCGGGTCCACTCACACCTCATGAAGAAAAATGATTAACTGCACTAATGTGAACAGCGACCAGTGGTGGAATTATGGGCAAAACAAGTTATGGCTTATTAAATAATTAAAAATGTCCCATTATTTTTATAAAAAAACCTAGCAACGCCAAAAAAACAGAAAGATCATTATACTGAAGATAAAATGTCGTCCTGTTTCAAACATTAAAACTGTGTGTAGAATCTTACATAGGTTCATCGCTTTTTATCAAGTGCCTTTCAACTACGTATGAGATTAAAAATGAATTATCTCAAGTCAGGTTTCAATCACATATGCAAATCAGAAAGTTGTTAAGTTACACACGTATATTTACATGCCAGTAAATTGGGTATTTACTCTACAATAATTAAATTCTAAAGAAATCTTCTCATCATATTAATACGAGCAGTGAGTGGCTTCGTGTAAAGTTGCGGTAACGGCTGTGTAAATTAATATAACTTAATATTATAGTTCTGTGGTGTTAAGTATATACATATAAATAGAGTGTACAGTGTATTACCAACTTTTTTAAGGTAAGTGTGCCCGGGAACCGCTTTCGCATTACTTCAGGGCACTTTGCATTTACATTCATGCCATTCCGGAAACGGATTATGTTTTATTTGATTTTCATGAAATGTGGTCAAATTTTCAAATATGAAAAGTAAAGTTGAAAGTTATCATATTTGTGTTAATCACTATCGTAATATCACAACTACTCAAACTCGCTTTACTAAATCTACGCTGAAACCGGGACTTGAACTATCGACCTCCATGTTACAAGTCCGCTGCCTTATCGATCAAGCTACTGAGGTCGGTTCAAATTTTCAAATATACGTGTATGGAGAAATATTCATGAAAACGGATCCATGGATTACTATAGTATAGCTAGCGCCTTAACTACTTACTGCAGAGGCATTTCAGACAGGCACCCGTCCATTGCCTCGTCGATTTTTTGCCTTCAAACACTTCTGTTCAGCCATTCTCCTTCTTATAGTCCCATGATCTCCATGTCTTTTTTAATGTTGTCTAACCATCTTATGCTTATCCTAAGGTCTGCCGGGGAGTCTTCTGGCTTCTACTTCTCCTGTTCGGACATCTAACTATTAAAGCCTCAAATTCATGTGAATCGCAAATTTTTGTCCGCAGTAACAAATTTCTTCCGTGAAATTAGCTACTTTTATACCAGGTATTTTACCCAAGGAACGAGTTACATTATAACTGCAAGCCCTCTTAGCACTCAAGTAACGTGGCTGGTATTTTTATTAGCACTTTGCTCATCTAACAGCTCCATTATTACCTAGAGCATTTCTATACATTTTATGTATCGCGAGGTGCATATAAAATTTAATATTCGAGCTCTAGATTTTGATGATAACATTGATATTTAAAGCTAATCAACTAAGTGCTGGCGAAGAGGATCTTGGAAAGCTAAAAGCTAAACAGATACGAAGTAACATCGTATAATATGTTTCATTTTTCTAGAAACAGATAGGTAGGAATATGAGTCATTAAATGGATAATATGTTTCAGTTTTCTAGAAATAGATAAGAATATGAGTCATTAAACGTAGAATATGTTTCATTTTTCCAGAAACTGATATAATAAATACACTTTAGTGAGAGGATGCTCAAAGCATTTTCTAACCTCTAATTATTATGTGGTCACAAACTCAAATTAATGAGGAAAAGTCATGCACTGGGTGGGATTCAAACAACGGATCCTACGCTTCCTGGATTACCCATAAAGACTAGCGCTTTAACCACTGACTACAGTGAACTGATAGGTAGGATTATGAGTCATTATACGAGTACAATAACTTATTGGTTGAAAGCTGAAACTCAGACTCTAGGAACGGTCTGGTTTGGGTATTCCAATTTCTAATTTGGCCCTTATTCTTATATAATATTCATAATTTGGACCTTAGTTTTCTTGGGCTTTTGCTTATCCACATTAGTTTTAGTAATTAAATTAGGACTATTAAGTCCCATTATTCCAGTAGTAAGCCCAAGACGAAAATATAGTTCAGAAGATGTCATTGAACTTCTGAAAATTGATTAGAGATAAATAATATAAATATTGCTGATATAAATTAAGTATTTTTTTTTTAAAGTACTTCGATCTTACATAATTTCGACTTGGTCTAGTTTATTTCTTTTTGAAAAGTTAATACTTTCATTATCTTTTCATCATTGGTGGATTAAAAAAAAAAAAAAAAAAAATGCAGATTTTTTTTTTCAAGGCCATTCACATCCAAGAAGCTCTTTATTTAAAAGGTCAACTTTCATCAACGAACAATTAGTTCAAAAAATTAATAGACTAACAATACTAAGAAAATATTTTATCATATATAACTTTCGCAATTGTGGATTTGGATATCAAAAAAAAGTTATCTTACTTTGTACTAAACAATGATGTGAAACACCAATTAATTAAGTTACTAGATGTTGAACAAAGCGTACCTCCAACCCTTGAAATGTCAAAAATCTCTCTCTGAGGGAAAAATAATTTATAAATTATGATCGGGTGAAGTCCAATCTAAATAATTTCTAGGTCTGAGAATTCAGAAGGGTAATGCTGCATGTATTTTTGGGATACCAGAAGGTCATGGAATGAATAAAGTTTTTCATTTATAAATAAATAAAGATTTTGTAAGCTATCCATTCAACAAAAATAATTTATAAATAAATAGAGTCAATATAACTTCAGATATGACTCGTGTATTTTTGCAACTATTTTGGCAACGTTTTGAAAGTAATAATTAATGAAACGTTTCAAACACTATGAAATTTATCCCTCAAGTGATAGAAATGATAAAATTTTCAACATCTAGTATTTGTTCATCAGACCGGTGTTCAACATCTAGTATTTGTTCATCACACTGGTGTTCAACATCTAGTATTTGTTTATCAAACTGGTTCGAATTCGAGTAAAACCATGAAATTTAATTATTATTCTGAGATATTTGTCTTTTCTCATTTCCACCTACACGGGTCGTGATTTATCTTGTTTCTACATTACATCATTCTAGAAAGAATGAAGTATTTCGATTATTTACACGATGAAGAATATGTACATCTCTAATAGAACTTCTCACTTTTCTGTTTTGACTGACTGATTCCAGGTAAACACGAAGGGGTTGCAGATTTGTCTAGTGTACCAAACCAAACGTAGAATCCGGAATTCTAAACTTTCGTCGTGTTTTCATTCGTTTTCAAGTCAACCACAGAAAATTTCGGCAGATCAGTGGTTGTCAGTACGGTGGATGAGATGGTGGTAGCCGGGGGGTCGGTGGTGGTGGTGTTTGATTTAAGCTGTGACGAACTCTCGTCAGTGCCCATGCGGCGGGCGCCCTGCGATCGAAAGCTGTGCAGGAATCTGTCTACTAGCGAAGGCTGGTGGTGTATGAAGGAGGAGTTGCCGGGTGGGCCTTCCCTGTGGAGGTAAGCCACGGGCCAGTGAAGCTCCTTGCCTTGGCCGTAGGGGTAGTAGTGCTCACTGCAAGGCCGCCACTGCTCCTTCTTAGTACCAACGTAACACCTGCAATGTGACGTAGGTAAAAAAGTTATTTTTTATTTTATTATTATTTTTTTTTTTCTTGTGAGAGGAGGCAAAATCTTCTATGGTTCAAGACGAAGTGCGGGGTTCCAGCGCTGGAAACAGTGTGCCATACCCGCTAAAACCCTCCTCTCCATCACCACAAACATATCCGGAACCGTATAGTATACATAACAAGTTATTCAATACCTAATTATACCGAACTCTTTGGCTCAGTGGTTACGAACATTGGTTATTGACCCGGAGGTTGCGGGTTCGAATCCTGGCCTGAGCGAAAATTCTGACCAAGTTTTTCCATTTCCGGAATGGCATGGGTGTCAAGGTAAAGTGCCCTGAAGTAATGCGAAATCGCTTCCGGGACACAATAACAATAAAAAAAAACACTGCCAATTATGGACACAATACTTCCTCGTGATAGTTTCACATTGTATACACGTGGCAATTTTGAGATTTTATACTGAATCACTTGTATCTCCAAAACCGCTTAGAAATTTTTCGGAAGTAAAACCTAATACGTATAATATGATAAAGCAATTAATAGATGATTTTATAATTATGCACCTATTCTATGGAAATTGAACCTAAATTTTAATTTTCAAAAAAAAAATGTATTTTAAGTCAACGCCTTAATGACATCGGAGCATCTAATAGACATAGACGAATAACTCCAACCCCACTGAGATACAAACCCTAATAACCTGTGAACATGTGGAGTATGCTACCCACTGAGGTAAGTTGAATAGCATACTATATCTGTATGTATATCTGATATCATTTTGAGAAGAACACGTTGTTTTTAATCAAATCAATATTACCCTACCCCAACTGTCAATATCAATTTAGCTTTTATTTTACATATTAATATCTTTTGATTCACTTACTTATATATTTTTTTAAAAATTTATCTCTAACCTTTTTCTTTGTTTCTTTTACTACTATATATCTAATTGTGACGTTGTATTTATACATTTATGTACAATAAAAACTAAAATTGAAATTGAAATAATAATAATTTTGGAACCTAAAGGAAGGTATCCAAAATATATAATTAGTTGGAAAAGCACTCACCAGGGGTAGCTGTAGCCCTCGGAGTAGCCACAGTGGTGGCCGGACCGACAGCAGTAGTCCCAGTCCCCGCCGTCTATCGGACAGGTCCAGACACCCACGTCCAGACTCTGGGTGCAGTAGGTGCCCCACTTACAGGGGCGCCCACTCACCGTAAACCTCATCCAAGTATCCTGGGTCCCTCCCTGATCTGCTGATGATAAAAGATACTGAATGTGTAAAACTGTTGGGACAGAAAGGGTCATGCAATTAGCTGGAGGACACTCCGCAAGACGTGACTGGACACATGCAACATGCACAAAACGAGCTAGACAAGACACAATCAACCAAACTAGACACTACAAAGTAATTTTGAACTACAAAGAATAAAATAGTAAACTACAAAGTTATGATACTACAAAGAACAAAATAGTGAGCTACAAAGTGTTGATTAGAGATGAGCAAAATGATAGGATTTAATAATAACAATAATTTCGCCTTATTTATACTGCCCGTTTTGGACTAATAAGTCCCATAATTCTATCAGTTAGCCTAAGATGTAGTATTGTGTGGTCAAAACACAAATGGAAGGATAACTTGTCATGTCCCGGCTGAATATTGAACCCGCGACATCTGGATTACCAGATCGACGCCTTGACCACTGAGCTACCGGCACAGACAGAAGGATTTAATTGTAAAGATTGGATCAATCATCAAATATCTCTAGCATATCACAAAGACAAAGCTCAGATCATACTCCACCCACAATCTCAAATAGAATATCGAGGATACGATCGTATCCTATACATAGTGCTCATCCCTACCGGAAATTTCATCCCAAAAAATATGATTATCAGAACAAACTACACAAGTTTTTAAATATTTTTCTTTGGTAAACTACTATTTTTTTCCAAAATCATTGGCAAATGGTATACTAAAAAAAATCCACAGCACTAAGTAAGCCATTAATGTTACAAACTACTATAGAACTACAGAAGAGTTAGTTTTAATTACTACAAACTACAGCTTTTCCATAAAATTAACCGAACTAATTGGATCATTATTAACTACGGTTAAGTTCATAAACAAGATAAAAGTGACTTGGAAAAAAGTTAGTATCCGATGTTAAAGTTTGTTAACATTGCAAAATAATGACTCTAACTTAGCAGGGACAAAATAAATTGCAAAAGAAGATAGGAATGATGGAAGAAGAGAAAATCTAAGTTGCAACCCACTCTAATCTACTAGGTGCTTTTAAAAAAACCACAAATCTGTTATGAAAGTTATAGCTGGGGTTTTAAATTTGTACGACAGAGGAGGGACACCTTACCTCACTTGTCTGCCAAAGACAATAAACAAGTCGTCCTACAAGACACGAACAGACACAATTAAATGAAAAGTGTCAATTGAAAGTTTCATGACTTGCATGCTTGCGAACAATTGAAAACAAACCCCTGGTTGCGTATTATAAAATACTACTTCCCCAAGTGCCCTATTCACAACTCTGGGAAGTGTTTGTCATTGGAAAACATGCACTAGAGTTCACAATACACATGCTACACAAGTGGATCACACCATGAGGAATTGTAATGAGAGAGAGAGAGAGAAAGAGAGGGAGTGAGAGAGAGAGAGAGAGAGAAAGAGAGAGAGAGAGAGAGAGAGAGAGAGAGAGATTAATAGTCATGTAAGACAGACAGACAGAGAAGATAAATAAAAATGACCTAAATTAAAAATACTTCCGATCTCCAATATTACAAATTTCTCGGAAGTAAAAAATAAATAAATTATTTCAAAATAGTCATAATAATTATATGTATATTATGAGTATTCTTATTTTTTGACTGACTAATTTACACATTTTTTCTAAAAACCTTCCTGTCAAAATTTAAAAAAAAAGTCATATTTCATTATGACTTTTTTTTTACCACAAGCCTATACTTGTGGTCTACAGTAGCTCCTGTTTCATGGCTACGAAATAAAAAAAAGGCTGTGAAACACTCATCTTTAAAAAAAAAAAAAAAAAAAAAAAAAAAAATAGGCATTGAAATTCACAACCTTAACTGTTACTAGAAATTTACCGTCAGAGCACGATTTTCTAGCAATCACATATAGAACGCATTAAAAATTTATGTCTTCAATTCTGATTTCGAGTTGATCGCAAAGGCCTATATGTATGAGTCATAAAAAATCCTCTAGTCGGGAGGGAGACAGATCTTGAGATTAACTTTTGTCTTATCTCAGAAAATTTATTCTGAAGCTTGCGACAGCAATGATAATTAGAATGAGATTGGAGATGGGAACTTGAGACAGTTGAAGAGAATATAAGTGTTGTGAAAATGGAATTAAAAAGATGTAAATTTGTAAAATCTCATGAACGTCGTAAAAAGATAAGAATATTAATAATTTAAGTACTGGAAAACAATTATTTTCTTGGTACACTAGATAAGAAAATATTGCTTCTTGAAATGCACTTTCTTTCATGCAATACTGTTGCTAAGGATAAATTAATATACTATGTTTGTGCTTAAAGAGTTGCTTTTGAACAAGACGATCGAATATCATATGTACCTTTGAAAAGAATGTAAGGTATATTCAAGTCGAAATGAATACTCCTTCACAAAAAGCCTCATTTATAAATTTATATTGAGACACAGGTATTCTTTTAGATAAAAAAAAAAAATGGGGTGAATTTGATAGAAGAAAATTGAGAGTGATAGCGAGGGTAAAAACACAAGACGAGGAAAGAAATATAAAAATAAAATATGCTTCTTTGAAAGAAAAATACCAATTTGCTTTCAAGAAAAATGGTAAGAAATATTGAATGAAGAAGAAAAAAAAAAAAAACATTTTTAAAAATTCTATGTCCGTCAGGTACAATTACTTTGTAAATTCATTATTTTGTGATTTTAACATCATTAATTTCAGTGTGCTCTTCACTTAGAACAGAGCTATAGAAGTATTGAACGTTCGGAGAAATTTAAATTGTCCTTAGGGTGAGGGATAGTTAGTGACAAGAAAGATTGACGATGCTACAACTGCATATAAGAATCAATCAAGATCTTTGGTATGTACCAGGAAAGGATTTCTGTTACACATTGCATAATTTATAGTTTACAGGCGCGAATATAAATTGAATGAATTTTTGAAATTTTACTGTGGAACTTAATATCCAGAAACTAGAAAGAAGAAGAAGAAGTAAAAACATTCCTATTTCTAATCTGTCCTATAGGTATAGGCTCTAGAAATGAATTGGGTATTTGTAATTGTAGAAAGTATTCTTTCGAAATAGAATGCCGAGGGAACTTTGTGTGACTTAACTTAACACAGATTGTAAAAAATACAAAATAAAATACGGCAAAGTTATTATTACACCGCTACCTGTTGCATAAATTTTGGGAATAAGGTTCGTGTTGGCAGCAGGAGAGGGCGGGGAAAGAAAAAAGTGGAACAGGAGACTATGTTGAAAAGAAGATTAAGACTCATTCTTCTTATAAGAAGTATTATATCTACCTTCTTCATAGAGAAAAAAAAAGAAGAAGCAACAAGAGAAAAAAAGAAAAAGAAGAAGAGGAATAAGAAAAAAAAAGGAGAAGCAAGATGAAAAAATGAGGCACAAAAAACGAAGTACATGAAAATCTTATGAAATACCAATGAAAGTAAATTTAATTTTCTGTACTAATTTCTATAGTGATTGTACTGTTTATTTACAAACAGTACAATCACTAATCTTCTCACTTTTCATATTGTTTCTTAGGGCGGAATTAATAGACGTTTTTGTAATACCTCTCTGTGGCGCTAAGTCACGGATTCCGTACTGTATTGTATTGTATTGTATTGTACGAATTTCTTTGTGGTGAAGCACAAGGCCTCTTCACAATTTTTGTGGGTAGCGCAGCATTACTAAGAGCCTCCTTTGCATTTCGAATTATTCTATTACATTAATTTCTTTTTACTCTGTTAATGCCGCCACTGGTCGTTACTCATACAAGTAACTACTCATTTTTCCTCACGAGGTATGAGTGGACCCCGAACATCCAAGTACAGAGCAGAAAAAATCCTCCCCCGCTGGGAATCGAACCCAGGTCACCATGTGTGCAATGCCTAGCGCGCTAACTCGCTCTGCCACAGTGACTACACGGATTCCGTACTGTGTAAGATAGGGAAAAACCGATGCTTAGCAGTGACTTAAGTTATAGAATTTGTCTATTAATATCACCCTTAGGGCGGAATAAATAGACGTTTTTGTAATACCTCTGTGACGCTAAGTCACGGATTCCGTACTGTGTAAGATAGGGAAAAGCGACGCTTAGCAATGACTTAAGTTATAGAATTTGTCTATTAATTTTACCCTTAGTCTTTTAACTCTACATGAATTCTAAAATCACAGAACTTTTTTTTAAACTTAAAATTTACCTTGTAATGTAATAATGTATATTTATTTTAGATTTTTTTTTACAATTTTTGTGGCTCTCTCCCTAGGGAATTCTTCTAAGGACTCAAATCCATTTCACAACCCCCTAATGACTCTCTTATTTCTTACCGTGGAATCCGAAGCCAGCGCCGCCGGGTGGCATAACGGGAGTGCCAGCAGGCGGAACATAACACCGCGCGTCTGTGAAGTCCCAGGAGAACAACCAGTAGTTGTCCTGGTGGCTGTAGTCTAGCTCAGGGCGCAGATCCCGCAGCTCTATGTCGCTCAGCTCGCAATTGCCGGATCTGTAGATAATTAAAACATTAACCCTTCAACAGTCAATTTATTTTGACAAAACCTCTTCACAAAATGCTCATTTTTTTACTGACTAAACTCATTCTTCATACTCTTGTGAGTTCAGGACATATTTTTTTATCACTTGCAGACCATTTTTTTCTCGCAAAACAAGTTTGCCTTTTGACCGCTAATTATAGCGTATAGTAAATCACATCATTTTTTAGGACATTTCACTATCATAAATGGAATCATTTTTTTGTAATTTTCTGATGACGGATATATCAGTCAGGGACAGTTAGTTGAAGGGTTAAAAATAATAAGTATAGCTTGATCGATAAGGCAGCGGACTTGTAACCTGGAGGTCGGCGGTTCAAGTTCCGGTTTCAGCGTAGATTTAGTAAAGCGAGTTTCGAGTAGTTGTGATATCACGAAGTGATTAACACAGATATAATAACTTTTTTTTAAATAATAATGATTCCGTGTCCGTAAAATTGGGACAGATACCTATATCACGGTAGTTAGAGGATTATATGGACACCTAGTTCCGATGTCTAGGCTCCATTGATTCTATTTGGTTTTAACGTCTCAGAGATAGTCAGGACGGGGGTTTAACCCTCCATTCGCTGGAAATCGTACCAGCTACCCATTAACCTCACCCAGGCTGGGTGAGGTTAATGACACACAGTCGAACCTGGATACAAACTTTCTGTGAATACAATCCCCAAAAACCTACTGTTTTGGACCGTGTTCCAGAGCTCTTATCTAAAAAGTTTCAATCAATGACGGCAGTGATATCTTGTATGTATAAACCTTTCTGTAAATAAAACTCCCACATTTTATAGACTTCATGTAAAAACTCATAATTATATAAGGTATCTATAAATATAACTTTACATAGTATGTTTTTGTAACTTTTCAGAAAGAATCACCTACAACTTTCTTCACTTGTCACCTTTCTGCACAACTTCGCAAGAGCTGTCTGTCACATTACAATTTTTCATGTGTTTCTTCTCCGTATTCTCTCATACTCTTTCTTTCTCTTCCTCTCTCTGTTTTAACATCTTTTTCCTACAAGAATTTTAAAAGCCAAATTGAGATTAACTCGCAAATTTAACAAGGTTTCATCTCCCGCAATAAAGACATTTTTCCTTACATGTTCTTGGTTTTTAATTAAATGTTGCCATGTTTTTTGACGGAGGAAGATTATTATAATTTAAAAACCAGACATGAAAACAAACAGAATGAGGAAGAGAGAGAAAGAGAGAGAGAGAGAGAGAGAGAGGGAGGGGGGGGGGAGAAGAGAGAGGGAGAGGGAAGAGGGAAAGAGAAAGAGAGAGGAGAAAATAGGGTGGAGAGGATCTAGGGAGAAGGAAATAAAAAGAAAAGAAAAGCAATGAGATAAAAGTAAGAGAGAATAGCATAAGGGAAGTTGAAATATGAGAGAGAGATAGAGCGATGTGAAGATATAGAGAGAAAGAAGACACAAAAAGTTGAGCCTTATTTTTATAGACTAAAGGCGAGAGAGAAAAGAAAAAGGTTAATGTATTATTTTTTTCAAGTTTTTCATAATTTTATTTTACCGAGCTTGGGTCTCAAACAATCGACCTCCTGTTTACAAATTCGCCGCCATATGGATAAGCTACTGAAGACGATACCATTGGTAATCTCTATATATAAAACAGAAAAAAGGACTACCTACCTACCTACCTACCTACCTACCTACCTATGTTTGTTTGTTTGTCCGGAGTTGTTTAACCAAAACGGTAAGAGATAGCGAAAAATGTCTCAGAATTGACCCCCCCAAAACCATTATCGCTTTGTCCAGAAAAATTATAAAAAGTTCAAAAAGGCATTGCTGTCCAGCAGTACGGCCATGCCTTAGTAAATTTGAAATTTAGTCCCGTTGCAAAGCACGGGCAAACGGCTAGTGTAATATGTAATCCACAGGGTTTGGTTTTGGACGGGCAGTCAAGAAAACTCAGAAGAAATTATAACCCTTCCGCAAGGATGTTTCAAGTGGGTTGGGAGCGGGGGCAAACTGCCCTTAACGCCTCTACTATCAGTAATTGGGCGGAGAAAAAAAGTGAACACCCCTTTTGCCTAGGACTACAAAAAGTTTTGATGCCTCTCCCACCAACATGAAGACAAACATTCCATTTTTTAGAAGAATACAAAGAATCATCTGTTTCACATCTAGACATGGGTTTGATGGCAGAGATTGCCTCAGGCAATAATCACGCCCTTTTTCAATATTATTCTTGTCAATAAAGAGTTATTATTATTATTACATAAATATCTACGCAGTTTGTACCAGCAATTTGTATTTTCCAGATTTCCACAGTGTTCCTTTTCATTATTTTCTTGAACTGCGTGCACCCGTTTTAATTAAAATTTATTCTAAATTGAATTTTGGGGGAAATTCTCTTAATCTTACTCGAAACCGAAAAATTATGTGCTCAAATTTCAAATTGTTTGTTGGAAAATGGTAGCGCTTTCTACGCAGCACGTAGAAAAATTAAATTTATTTATTGAATCTCTTCCGGAAGGAATGAAATGTTTGATTCTGGCAACGTGCTGTTCCTATTGAATGGAGTTTTTTTAATCAAGACAGGATCTGTATGAATAGGTAAGAGATCGCTTTGAATACGTTATTTCATTAAAAAGTTGTTTGAATAGAGAGAGAGATAAAATTTGTCCCATAAATTGATGAAATCGTTAAAACCACGATATTTATATTATTTGCACTGTTTTTATATCTTTTGTTAAAAGAAAATTACATTTCCCCCCATTTTTTGTTTCAAGTACCTATATTAGTATACAAGTTTAGCAATAAATTAACAGTTTGATGGCAGAGATCGCCTCAGGCAATAACCACGCCTTTTGTCAATATTATTCTTGTCAATAAAGAGTTATTATTATTATAACAGTATTAATCGGAACGATTTCAGGTTAAATTGGACGGAAATTGTCATTCATTTGTTACTACTTTGTTACCGTTTGGGCTGTGGAGATGGAACAGGCATAAACTAATAATATGTCATTTGAGTTTTATACCTACATACTTATAGTGTTCTTCTAATATAACTTCTCACTTTTCTGTTTTGACTCTTCTTCTTCTTTCACTTTTCATTTTCCTAAACCTACTCCGGGTTGGCATACATCTATTTTCATGGCCGATTTCATGAGACAGTTTCATTACCCGATTACCCATAAAATATACATTATGAGTTACTCTTTACCTCCTCCATGATTTTGACTGATATAAATATAGAGGCTAGAGAATTATAAGTGCACTGGTAGTCAAGTGGTCAACGCGCTAGTCTGGTAATCCAGGTAGCGTAGGGATCCGTTGGTTCGAATCCCACCCAGTGCATGAATTTTTCCTCATTAATTTGAGTTTGTGCCCACTTAATAATAAGACTCTGAGGGTTAGGTGGTAGAAAATGCTTTGAACATTGACCTCGCCTGTTGGTTACCTTCCACTAAAGAGTAGTATTATTATTATAATTATTGGCATTTACCTGTAGCTCAATGTGGCGCATCTGAAGTGGCTAGTCTCCCTAGCTCGCGTGCACTCCGCCTTACATTCCAGCTCTGTGGGCACTAGCAGGGAGCTCCGCACAGCTTTCGTTGTGAGTCTGGCCGGGGCACC
The DNA here is from genome assembly GCA_024516035.1 of Bactericera cockerelli. Classification (NCBI taxonomy): domain Eukaryota; kingdom Metazoa; phylum Arthropoda; class Insecta; order Hemiptera; family Triozidae; genus Bactericera; species Bactericera cockerelli. The sequence continues at coordinate 12,852,029 of CM044967.1, read as the reverse complement.
GTAGCTCAAGTAACAGACTGGAACGAACAGACGGAACATTTGATAAAAAAAAAAAAAAAAAAAAAAAAAAAAAAAAAAAAAAAAAAAAAAAAAAAAAAAAAAAAAAAAACTGATCAGTATAAACAGAAAAGTGAGAAATTGTACTAGATGTACATGAATATCAGAACATACCTGGACAGCTGTTTCGAACTTATTTGCTCTCATTAGCAGGTAATAGTTCTGAATATACATGCCATCAACTAACCTCTCTATTTTAATCAGTATAAACAGAAAAGTGAGAACAGAAAACTGATTAAAATGAGGTTAAAACAACGTCGACCCTGCTTAAGCGGGATAAGACAGAGTAAAAGAAGAAGATTAGTAGAGAGAAAATTAATCGATGTACTAGATTAAATAAATTGGAAACTGTAGAATAGTTGCGGGACGAGTTTATCACCATAGAGGAAAGAAAAAGAGGGACTTTTCAGCGGGTTTAGCTAATAGAAATGGGACTCCTTAAGTATATTCTTCAGACCTAATTAGTGTTAAAATGAATATCTTGATACTTTATTCCCTTTAGAAGGGGTAAAGTTTTTCATCAAATTTATTTTAATCACTTTCGTGATATCAAAACTACTCAAACTCGCTTTACGCTGAACCCAGGACTTGAACCACCGACCTGCAGGTTACAAATCCGCCGCCTTATCAATCCAGCTACTGAGAGGTCGGTTTATAACAAGCCCTTTAACTCTGTACTTAGAATTTAAGCTGAAAAGAACTCTTCTAAAAAAGCAAGAGCACTTGTATATTTGTATAATAAACGTATGAGCTTCCAAAGTAATTCATATAAAGTTGTATTTTTAATTTTCTGAGAGTCTGTAGAGAAGTACTTTATCATCCGTTTCGTATGAACCTCTGAGCCAGGGTAACTGCTCTTCAGAGAAAACTATACGAGAAAGCTAAGATACATCGCGCTTTGGTTAGAAGTGCATACAGGTTATATTAAAGCCAAGCAAAAGCTGTATTGTTTATGATAAGAGTAGAGAGCGAGATTGAGGTCACCCTTGGATAATGAAATTCGCTCTTCTAATTGGAATAAATGCCACTGGGTGCTTTCAAAAAAATAGAGTGAAATTTAAACGTACAGTTTCGTGACCTGCATACAATGTAAAATTAATAACATGACTTGAAATAATATTTTAAAAAATCTGGAGTTGACCTTTCTGATGAATTATTTTTTTAAGAGAAAAAAATAAAATCCTTATGAAAGGATAGTGTTCTTAACCAAAAGTAAACAAAAAACTATGCTATCTGTATGGTAGGTACTTTTCTTTTTTTTAATTTTTAAGAATTGTGTATACATTGTAAATACATTAGAAAATGGATTGCTTCATGGCTCTTTGCGTTTTCGTGACCAGAGCTCAAATTCATTATTTCTTGCATTAAAAATTATGGAGAGATTGAACTATCATTTCTAATTTCTAGACTACTATAGTTCAAGCGCCATTAAAAAATATGAAAACAAATTAAATTGGAGCAAAAAATATTTTTATTAAAAAAAAACAACACAATACTTTCGATTTCTCATATTAGAAATTCATCTGAAGTAAATACACTTTGAATGAAATAACCAATCACAGTGCCTTGTGTGACGGTTGAAAAGCAGGTTCCGTTATTATGAGAGTAACAGTTGGGTGGAAGAGATTGCCTAAGGCAATAACCCCGCCCTTTAGTTAGGACATATATTATGTATATACAGGGTGGGGCAAAAGTCTGGAAACCCCTGAATAACTTTCGAATGGCTTATCCGGTAAAATTAAATTTTTGTACGGTAAACCAGGGTAATAAGACCTTCTTTTAGAGTTGGGCCGATTTTTGTTACCAGCCCCCATGTCGGGGCCAGGGGGGCCAACTTCATTTTTTTAAATACGAACCCCCACCTTGCGACACATTTTTGGAAATGTCTTCAAATAAGAAATACATTGGTGCAAATTTTATTTTTTTATTATTAACAGTTTACAAATGGTGTCCATATTTGTGTATGCAGTGTAAAGTCTGGAAACCCCTGAATAACTTTCGAATGGCTTATTTGGTAAAATTAAAATTTTATACGGTAAACCAAAGTAATAAGACCTTCTTTTAGAGTTGGGCCGATTTTTGCTATCGGCCCCCATGTCGGGGCCAAGGGGGCCAACTTCATTTTTTTAAATACGAACCCCCACCTTGCGACACATTTTTGGAAATGTCTTCAAATATCAAATACTTTGGTGCAAATTTTATTTTTTTAATGTTAACTGTTTGCAAATGGCGTCCATATTTGTGTATGGCGTCCATATTTGGCCCCGACATGGGGGCCGATAGCAAAAATCGGCCCAACTCTAAAAGAAGGTCTTATTACTTTGGTTTACCGTATAAAATTTTAATTTTACCAAATAAGCCAGTCGAAAGTTATTCAGGGTTTTCCAGACTTTAGTTCACTGCATACACAAATATGGACGCCATTTGCAAACAGTTAACACTAAAGAAATAAAACTTGTACCAAAGCATTTGATATTTGAAGACATTTCCAAAAATGTGTCGCAAAGTGGGGGGTTCGTATTTTAAAAAATGAAGTTGGCCCCCTTGGCCCCGACATGGGGGCCGATAGCAAAAATCGGCCTAACTCTAAAAGAAGGTCTTATTACTTTGGTTTACCGTATAAAATTTTAATTTTACCAAATAAGCCATTCGAAAGTTATTCAGGGGTTTCCAGACTTTACACTGCATACACAAATATGGACGCCATTTGTAAACTGTTAATAATAAAAAAATAAAATTTGCACCAATGTATTTCTTATTTGAAGACATTTCCAAAAATGTGTCGCAAGGTGGGGGTTCGTATTTAAAAAAATGAAGTTGGCCCCCCTGGCCCCGACATGGGGGCCGGTAACAAAAATCGGCCCAACTCTAAAAGAAGGTCTTATTACCCTGGTTTACCGTACAAAAATTTAATTTTACCGGATAAGCCATTCGAAAGTTATTCAGGGGTTTCCAGACTTTTGCCCCACCCTGTATATTTATTTATCTTTTCTTTATTTTTTTTTCTTCTATTATATTGTATTTTAATTTGTAACTATTTGTATTGTATATAATATGTCCTATCAATAAAGTGTAAATAAATAAATAAGAGTGCACAAAATACATTAATTAACTATGTAACAAAAAGAAGACAAAACTTACTTTTATCAGAAGCGCGGGGGGGCGCGGGCCGGCCGGCGGGACTGTTATAATCATTGGGTGGCAGATACGCATGGGCTCCCCCTGATCCGTACACGGGCGGCAGTGGCACACTGTTGGGCCGCCCCTCGGGTCTGGCTGGGGGCAGGGGGTGGTATGAAGAAATGGGAGGGGCGTAGGAAGGAGTGGGTTTGGGATAACTGGGCGTGGGCGGAAGATAGGCGGTTGGTTTGGGAGGGAACTTATCGAGAGGAGGGTAGAATGTGGGACGTGTTGGAATGGGTGGGAGGAACGTGGAGCTTGGGACGGGAGGAATGTAGGTGTGAGGTCCCACCGGATGGATTCCATAACCTCCTCCTCCTCCACTGTAACTTGTTCCACCTCCTCCAGCCCCGTAAGTGCCACCGCCTCCAGCAGAAGAGCCTCCACAACCCCCCGCAACACCACACTGGCTCCCACCACCGCCACCGTATTGGCTTCCTCCCCCTCCACTATAAGTTGTTCCTCCCCCTCCACTATAAGTTGTTCCTCCCCCTCCATGGTAAGTTCCTCCTCCTCCAACTTCTCCCCCTCCACTGTAAGTTGTTCCTCCTCCTCCTCCGCCAGAAGAGCCTCCACAACCGCCCGCCACGCCACACTGAGCTCCCCCTCCCCCGCCGCCCCCGTACAGGGGCGTTCTACCGTTGGGCAGGCGGTCCAGCTCGCACCCGTGGCCGTAGCTGCCGCGGTGGTAGAGTTCGACCCCCGGATCCTCCACGAAATGTTTGCGAGGGTCCATTTCCGGGATGGGCCAATCGGCGAGCAGACAGTTGTCACTCGGAGTTCCGATGGTGGGCGATCCGTACCTTGAACAAGAATTTCGCAATAAATTATATATACATCTATTTGAGCCATGAAATGCATCATACCTATGGATAAATAAATTAATGGAGAACTTGTAATGCCTTAAAAATCGGCCATATTGATTAGTTGGAAAACAGGAAATCAATTTTGTAAGTGAAAATAAGTCTCAGGCAGGAATCGAACCCCCTATCGAAAGTTGTCCACAAAAGAAGTTTTAGTTTAGGGGGCTACATGAAATTCAATAAATAATGTAGATACATCCCTTTCAATTGAATTTCAAGCACGATGCTTAAAATACTCCTTTCAAAATTATTAAGTTATGCAATTTGCACATCATTTTGCTGCCTCCTAAGTAATGCTCGTAAGTAAGTAGTAGGTACCTACCCAAGCGGGCACTTTTCTTGTATGAGGCTGCATTTAATAATAAAAATAATAGTAAATCTAATAAGGGCAAATCTTTAGAAGTAAAGCTAATAATTAAGCCCAAAACAAAATAATGAGGTTATGTATTGTTATAAGGGCGCGAACTATTTTGATTGACTTGGCGAGTCGGAGCGCTACCGCGCTCCTTGAACAATATTTGATCCACTTACAAAATACTCTGTTACTAAAAAAACATTTTCTAGCATCTTTTTTAGTTCTTTCTTTAAATATTTTTGTAGAATGACCTCTGGTTCTTGTTGAATTATTTAATGTAAACATGTATTTCAGGTCAACACTGATTTTATCATTTAAAATAATGCATGAGTAAATTAGGTGACCACGTTCACGTCTAGTTTCTAATGAAGTTAAGGTAAATCATTTAAGTCTTTTATCATATATGATTTAGGTAGTTTTAAAACTTGGTGGATCAACATCTTTAATATGTTGTACTGTGTCTTTGGCAAACATCGAAAGGATGTCAGTTAGTAAATAATTATGTTTTACACTGTCCGGTAGTCAGTGGTAAAGCGCACTCTGTGAATCTAGAGATTCCAGAGGTCGTGGGTTCGAAACCCAGCCGGACATGACAAGTTATCTCCCATTTGGGATTTTTACACATAATAATGTCTTGGGCTTACTGTGGAATTATGAGACTTAATAGTCCGAATCGGACAGTATAAAGATACGATAACATGTATTAATACTTTATTATTATTGATATGATTACTTTTCCAGCTCCTCTCACCTGTAGCTGAAAGCCCGGCAGGTGAAGTGACGTATGTGCAGACAGATGAGTTCACACTCGTGCAGAGATTCTGTGTTGATGGAGAATTGAACCATGGACCCCTGGAGTCGCAGGCCTGACCGCACGCGTTCGAAGCAATCTGAGGATTCAATAGGAATTTCATACTCTCATAAAGAAAACAAGCCTTTTGCCCAAACCTACTTTGTAATGGGACTAACAGGTTGGGGGGAAAAGAGATTGCCATAGGCAATAACCCCGCCCTTTAGTTAAGACATAATATGTTTTTATATATTTTCTATTCTTTTTCATTTTTATTGTATATATTGTTTCCATTTTTTTTTTTTTTTTTTACATAATGTCCATTTATATCTAATGAATCGTTGTATAATATTAATTTGAAACTGGATTAAAGTTATGATAAGCCAGACCCTCCTTCAAGTCACAGTTTCAACGAACCACAGCACACCAATTAACAGTCAGTCTGGCTCGTTTTAACTTTAATCCTGTTTTATAATAAATTCGGCCTGTAACATTACCAAGGAATGGATATAGAATTTCGATATTTGATACCGTTTTTCTCTGACATTGTTAAATGATAACCCGTAGTACTAAGATAGACAGTCGAGATTAAAAAAATATAAATAGATGTAGTACTAATAAGTGTATGTATGTTGATAAGCACAAGGAACAATCGATGTTTATAAAGAACAAAATTTATGAATTTTTTTGTAATTTCCTTTTGGCAAAAATCAGGAATTGGTCAAAAGTATTGACAAGCACGCTCTACTATTATGGAAACTATGGCAGTCTTTATTGAGAGCACCAGAAACAGACGGTATTGAAATGTAAAGTATAATATGAAACAAAAACCAGTAAAGGGGAAAGTGGAAAAAGAAGATGATGTAAAATTCAGTTGGATAAACAAATCAGACAGTTTACAGAAAACCCTGCCATTTTCATCGATCATTCATTCAAGTAGGCATACACAAATAATTAATCAACCAATCTGAACCACATAGCGTGTAAAATCACATGAATAATTCCTCAACAAGAGATAATAGATAAATAAATAAATACATAGCAGGAGTAAATGAATTTTTGAAGGTTAAGTGGAAGGAAAAATTGCTGGCATAAACCAAGCGAGATACGAATCTAAGATGTGCTAACCTTGCCCGGTATTGAGGATGTATAGGAGTTGCTGGAGCGTGCATGGGGAATGACTGTTCTGTGATTACGACCGCTTTCTGGTCTACATTTAAGTCTGCTGAGATTTGCTGAGAAGTGAGTTAATTTTAGTTTTAGGTGCATAATTTCAACACACTTAGTGTAGATGCACTACACACAGGAAGGAGCCCAGAAAATTGCTTTTAGGCGTCGGCAGGGTTTAATACATCGATCAATCCTTCCACCACCACAACACAACACATGGACACGGAAAGTAAAGTAAATATTTTAGGACCAAATTATAAAATAGGATTACAACTTCGATAAGCTAGACTGTTCCTCAAGTCGAACTATATTATAATAAAATGTGTTTCCTTGTGTTATTACATCACAATTTTAGTGGGTAGCTCTGAATTATAGGACTTTTCCGTATCTTTAATATCCCAAAATCTTATTTTTGCCTATAATTCCGTCACTGGTCGCTGCTAACATTAAAGCAGTTACTCATTTTTCCTCACGAGGTATGAGTGGACCCCGAAGACCTGGGTACAAAGCAGAAGAAAGCCAGCGTCGATGGCATGTTGAATACACCGGTTCCCTTCAGAACACCGAAGTTAAGCGACATCCAGCGAGGTTAAGACTTGGATGGGTGACCATTCAAATTCTAATTCTCGTGACGCTGGCTTTTCCCGGCCCCACTCAGGCTGGGTGAGGTCAATGTGAGTAGCAGGTTTGTGAGATTCCTGCGAATGGAGGGTAAAACCCCCGTCGTGATATGACCATGGCAGTTGAAAGCGACGTTAAACCCCACTTAAAAAAAAAGCAGAAAAAAATCCTGCCCCGCTGGGGATCAAACCCAGGTCACCGTGCGTGCAATGCCTAGCGCGCTAACTCACTCTGCCATGGTGGCTACTCCAAGTCGGGCTTTAGTGCGCACTGATTGGTTGAAACTCCGACTTGAGACACAGTTTGGCTGTTCTTTGTTGTAACCCTAAATAATAATTTGGCTCTTAGTGTCCTTAATATTGCTCCTGATGGTGTCAGTAGCTGAATCGTTGACTCGACCAGGACATCGGTGGTTCCAGTCTCAAGAATGACAATTTATTTTTGTGAGGTGAGTTTCTGATTACTCTTTGACTGACATTTAATTTTTTAGGTGGTTTACAGAGTGGATGTCCTAATTGGGCTTGGGTCCTTACGGGATGTATACCTTAAGTTGAGTCCTTTAATTTAAGGTATACACCCAAAACCGATTATGGTTTAGTTTTTGAACTTTCTGTCTAGAGGATATCTTACAACTTTATTTGTATCATTATCATCATAGGGTGGCGTCATCGTGAACGATGGTAGCCAGATAGCGGAGGAATGATTCAGCACTTCTACCACTGTCTTTACAAGGAGGCTAATAACTGACAAGGGCCCTCAGAACCAGGTCAATGCTGGTCTACTCCCTGTTAATAGTCCCAAAAATTGGATCATTGGACTACTGACCAAATAATGGGAAATGCCATTTTAATATATTTTGGGTCTACGAGTAGATAGGTGCTGCGAGAATTCAATCAAGACAGTAAAACGGTTGTTTTTATCTTGATGACTATCCGAGGTGAGGATAGTCTAGCTCATTTGAACTCTAATACCATTTTATACTCGTAACTTGTCCTTTTATTTAACATTTCTGATTGTTCTTTGCCTTTATTTAACCAAACTGCCTTGATTCTAATGGACTTAGTATATAAAATATTCTCAAATCATAAACGAGTTTGTAGGATTTAATCACTAAACAATTAAACAAAGATAATGCTTATACATCATGGCCATGTACAGTCTAATAGCAGTAGTTGTACTATTATGCTGGTGTAATCCTTACCTACTCCAGGTTAAATTTATGTTTCGCCTAAAGCATTAATATAACTGTAGGGAAAACTAGTGGTTCATATAGATTAACGTTGGAACTTACATGTTGAAGATCCGTTGCCTTAGACTAATAAGTAGTGAATAGTAGGTATGTTGTTAGTAAAGTTATTGTTAGCATAACGGTTTGGACAAACCATTGTTGTGAAAAAAAATCTTGACCACGCTCATCTGTATGCTATTCAGTGTGATTTACTTCGTATTAATTTATTAGATCTAGGTAGTACTTTTAATGCCTATTGCCTATGTAATAAGTTAGTTCTCTTTATGTCACTGAACTTAAGCATCGTCCAGTGATGGTAGCACATGGAGTCCTGGGATCAATTTTATGAAGCCAATACTTACTTTTCATTTATTTATTTTATTTTTTGAGATCACCTTCGGTAAGTTGTGTAATTGTATCTATTTTCCTTGTGATTTCCTTTAATGTATGTCAAAAAGATTAAAGTTAGTAACGTTTAGAAAAATCAAACCAGACTCAGTCCTCCAAAATAAGTTCCGTTTATCCTTGCACCATTTTTACATTACATTATTTCTGGGGGTCATTTTTAAAATAAATTCCCATGTGATCCTTTATTTACTATTGCACCCAATCCATTATTATTGTATTTTATTGTATTGTACTGACCATTGAAATGCCTTCGTGGCGAAAATACCAAATAAAAGTTATTCTTATCTTATCTTATCCTTGGACCATTGTAGGGATACCTACTCAATAACACATCAGTTACATCACAATCAAAATTTCGATTAATATAGGCTCGAAAAAAGAAGGCAAGCTCCATAGGGTCTGATTTCGTTTTATTTTCGAAGGTGTCTCTATCACCCAACTGTACGTTAATGAGTGTAAAGAGGTTCATTGTTCGCTCAGTTCCTGTCAAATTTGAAGACGGCTAGGAACGGAACCTGCGATTTAATATATTATTATGAACTTGAACCATTCAAATCATCATCACAGTGTGTCTCGAAAAATCCATTGGACTTTTTGAGTCTCATAACTTCTTGGTCTGGTCACAGAATTATGGAGACACGAAGACATATTTAAAAAAAAAATACATTTTCTGGAATTCTAACCAATATTTTGAAAACCCTATCGAATTTGATATGGATTCTTCCCTAATCTCTTAAATGTGCCCTCACCCGATTTTTGAAAATACGAGTAGTTTACCCATCGCATCGATTCTGGTCGCTGATCGAACCGGTTGAGGTAAACGAGTAAGCTAAATACAGGGTGGCGCCGCAAGTTCTCGTGTTTCAGAAACGGGTAGTACGACCGAACGGAGGGGATGACGGGGTCGACGACCAACTCCTCTTGAAGGGTAAGGATGGGGAGTTTCATTAACAATGCCGACCTGGTCCGTGGAGCATCGTGTTTTCGCTGTAGAGCAATTTTTGCGAAATAACGAATCTATCGTTGCAGTCACGCGCGCTTTCCGCCGCCATTTCAACGTCCCACATCGTGGTGCTGTTCCCTATCGTGATTCAATTTTGGAGTGGGTACGAAAATTTCGTGAAACGGGGGTTCATGTGCACCGACTTGGAACAAGACTCAACCTCGAACAACAAGAACACCGGAGAATGTGGAACGTGTTAGGCTTGCCTCCAAGAATGCATCGCCCAAGAAGGAATAGTCATTTGATGGACATCATTTTTCATAGTTGAATATTTTTCTTTTCTTAAATAAAATGCCCTTGTTACTGAACATTTTAAAATTTATTTCAACCCGATACCTTCAACATTGACGATTTGACGACTGTTTCAAATTCACGAGGCATAGCTGCGCCACCCTGTACTATGTCAGCAGTTCAATAAATAAAGTATGAAGTGTCCATTAAGACTTTCCGAGACATTCTGTAGAGAAAAGTTTCAAACCAAATCACATAGTCATTCTGGTAAATGATTTTAAATCATTTGGCTACTTCTTGACTAGATGTTGTCTGGTTATTTCACACCTTGGTGATGTCAGAACACCAGACAACATGGAAATATTTTAATTATAATTGTAGATTTTTGAACTCTGGCTTTGAAATTTTCATGAAGTACAATGGATTAAATCCTGTGGGAAGTTCAAGGCAAATAATTTAAATATTGTGTGTATTTCCGAGTTACGAGGAAATCATAATCGTTAAAATCTTCTTATACTGCTGATTCCAAAAATGTACTTTTTAGTATAATTTCAGCACCTAGTTATATTTTTCTATCTATTTCCTGGATGTGATATTATTGCAGGTATTGATAAGATTATAATATACAGGTACAGGTGATAATGTAAAAGTCTATATTTTAGCTATATTATTTCAAGCTTTAAGTCTATTGAACTACATAGCCGTACATATAGCAAATTACTCCTTAATAACCCTCTTCATCAATTTGACATCCAAGTTTCTTTGACCCTCTAAATCAACAAAATCTCTCCAATGAAACTTTTTTTGGATCCAATTTCTAAATCTGACATCTCATTTATAAGATCCACTCTCACAAAAACGTTTCACCCACTGAACTAGATTATAACCGAATAACTGTAATGTCATCTTAGACAATCTGATTGAGGATCATGCATAACCTCGCCAAATAGTATTAGTGAATTAGCAAACTTTTCATATCACAACTTGCAAATTATAAAGTCATTAACTATGAGGTGACTTACAAAGTCTTAACGTAGAAATCAGTTGGGTTTCACTTTCTGTGAATCACTCACCATCATCATGAATGAATAACAATCACTAATTAATCCAGCATCTTTTGATATTGTTAAAGACGTGAAATTAGAAACTGTGGTATGAAGTTTAGATACTAAAATTTTAAACTTTTGAAGAGTAAGTACTAATGGGATGCATTTCGAGTGGGCCAAACTTAATGGTCATATCAGATTGGTCGTTCCATTTCAATATTTTCATTCAGTATCAATCATAAATGACACCTAAACCTAAATACTTACTATATTGTCTTTTGTCTTTATTCTAGACAAATTTGTTGAAATTTTTGCTGGCTGAAAGTACATGAAATGCATGGGAACTATGTTTTCCGTTACCTTACACTCTGCCGGGCTATCTCTTCCTTTATGTCTGTCCCGATAGCTCAGTGGTAGAGGCGGCAACTGTGAATCCAGAGATTCCAGAGGTCGCGATTTCGAAACCCAGCCGGGACATGACAAGTTATACTCCCATTTGGGATTTTTACCACATAATAATCACTTTCGTGATATTACAACTACTCAAACTCACTTTACTAAATCTACGCTGAAACCGGGACTTGAACCACCGACCTCCAGGTTACAAGTCTGCCGCCTTATCGATGAAGCTACTGAGGTCGGAATAATGGGGCTTAATAGTCCTAATCGAGCAGTATAAACAAGGCGATGTTATTATTATAGAGGCGTTCTTCACACCTCGGCCAAAGTGTTTGATTATTGCACTGAGAAAAAAATCATCCTTGTTAGCTAGTAAGTTGTCCTTAAACGAGGATGAAATCGGGATTACTTTAAGAAAAGATTATTTGTCCTTTATTGATTAGATTAGATGTCCTTTATAGAAGATTATTGTAATAATGAAGTGAGAATATACTAATTTAAGTATCTATCATCCTTATATTTTAACATTTTCAAGGATGAATGTCCAGGATAATTTTTTTTTTTCAGTGTGGGGTAGCGTTTTTTCCTGTTTCATAATTTGCCCCTAACCCTTACTCACCACTCCCCATCACCCTCCGGGGTTGACAGCCAGGGGGCCCGTACTCATTCCTCTCGTAGATATCGTAGTCCCTGTCAGGCACTATGTCGTGGTAGAGGTTAATGACCCGCCCACTCCTCTCACTCAGGTTGCAGTTGTCCAGAGTGGCGGAGGCGCTGTATCTGTGGAGGAGTTGAACAAATATATTATTATTATTATCATTATCAAGAAGATCACTTTATTTATTGAATAAAGGTAAGTTAATACATTATGTGGGCTTAACAAAGCAACACATTATTATTATTATTCAACACTTTATTAGATATAAATGGACATATATGAAAGAATGAGACAAAAAAAAGAAAAAAAGAAAAAAAAAAAAAAAAAAAAAAAAAAAAGAAGAGATTGAGAGAAAAGGTTATTGATTTAATTTTTATTTTTTAATCACTTATTTTTATATACCTGTTCATATCTGTATATGTTTATAAATAAAGCTACAACTACAAGTTGTAAAACATGTTCAATAAAAATAAAATGGACATATTATGTACAGTACAAATAAATATTTTAACAATGAAAAAAATGGAAACAATATATACAATAAAAATGAAAAAGAATAGAAAAATATAAAGAAACATAATGTCCTAACTAAAGGGCGGGGTTATTGCCTATGACAATCTCTTCCACCCAACCCTTATTTACGCAAAACATAATTACAGTTCAACCTGGATATAAGAAAACTCAAGGGACCAGAATTTTTTTCCTTTAATATCAAGGTTTCTCTTATAAAGAGGTTCTATTCCCCTATAGAGAGGTAAGTCTGACCTAAAAATTGTTCTCCTATATCGAGGTTGAAACTAAAGATTTCTTGAGTTAAATTTCAGATTGCCACAGAAATAGGTACTGTATAAAATTGAGGAAAACAGAAAGACCCTGTTTGACATTGAAGAACACCGAACATACTGGTAGTCAAGTGGTTAACGCGCTAGTCTGGTTATCCAGGTAGCGTAGGGATCCGTTGATTCAAATCCCACCCAGTGCATGAATTTTTCCTCATTAATTTGAGTTTGTGACCTCATAATGATAAGACTCTGAGGGATAGGTAGTAGAAAATGCTTTGAGCATTAACCTCGTCTGGTGGTTACCTTCCACTAAACAGTGTTATTATTATTATAAGACATGAAAGTTGAAGATAACTGAAGCAGTGCTAGGTAATGCCTTCAATTAAATTGAAGAATTACAATTGTCGATTCAACCAGGGCTGGTTTGTTGTACACCTAAAATATGTGTGGCTATTTCAGAATTCATACAAGCCTTATGTTTCGGAAATCTCATAGCCCCTACACTTTGCAACATGAAAATTCAATAATGGAAAGTTACAATCAAGTGCAATAGTCGTTTCCTCATTACCTTAGACTAGATGGAGGGTAAAACCCCCATCCTGACTATCTCAAATCAAGGCGTTAAAATCGAACAGAATCAACTGGTCACAATAGATCTAATTAGGTCGCAGTGTTAATTGTAAGGGTTTCACTGAAAACCCTGCAACCAGGTCAGATAATAGCAAATACCTTAGATTCCACTAACTTACCTATAACTAAAGAGATTGCACGTGAATTTCTTCTCATTGGCACAGGCGAATTCGCAATCGTATAGAGTGGGCGCACTCAGCGAAATGACAGTGGTTCTTCTGTCCAATCGAAAGCCACTCCTTGACCTGATGAAACATTCTAAACATAGGCACAAGTGAAATCGTGCAAAATCACTGGACGACAAAATGGAAATAAACACAAAGTATTTTTCATAAATAAAGATCACTTTTCTTCGCAACTTTCGAAAAATGCCCTTGAAAGTTTCGTTGTAATAAGTCATGAACAAATAATAATATCATAAAAAATAATCGTAAAACTATAAAATAAAAATAAGTGAACCAAGAGTTGGTTGATACGTTTGTGCCATAGTTCTACAAACATTTGTGCTTATCTAACTAAGTTCTTGAAATAAGAAATAAGGCGTTAATATTTCACTGTGCAGTTAAAAATGCACAGTTAATAAGACTAAGTTACTAAAAGAGAAATTATTTGTGATTTTTTTTGAACACTACAGGTGTTTTGAACTCTATAGCTGCTATCTGTTACGAGAGATCACAAGAAAAACAATCTAGTTTGGTTAGAAGCATCTTTTTGACTAATTTCAAATGCCTACATTTAAAAAAATATAAATAAATTTAATATTGATGTTTAACGTTTAATGGCAGTGTTCTTTACATATTTTACTTTTCATCTTCTGCTGGAAAATTTCTATATTTGAATTTAGAATGAAGTAATATGAATTGTAAGTAAAGCAAGTGTTACTTATATCCACTATGACTTCATTGTTATCCAACATTATCTCTCAGTTTAGAGTAATCTTCTCAACAAGACGAAATTAGTTTTCCCTTGCGTAACACAACATCCTATCATTATTTCAGAAGCCATGAAGATGTCCTCAAGATTCAAATTAAACTTCACACTTGGAGTGTCCCTGAAATTGTCCGTCAATTATTGTGAGGATACAGTATGAAAATGAGAACTAATTTTGATGGAGTTGGTCATATTTTTGTGTAATATTATTAAGTTTGTGTTAAACGAATTCACTTGACTTGACTTGATCAGCTGTCACTAAATTAAATAATTGGAAATAAATAAATATATATATTTGATCGTAATTAATGATTCATGTTGAGCAGACAGATAGTTTAATTACTCTATTTTATCAAAAATAGATAGATATAAGAAAATCACAGGGACTAATTTTACCAAACACTGGCAAACATAGAAACGTCTAAAAGAGCTTGAAAGATAGCGTGATTGAAATCGGTTTTCTTGTGAACTTTACTCGTAATCAGGTACAAATACTTGGCAAAAAGTTTGCTGAAATTCAGTGCATGCAAAATTGCAACTACGTGCATGACGAGTGTCTTTACAGTGGGAATTACAATGATCAAACAAGAACACGGAATGTTACCGTGGATTCAGTCGAAATCTGAATTTCACAATAACCAGAGCTATTTTGACATGATTTACCGCTTGACAACCAGGATTTGGTCAATGGGTGCCTGAAAACTTTCGTGACGCGTATCACCGGATCCTGAATCTCACTGTAAAGACATCGTCAAGTTACTAACCGTCAGATTGTGACACCCCCGGTGTTGGTGCAAGAGGAATACTACCACCGTAATATACACTGAAGACTTTCTTGTCTCCAGGATCTACTTTACTACCGCCACCTGGTGGGATCTGGTTGTAATTATAGTTATTCCATCCGCCGCTAGAGGGCGGAGGTTTCGGCGGGTAAGAAGGGTCTTTGTTGTGCCACAGGTCGTGGTGGCCCTTCGGCGCGGGTTGGTAGGTGTCAGGAGGGGTCGGGTAGGACCCTAGTGGGGGTTGGTAGGTATCAGGAGGGGTCGGGTAGGACCCCAGTGGGGGTTGGTAGGTGCTCGGGTACCCCAAGGTGGGTTTGGACACCCCGTAGCCCATGCCAGACCAGTGCTCACACCCAGGGGGGGCGTTGCGGTCCCTCTCGAAGAAATCATAGTCCAGATCCGAATCGAAGTCTATGGTGAGGTCCAGCCTCTCAATAGGGATGGCGGTGAGCTGACAGCTGCTCCGGCCGTGACCTGACGGGTCGAATCTGAAACAGCCACATCATTGCTAAGGGCGGAATCTTTGTTATTTACCACATAAACGGTTGTATCTTTTAAGTTTTTAGGTAAAATGATTTTTAAAAAAATTGGTTGTGATCGTTGTTACTTAACTCCTTCAGAAGTTCTAATTTTATGACTTTGTTGTTGTATCTGTCAATTTTAAAGGAAAGTGTTGGATAGGAAATATTTTGACTTATGAAGAACTGAATTATTTATTTTCCTAAGACAAAGAGCAGATGTATCTCTACCATCACATTTTGAATTTTCACTCTAAATACTACGAGTAAATAGAATGGCTAAGACCTTCTTAATTTTAGGATTTTTTTAACAGAATAACCGTAATAATTTTTGAACTTGCTATACTTTATTTTTTATCAAAGTAGGTATAATAAATTAAGATAAAATAGGTAACTAAAGTCAGTAAGACTTATATTAGTTAACATATTCCCAGGAGTATGAAAAGACCGAGCGGGGACTCAGGGTTAGATGTCAGTAATTCATTTGGCTCTCTTTTGTCTGACAGTGATCAGTTGATCACTTTGACATTGAGAGTGGAATCACTAGAATGAGCCGAAATTTAATAGTTCGCCCGTTCAAGCTTTGGACGGTTTGGAGGTCACATTTTATTGTTATTTTAATTTTACTTGTAAATCTCAAGAAGCAATTTGTTTCTATTTTAAACATAAAATCAGTCAACGGATAATTAGATCTATGAACAGTGATGAGCTTTGCTCGTCTTAATAAACATTTCTCGCGTGATGAGGAACTTCAAGGATTTAGGAGTGAAAACATTCGACCTGAACTGATAAGACTACGGTAGATGTTAATTGACTTATGGAAATATTCAGGAAGAAGTAACCATTGACGGGGCTAGTAAAAATTGTCTGAGATTATTTTTATATCTAGGTCAGGAATTAAAAAAAAAAAAAAAAATTAAAGAATAAGTAAAAATAAGGCAGCGTTGTCATGATACACCAGTTATCATAAGAATGCTGAAGTTTAAGGCTGGTATATGCAGAGACGTTTTTATTATCCCTATAGGTTTAACTGTAAGGTGGTCCCAAACTTGCTATAGGGAAAACTTCGACCTTTTGACAATTTTATAATCTCTTGAGATTATTCTCAAGAGATATCTGAATGCGCATGCGCACAGGCGCTTCAAACAAACGTCTCTCACTGCATAACAAAATCAGCTGAAGGGACAAATGACACAGGCATCCCTACAGTGAGGACTCTGCATACAACCCTAAGTAACGTAGAGCGAGGTTAGAACTTGGTGGATGACCCCAGGATCGAATTTTCGTAACGTCGGGATTCCCGGACTAACCCCATGATGAGTGAAGTTGATATAAGCCGTATTTTTCTTTCTAACCAAAGTGGATTCAAATGGAATAAAATGGACGAACTGGAAGAAAGTCATTTGTCTTTTGTGGAAGCGGAAAAATCTTCTTCCAGTTTGGTTAACCAAAATGAATTTATAAATTCTTTCTTCCATTTCTTTTATAGATCAAGTTTTCATTTTTCCATTGTTCATCTTTAAAAGTACCGAAACGCATTTTTCTTTCACGAATAGTGGGGAAGCTAAACTTGGAAGCTAAAAAGCTAAAATGGAAATATTTGGACATACCGAACCTAGAATTTATCCAAAAGAAAAACACGGCTATATAATGCTGGTTTGTAAGTTTCCAGCAAATCTTCTGTGTTGAAGGATCACAATACTTACGTTGAAAATAAAAATAATTGAAAACAAAAATAGTCTGGAATCCACTCACCTGAAATTAAAACCTTCACAGAAGAAGCTTTTTTCGACGGAGCAGGCTATCTCGCAATGTCCCAGCGAATCACAGGGAATGGCAACTCTCACATATCGGTCTATTAGTCTTCTTCCTGTCACAACACGACGAAAGCATCCTGGAACACAAAAAGGGAAGAAGAAGAAAAAAATAGGTAAGATTATTTTGTAGAATTATAAAAGGTGGGGCGTCGAAATTCCTTTTTTTTAAAACGTTTTTATACCTACAAAGGTATTTGATATTAGGTACGTATAATTTTTTTTTTTAAGCAATATTTTCTACGAAAAAAATTTGTTGTGAACATCACACGACTTTCCTTAATCATATTAGGAATGGAAACAGGGCCAAAAGCCACTGGTGACTCAAAGATAACAGTTAGCTGAAAATCAAAAACAACCAATTCAAAGAAGCGGCGCTTGCGGCCAATATTTGTGGCCCTGTGGCCGCATTCTGCGGCTGATTTCAACCAAAATTTTCGTGGTTTGTCTGGTGTATAAAATTAATTTGCGTACCAAATTTCAAGTCTCTAGCTCTTACCGTTCTTGAGATATTCTGTTCACACACAAACAGACAGACAGACGTACCAATGGCTGAAAACCACTTTTTTGGTATCCTGATGCTATGATTCGTCCAGAAATGTGAAAAACTGGGTAGGTCAAATTTTCGACGAATACAATACTTTCCTTATTATAGGATAAGGAAAGTAAAAATGTAGGAAATATCATAAAGGCTCAAAATGCGACCTTATCCTCTATTTTCAAACCGAATAAGAAATAGGCAAGAACGATTATTTTCAGCAATTAGGATAGATTATTTACTTACATCTTATACAAAAACACACAATAATGTATGTCTAGGAATAATTTGATTAATTTTTTGTGTGTCTGAATTAAATTATGTTTATTATTTAACTATATTATTAAACTAGGATTTTTTTGACGGATTATTTGTTTTCTCTAGTTTTAAATTTTGACAGATACTTTTAGGGACATATTATTTAAGCCACCTCGAAGCCCAGGAAGGTATACCATTTTACTAAGTAATGTAGCTCATTAAATCCTATCGAGAGGATTATTGAATGCAATTTTTTTTTAAATAGAATTAAAGAAACAATGTGAAGACAATATCACTAGTTAGTAGATTCTTCATATTCAAACATTAGTCAGTAGATTCTTCACATTCAAACTTATCAATAGTAGGTACGTATCACATAATATGATGGTGGTTTTTATCGTGAACAATTCCGGCCAAAATGAGAACATTTCATTGAATTTCCAGGACGTTGTTCTTTCAATAAATAGTTTATTCTTTTCAATTAAAATGGAAGAAAAAAACCCTTAAAATGGAAGAAGAAGAAGAAGATGAAGAAAAAAAAAAAAAAAAAACGATAGCAAAAGACAATAATATTGTACTTACCAGGGGCGTCTTGGACTATAATTTTATTGTTATCGTAGCACTGCACCGAAAACCCGTTGAAAATCACAAGTACGACACATCGTATGACTAGAACCACCGGTGAATTCACGAACTTCATTCCGATTTCATAGCGTGGTAACCGTTTCTACCTCATCTGTGAGGCGATGTGAGTACTACACCTTACAGTGGGTAAGTGTTCCAATGTCTGTTTTAATTCGAATGTGAACCCGAATGTGAATGAAGAAGACTAGAGGTCAGTAGTGACTTCCAGGATAACCTACAAGCTCTTCAGTCCCGTCGACGTTTTTCCTTTTCTTAAGAGGAAAAAATTATGTAAATAATTTGAAGATAGAGTTTCATCGACCAAAAGTTTTCTTTAAAAACCAGGCGCGGCCGGTGGGAAAATGTTTTGGGGGGCTGCTACATAAACCGGACTAAAATGGGATTTATAGAGTCTCTCTTTCAGTATCTAAAGAGTTTGAGTTTGTTTATCATGCCAACCATAATAATAATGCATTAGTTATTCTAGAAATGAGTGATAATTTTCACTGTGTAGGACTTGAGAAAATCATCTCTTTTTCGTCTGGGGGTGCTGCATTTCCGCAGCTCCTTAGCACCGGCCGCGCCTAATAAAAACAATAATTTATTCCTGAGACCTTAAACAATTACAACTAAAATTAATTTTAACTTTTTATTTACTTAAGGTAATTATACCTATTTGTATCAGTCACATGAGAAATCTCCAAATTACTGACACCATCACACCAATGTCCTTTAGGTTAGGAGTTAAATGTCTCGATGTGCATTACTCATTCATCTTCGGGAAAACAGTCCATGACACAGCCGCAGAAAATGCAAATATGTCTCTCTTAGAATTATACATTTTTAATGAGCATTAACAAATTTTAGCATAAAATTATGTCCTTTTACACACTTAGGACCGAATAAAAAAACAGGATGAAAGTTAATATAAGCGAGACTGTCCCTCAACTCGAGCGATAGTGCACATTGACTGGCTGAAACTCCGACTTGAGGTTGTTTCGGGCTTATCCGTCTTAACTTGAATCCTGTTTCATTATTCGGCGCTTAGTCATAATCATGTAATGATGGTAGACTTGTCTGTAGAACTAGTCAAGAAAACATAATATGTTCAATATAGCCAGCGTCGATAGCACGTTAAATACACCACTTATTGTTCTGTCTCTGAAGTTGAACAACGTTCACCGAGGTTCAAACTCAGATGGGTGATCATTGAAAAGTAGGCATATCCTCGAGATACTGGCTATTCTTGGCCCAACCCAGGCTGGGTGAGGTTAATTTGGATATGTCTTTGGTAAGGTTTTAGCGAAACAAGGGTGAATCTCCCGTCCTAATATGACCTTAGCAGTTAAAAGAGACGTAGATCCCTAAAAGCCAAACATAATATTGGCTATTTTCTTGAAAATAGTGTACTTTCAATCAATGAGAACCGAAGAGTTTCGTAGTATTTACAACAATAGTATAACATATTTCCTCGTAAACCCAATGTCAAACTTTAGATCTTCTGTTTATTTTGATTGGCAAAGTTTTATTGCCGTAGAATTAGATGTTATCTCAGATCTTATTTCCCATCCGATGGAGATACTTACTGGTATTTATGATCCAAAATAGCAACGAGATAAATCAGGTGGAATGATTTATAATTCAGTTTTTCTTTCGTGTATTATTATTTTTATTTGAATTTTTATATTTTCTGTAATTACTATTATTTTTTCCCATTATATACCTACCTACCCACTACTTGTGTATATATCACAGTATTTGCATTTGGAGAGTATAAATACTAAAACATCAATCCAACCTCAAAACAAATTTTCATAAAAAGATCGAGTAACCTATAATTTTCATAACAAAAGATTTTTTCTTCAACTTACTGAAAAAGGCTATCATACATTATATTTTTATTTTCTGATACATTGATCGCCATGTACAAGAATTATTCTCGCGTTGTACAATAATAGATTACGTCATAACAATGAATAGTGGGTAGCTTAGTATTACGAAAACTCCATCTTTCATCAATTTCTAACGTCCATATTATTATATTCCTTCTTGTAATGCTGCCACATTCATCCGAATAGCTATACTACTGGTTTTTCCTAGCAAGGTGTGAGTGAAACCTTAGCATTCAAAGTACAGAATTTATATTTGTATTTTTTTAATATATAGGGTTCAGAAGCAGCCAACTTTTCCACTTAAGTTGCCTGGAGACCCACTCCCTACATATTTAGCGGAAGCTGGTTATAGCAACAACAACAAAAAAAAATTACAGAATTTTTTTTTCTACCCTGCTGGATATCGAACCCAGGAACCGTACGTGCATTGTGTTCAAGCCTCGACACGGTAAAATATAATGGACTGGACTTGGCAACAATAGAAAAGAGTAATTTTATAAACTCCTGTATTTAACTTGTGTATGTAATGTGCTGTGTTCTTCAGCATATAATTTTCTTTCCTCCTAATATTATTATATTATTATTGTGTTAATCACAATAGTGATGTATGTCATGATTACTCGAACCTGCCTTACTAAAAACTTATACGTAACTTGGCAACCTCCGGGTTACGAGTTCGCTCACATAAGGATCAAGCAGCTTCTGGTCGAAACCTTATTCTAATATTATTTTAAAAAAAGAAGTTATCATATTTGTGTTAATCACTTTCGTGTTATAACAACTCCTCAAACTCGCTTTACAAAATCTACGCTGAAACCGCGACTTGAACCACCGACCTCCAGGTTTCAAGTCCGCCGCCTTATCGATCAAGCTACTGAGGTCGGTCTTATATTATTATAATGAAATAATATGAATTTAGAATGTGAAGATCCCTCTTAATTAGAAGTCGGCCATTATATTAAACCTCTAATCCTGTAAAAAAAAGTATTTTTCCAGGAACTATCAACCTGGGAATGTGCAAATGTGCATGTGCAAGTCTCAAGTATGAAGGTACAAAAACTTTCAAAATTATGCACTGAACAGTAATTGCATGGTGTGTGGAGTTTTTAATAAAAATAATACTCTTTAATGCTGAAAGTAATTTCTACCACCTATCCCTCAGAGTCTTATTATTATGTGGTCGTATGCTCAGATAAATAAGGAAAAATTCATGCATTGGATAGTATTTGAACCAACGGATCCCTGCGCTACTTGGGTTACCAGACTAGCGCCTTAACCACTTGACTATCAATGGACGGATTGGTTTTTGGGCTCTCGCGGCCAGATATAACCCATAAGAAGAAGAAGAAGAATGTGAAGATTTTTATGCACTAAAATCCTCAACTAAGTGCCAAAACAAGTTTCAGAGTCCCTAAAGTTTCAGTCATTGATCTCTTTGTGTGTTTGATGGAAACGAAAATGTAGAACAGTAAAAAGGTACAACTGGAACATGATCTACATTCTACTTGATCGTACCTGTTACATTTTTTGTTCTACATACAAGTGATATTGCTATAAACTATGTGTTTAACTAGCACAACAGTAGACGTGTCTATGTATACAAACAAAACAATTTAAATGCATTTTGCATTTAAATTGCACAAAAACTTTCTTTGGATATTAGCCAATATTTAATTACAGTTTGTTGCGGTTTCAAAGCGCCAAGTGCAATCAGACTTTTACCTAAGTCAAATAGGAGTTGTTGCTCAGTAATTAACTATTACTTTATTTCCTACTTTTAATTGCAAAGCTTTTTCCGTACATCGGGATATACGTATTTGTTCAGAATATCTAGCACATATGATGATACCAATTGCAAGACAGCTCTATTTTTTCACATTTTATTGGTTAATGTAGGGTGGATGAAAGTAAATTCCTCGGGCCCACTCCCATTAGCAGAGACTTTAAGTCCTCAAAATTACAAATTTTTTCCCTTTCAACAGTAACTTTTCTTCAATAGTTCTGCCTCGAACGGTACAATAGTGCGCCGATAGAACCTGACAATTAAAATTTTTAACTTCAGTCATAACTTGTCGTAGATGGTTGATGTTTAGATATTTTGTTTCCAATAAAAGCGGATTTAAGTGTTACAATGAGTCGTGACACATGCTACGTGCTTTTTTCTAGAGACAGTTTTTTTATAATGTGGTGATTCTTGCAATAACAGAGAAAGTTTTCGGATCACTAACGAATTAAATCACTCCTGCTTGTAACTAATTTTTACTTGGGGTTACCTCAAAAAGTAAATCTAGATAGATAAGCCAAGGACGTAGATGACATTGAGAGACTAATTGTTTCAGAAATTCGTGCAATAACACTGAAATGCTTGAGAAAGTCATGGACAATTATTTTTCGACCAGACTTGACGATTTTATCAAAATGGAGTAAACATGTGTTTAACCACACATTATCTTTAACTAGTAATTCATATTTAAATATCATGTTTAAAAAAACCGATGTACATTCTCTTTCAATAAACACAAAAATTCTGGTTCTATCTTAAAAATTTGCTTGTTAGGTGTCATTTTTAAACTCAGTCATGGATTTATCTGGCGCACCCTGTATTACTTTAATCAAATTTTGACGTTGAAAGGAAGATTGCGGAATTTAGACACTGAGGTAAATCAAAGCTACAATTTTTCACATTACTATAACTTATATATGAACGACCTCAAGTAGCTTGACGTAAGGCAAGGACTTTAACCTGGAAGGCGTTTCAATCACGTTTCACGTGGATTTTTAAAGGCTAGATTATTACTTATGAATATACGTAAAGTGATTAACCACAAATATGATTAATTTTACATAGTACATATCTTATTTCATGGGTAAGTTTTATTTTACATTAGATTTTTTTACAATCGAATGATTCAGTGTTTTAATCTAATGATTCTGTAAGTACAATAACGAAGAGACAAAAGACATCTCTATACACAAGATTCCTGATTCACCAGACAGTATGTCGCCTTGCTAGGATTCAAGTAAGCGCATCGTATTCTCGGTTTCACATCCTGCCTTATTAGCTTGCTAGATCCAAATCTTATCCGAACCTAATTAAAATAAGCATTATCACTCCACCTTGATTTATGGAAATACTACCGATAATATGATATAGCACTATGCTGACGTCAATGTTATAATGACAAATTACTAATGCTAATTCTACGGGTTTTTATTATTTTTAAATACAACATCAACACTTGTCTGCTTTTTAGGGCTAGACAAGCAATTGCAGTTGCGATTATTTATTGTGTGATTCGATAACAGTATAAACAGAAGTGAGAAGTTGTATCAGATGTACATGAATATCATTACATACCTGGACAGCTGTTTCGAGCTTATTTGCTCTCATCAGCAGTTAATAGTTCTGAATATCCCTGCTATCAACTAACCTCTCTATTTTATTCAGTTATAAACAGAAAAGTGAGAAGTTGGTAATGAAAGTGTGATAATTTACAATAATATATTGATCCCATTAGCTTTATCATTAAGACAGTAGACCTTGGAGGTCTTGGTTGGAATCTTAACAAGGCATTTTTTTGTCAGATTTGAGTACCTAGTTGTGAAAGCATCCTTACTATAAAAAAGAACATCATAATTTTGTTTATACCATAAATATATTGAAAAGTTGCTTATTTTTTCAGATAATTAAATCTGCGATCTCATTGTTTGTTTGAAAAGGCTCTTATACATAGGTAATATTTACCTGATGGACCTGGACTAAAAGAAAAATACTATCTGGAGCAAATTCCACTCTATTAGGAAAAGTTGCTCCGATTCGATTTTTTTTACAGTCAAACCTGGTATAAAAAAGTGGATATAAGTGAACGATTTTTGGGTCAAATGTCGTCTCTACTAGGGAAAACACCTTTTTCATAAAAGAAACCTGGATATAAGAGAAAAAAAGTGTTGCCTCCACACTTGACGGTCTTCCCATTCATTGTTGTTATATCCGAGAGTTACCATGTCCCTTTTTATAGAAATAAGCACCATGCAGAGTGAAGTTAGCGCGCTAAGGCATTGCACCCTGTGAACCTGGATTCGATTCAAGAGGAACAGGAAATTATCTGCTCTGAACTGGAAGTTCGGGTGTCTCATTCCTCGTGAGGAAAAATAGTAGTCACTTGTTAATAGAACGACCTTATGGCCGGCTATTACCAGAAAAAGTGAAAAGAATGTAAAGAATAATTCGGAATTTGCATGGGGCTCTTAGAATGCCTCGCTACTTCGCAAAAAAGTTGTGAAGAGGCTCTGTGCGTTCACCACAAATAATCATCCAGAAAAATACATATAATTAAGCCATCTCATATCTTGTCGCTTATCGACTATTTGGACATAAAAAAAACTACTAAGTATAACTGTGAACTGTGTAATTGCCTAATTGGTTAAAGTTGCCCTCATGCGATCACACTGCTCGGAAGATGTCTTGGAAGATCTTTATAATTTGTAAAATATAACTTTGGAAATATTAGTCACTTTCCAAACAAGTGGTAATTATGGAAAAAAATGTTGAAACTCACTGTGTATTCCTGCATGGGCGACTTCACCAACACACAAAGTGGGCCGTCTCAGATACGCAAGGGCGGAAAGACTAGCATATCTCGCGGACGCGTAGCTCGGCTGTCGATCCGAAAGGGAAGATGATAATAAATATGTTGCCTATTGGAATAATAATAAACCGAAACTTGTGGTTTATTACGCGCCTACATGCAGTAAGAGGACATCCTTTTGTAGTAAGTTATCCTTAAAACGGGAGGATGGAATCGGGATACTTTAAGAAGAGATTATTTGTCCCTTGCACACTAAACAACGATACATTTACATTGTAGCATAATGTAAGTATGTAATATACTAATTTGAAGTAATCTACATCTTTATTTTTAAACATTATTTTTCAAGGATGAATGTCAGATAATTATTGTTTCTCAGTGTATATTTAACTCCTTAAAAGATAGATAGCAAAATCATTTGGATTTTATTTTAAATGAAAGACAAGTAAAATCAAGTAGACATTATAATAACGATTACGACTTTTTTAATTCCGTTTTCCAAGAAAGCAAATGTTTTTAATTGTTGAAATCACAAATGAGTGAAAAACTTTTTATGTCCTGGCTGGGTTACGAACTCGCAACCTCTGGATTACTTGACCGCCGCGCCGCTTTGACTACAGAGCTAACGGGACGTATAAATAAAGTTTTCATATTTGTGTTGATGGCGATGGTGATGTCAAAGTAGTTAACTCAAATTAGCAATATTTTTTTCGCCCGTACTTGGGATTCGAATGACCTACCTTCAGGTTACAAATTCGCCGCCTTATCGATCATGCTACTGAGGTCGGTTCTTAATTGATAGGAGAACAGTTTTAAAACGGTATTGTTCAGGATCATAGTAAAGTTAATGATGACTATTGTCTAACGCCAGGTGAGATAGGTTCTGACGTTAATAATACATGTACCTTTACTTGTAGCATGTATGTATTAGGTATCTAGTACTAGTAAGTACTAATTTTGCATAGAAAGTACTTCTTTATGTGATTATAATATTATAGGTTTATCTATACAACGTCTACTATGTTTAAGTTTGTGTTCAGAAATATTCAGAATACCTCCCAGTGCTAGGTGATGTCTAACTTTAAATTATCGATAGGAACAAAATATAGAAGCTATTTTGGCATTGGTACTTATTTTTATTTGTTAAAAACTAAAATTATGATATTTTCAATCACATTGTTTTGTTTTAATTCGTTTAAACAAATTATGATTTTTAATTTTCCATCACATCCCGGTTTGTTTAAATTATTTCAATAAATAGAAAATTTAGAAAAGCACCAGCAATGGTAAAATGTTCTGAGGCTAATACTGCCTGGGCGAGATTCGTAAAATTGGAGTGGACTCAATGCATTAATTTTGAATGCACATTTCATTTGAGACTCTAGAGCTAAAATATAAAAACAAATGAAAACTTCTCAATAAGGTAAATTATCAATCCTCATAAGGAGGTATTTTGGACCTTATTACTATTATTGCAACTCTTGTGAGTGAGTAGTTCAATCAATGGGTGGAAAACCAATGCCCCATATCATTAGGGTGTCTTTCAAAGACATTTCCCGACCATTCCAGATTAAACAAACAATTTACTCACCCATAAGAGTAGGCATTGCACATGTCTCGCTCGCACTCCATGTCACACTGACGCAGTGTCCTGGCTCCCAGACTCCTGGAAACATCTGTGTTGTTGAGGCGCTTTCCAATGGCAACTCTTTCGAAACAGGCTGAAAACGTTAAGTAAATTACGAGTTGAACTATTCAAATTTTTTTTTTTTTTCAAATTGGTTCTTCATCCTATCATAGGGTGGCGTCATCGTGAACGATGGTAGCCAAACAGTGGAGGAATGACTCAGCACTTCTACCACTGTCTTTACAAGGAGGCTAATAATTGACAAGGGCCCCCAGAACCAAGGCAATGCTGGTCTACTCCCTGTTTATAGTCCCCCAGTCAGACATTCAAATTGGTTCTTATAAAATTAAAATATTTTTTTATCCATGTGCTATCAAAGATGAACTCTGTTTGCAGCAGAATCTTAAATACATTTTGGGGGTTCTATCAATGAAACTTTAGTTAGACTGTGAGACTAAAGGGACTCTTTAGTTTAATTCTTGCAGGAAAAGGACAATATTGTATTGTAGTATATAATTCTATACCTGCAATAACTATAACCTATAAAATCTATGTTATATCCTAGTATAAGTCTTATGTTTGTGATTAATTTACAAAAAAAACATGGGTTTAGCCCGTTAACACGTTAAAATAAATAAAAATAAATATTACAAGCAGGGGCTGATCTAAACTTTTTATTGCCCGTGGCAATAAAATATCATTTCAGGGCGCTGATTGTTGTTCCAGTACCAAACCCCCCCCCCCCCCCCATGTATCCGTTCCTGACTTCACACAAGTGCTGTGGGTGTGCAGAAGTATGACGTGTTGAATTCGCGCACACTGAGCAATCACACGTTTCCCTGGTTGGACGGAAAGAGTGGTTTTCCTCCTGAAATCATCCATGTAAACGGAGAACCAGGCATCCAAGGTAACACGAAATATCAATCAAGAATCAAGGGTCATTGTTTAAGGAAAGGTTACATTTCATAATCGATCAATTTTTGTTCTCTTGTCTCCGGATCAATTAACTGTGGCAGAGTAGGAATTGCGTGCTATGGTCTTGTAGGTGGAAATATTTACAATACCTGCAGAGATCAGGATGTAGTGCCGTAGCCAGTGGTTGTATTGTGATATCTTATTTCTGTTAATCACAATCTTGATATCACAATTACTCAAACTCGTTTCTTTAATTTTTTGCTTAACTTGCGATCGGAACCACCAACCTCCAGATTACGAATCCGCCACCTTGATTGATAAGTTTTATAAAACTTGAGACTTCATATTGGGGAGCAATTTTTTGTTTCAAGATCCGAACTCAAACCGTTCTCGAGAAAAAGATAGTGGCTATGTGGTTTCGATCACCCTGTATTAAAATTATCTACTCTTTAGTGGAAGGTAACAGGCGAGGTTTTTGCTCAAATCATTTTCTACCACCTAACCCTAAGAGTCTTATTATTATGTGGTCCCAAACTCAAACTAATGAGAAAAAATTCATGCACTGGGTGGGATTCGAACTAACGGATCCCTACGCTACCTGGATTACTAGACTAGCGCGTTAACCACTTGACTACCAGAATCAACTAAATTAGATATATCAGAATCAAACGTTTGAGTTATTCACCAAATATATTCCACGACTACGCCACTAGTGCGACGAATTAAGTCATTCTGGCGGAAAAACTGTGTCTATCCAAGGTTAGGAATCTATTTGTTCAATTAATAGATGTATAGATCTTGAATATATAAATTATAATAGATTCAATATGGTGTCAAAATGAGACTTAAGGTGCCTACAAAAATATGGAAGAATCAAGGGAAGAATATTTTTGACATTTTCATGTCTTTGCTCTGGCACATAACCAAAATTATGTAACGAAATAAAGTAACGAAATTATGTAACGAAATTATGTAACGAAATTATGTGACGAAATTATGTAACGAAATATTAAATTGACATTTTCATGTCTTTGCTCTGGCACATAACCAAAATTATGTAACGAAATTATGTGACGAATTTATGTAACGAAATTATGTAACGAAATATTAAATTATAAAAACCGACATGAAAATGTCCCAATGGTTGCAGACTCGTATGCAAGCGTTTTTACTCCGATTTCAATTTTTTAATAAACGCTTGATTCTACTACTATCGACGTTGGACAATGGTAAAGTCATAAATAGAGTCTCTTTTTGCAATAAGTCCAAACAAAAACACATACTTATACCTAGAATTCGACAGATAATGGCTATTATACATACTATCATATTAAAAAAGTAATGATAAAATGACAAAAAGGAAAGAACAACAACTTTTACGTTCCCCTGAGATTCTGCAATATGTAACTAAAATGACTTCTAAATAGATCGATCAAAATAAACTAACATTTAGTTTTAAGTCAACAATTTTACAATCATGTTTACTTTGGTTTACTTTGAAGTCAAAACAATCATGTTTACTTTGGTTTACTTTGAAATCAAAACAATCATGTTTACTTTGGTTTACTTTGAAGTCAAAACAATCATGTTTACTTTGGTTTACTTTGAAGTCAAAACAAGCATGTTTACTTTGGAGACTTTTTTACAATGTTTTTATACCAAATAGTTTTTGGCCCCGGCATGGGTGTTTTTGTTGTAAATAAAAACTGTTAGTAAAATATCGTCGTCCCAAACACGAAGTGGCGTATCTTCAAAATACAAACTTTAGTAGCGTAAATCGAGATACGTCAGCTCGTCCTTTGAAAGAAATATTCGAAACAATATACGCCGAAATTAAATATACTCATAAAATTGGAACGCTTTGAGATAGAGATACGTCACTTCGTGAGGTGATAAAAAACCATGATGAGAACTAGATACGCCAAAAATCTCAAATGTCCATTTTTTGAGATACGCCACTTCGTGTTCGGGACGACGATATAATAGGTGTCAAATGAATGTAAAATGAGATATATTTCATAGTAAGAAAATTAAATTGAATCAAACAAATCTGGAAATAAAGGTACACCTTGATTTACATGTAATAATATGTAATAGGTACCTATGTATGAACAATTGTATATACATTCTTCAATTTAAGAATTTATGGTAGTTATTACCTATACGAGTATTCTTTCATAGCAGTTATAACTAGGACTGCTATCAAACAAAAATGTCAAAACGTTGATGGATTTTTACATCCATTTTCAATACATTACAATAATTCTGGTTTTTGAAGTCTTTCTAATATCTTGCTGATTTACTTAAATGGATTATTCTTCGTGTCAGAAAAAAACTGTTGATATAATTGTACAAATACAATATAATCACTTAATCAGATATGTAGGTATTGTAGGTATCTATGAATTAAATGAAATTTCAGCTGAAACGAAAGTACCTGGCATTCGAGTCCAGGTTTTGTCACATAATTCAACAGGAGTATCAAACGCGAACGACGATTGATCATTGCTACAAAAAAATTGAATTTTCTCATTAAGGGTTTTACCTATATTTTCATCACCAAAAATAAATAATGGAAACGTCACAAAAAGACTAATGCATATAATTATAATATTGTGTTTGCCTGGATTTAAATTTTTTTTAAATTATTATTATTTTTATATTCATTCAGGTTTTAGAAAACTACTCAAAACATATTTACATACAAATTTAACACGAAGACATTATTTAGAATTACTGTTCATATCAGAGGATAGGTATTATATCGACACAGAGATAGCTTTTATTTTTAAATGTAAAATTTTATGAGAGTTGCAAAAAAAGTGTTGAAGATTATATTCAATTTATTCGCTGTCGAATAATTGGTTCATATACCTTAGGTAGATATTAATTTCATTTTTATATATTTGTACCTCATACTAAGGATGGAATTGGTCTGCATATTTGATTTTATGACAGGGGTTACACCATTTCCCTGCCTATCCGAAATTTGGGACCCTTTCACGATGAGTTAAACTTAGTCTGTTACATGAATATTCAAGGAAAAAATATGTGGTAAATATTATCATGAAAAGATTTTAGTTTTTGTCACAAAAAAAACGACCATATTGTTACCACCCATCACGCGGTTTCAAGGAAATTCTTCAGAGAAATACCGAAAACGGTCATCAATGTACGGTAACCGAAAGCACCCGTAAAAAACTTACCATTGTTGGCCAAATGTAAATGCGACGCACTGACTAAAACTAATTTAAATACTAGAATGAGCCTGGTTATACTGATCAAACTTGCCATTCTCTGTGAGTGCCGAAACTGTTAAAAAAATTCATATTATTATTTTGTATTTTATTAATCGATAGTAAAACAAACTGATTTATTTGCTTATGAATAGCGCATGCGTTGGAGCATATCCGACACTACGGGCATGTGACAACATACTGAATCGCAGGCTCTGTGTTCGACAAGGCAAGTGGTCTATTGTTTATGTAATCTTTATAAATCGGGCGATATAATTGCTTTAATTAATTGCCTGGTTAGCTATTAACTATTTATGCTTATAAAATAGCCATACAAACATTCTCGCTTATTATTTATTGTTATAGCAATAATATACTAGTCCATTTACGAGCACTGGCTGGCTTGTTGAAGATTTTCTTAGTAAAATTCTGCTGTAAACGCTAAATTTCCATCCTACCACATTCCATTGAAGATATTCATATTTACCAGAACAATCTTATCCCTTAGGTTCTAAAATATTGTGATCTGTGATATTGAAGATTTTCATATTTACTAGATATTAATCAATCTTTTCTTTCTGGTTCTAATAATGTGATCTGTGATATTGAAGATTTTTATATTTACAATTAAACAATCTTTTTTTTTCAGGTTCTAATAAAAATATGATCTGTGATATTGAAGAATTTTCATATTTACCATTAAACAATCTTTTCTCATAGGTTCTAAAAATAAGATCTGTGATATTGAAGATTTTCATATCGCTACTGATTTGATAAAATGTAACAAGTGGGTCGATTTTTTTCTACCTATTTAATTTATATTTTCGTTTTTTTAATCTGCATTGAATGCACTTACCCCCACATTCCTAACTGCAATGGTTGTAAGTTGATTCTACATAAAATTTCAAAATTTTCTCCTGTAATTAAAAGATGTAAGAAGCGACATGACCATGAAATATCATACTGTGATGCGAAATGCATTTAAAATGAGTCGCTTGTTACACTTTTGCGGAACAGATATCAAGATATTCTGAAAATATTGGCGTGTCTTACATTATTGGAAACTCGAGATATCCAAAACTAGGCCATTTTAGAAATATAACAAGCCCCAAAACTGTCCTTTCCAATAGAGGAAAAACCATTAGTAATCATGGATTTAAAGAGGAAATCAATTTACCTGTTGCGTCTTAATTTCAAAAATATCAGTATTAGGGTTCATGCACATTGCACAGATGCACATATCAAAAAGAGCATTTTCATTTTAGTTTTTCCTCTCTCCTGAAGAGTTGTCCTCTGGCGCTTGTTACATTTTGGCAAATCAGTAGCGATATTTACCATTAGTCTATATTTTATTTCACGTTCGAAAAATATGATCTGTGATATTGTGGATTTTCATATACACCATTAAAACAATAGAACAACACACTGCCGTGTAATTGTCAATAGAATATGCAAAAACAATGTATTTTGACGAAAATATTTTTCCTAAATACTTAGCACATTGCCTATACAGATATATTTCTCGGGCTGTTTTTAGTTATTGAACTTTATTCCAGCGGAAAGCAGTTTTTACACTGTAATTCAAAATGGACTACAGAAGCCTTGGATAAAAAGTGACTGACTGTAATACCTACTTTCTGCATAATTATAATACTCGTACAAATTTAAACTGTGAAAAAGAAATCCACAAATTTTATTGCAGTATGGATTTTTCGAATTTACAAAGGAGACTATCATCGAACTAGTTTGGAATAAAATTTTATTTAAAAAACTTTCTTGCGAAAGAGTGCAATGGGTTTCAAGTTTGTGGGTAGGTCATAGAAAACTATCATCGAACTAGTTTGGAATAAAATTTTATTTAAAAAACTTTCTTGCGAAAGAGTGCAATGGGTTTCAAGTTTGTGGGTAGGTCATAGAAAAAAATGGAAAAGATGAAGATGCAAAAAACAATGCAAATAACTTTTACGACTTTGTGTTGTGCTGTGTTGAAAAAAATAAAGATTTATGAGTGTGCAGAACATATTCGCAATAATTGAGCAGTAGGGGAAGGTTTGCCAAAACCGGGTAGTCTGCTAATACCGGGTACCACTATTTCCGACGATACCGCTAATGTCATCTATGAACTGATTACAGAAACTAAAATCTCTTCCTAGCAGAGCGTAAGTTTTGTAAACAAACCAATTTCATTTCGAGTCATTTTCCTCTGATTTGAGGTTCTAGTTTTGCTCGTGTTATTTCCTTATTTTCGAGGCCACAGTTATCGAGTGACTTTGAACGGCTATTTGTTCTGAAAATTCATGGTAAGTGTGTCAAGCTGTTACTTAAAAAGTGTTATTTCATATCATAATAAAATCTTTTTAATATCGTTTTGCATTTCTTGGTTATTCAATTTTTTTTACAGAAAGTCATGAGTCTGTTCATACCGGGTACTTTGGGGTTGATAAAACCGGGTACAGATTTTCGGGTACCCGATTTGAGCAGCCTAGTTTTTCCTTAGTGTTGTGTGTTTTTTTATGTGATTACTTTTTTTCAAGTTCTTTGATATGTCTCTGGAGATTTTTTCAGGGAAGGTATTGAAGGTAAGTAGGTAAGCAAGTAGGGACCTGCTACATATTATTTTGTTATGTCATTCAAATATTTTTCTCATTTTTTATATTTTTTTGGTGTCACAATGTCAAACCCTCCAAGGTATGCTCGTGTTGTGTTATGCTATTGTTTTTTTTTTTTTTTTTTTTTTTTTTAACAATTTTCCTAAAAAATTGGTACAATTCCTATTCTAATTATTTTTTACAATGTCAAGATACCTAGGAGTGTGTTTCCTATTTTATTTTTCTAAAATTTAGGTTCAAAATTTGTTCCTTCTTGTTGTTTGCCATTCGAAAAATAATTATTTTTTACATTGAAATTACTTATGCTCATAAATATAAATAAAAATAAATGTTAAAGTTCGTTTCAATAAACATCATTGAACTTTTTTACAATGTCCTCCATAGGAAATATAGGGGTACCCGGTTCTGTCATACCCAGTACCCGGTTCTGAAAGACCGGGTTGACAGAACCGGGTACTTTGACTTTTTTTGAAAAAAATAAATTTAACAAAAAATGGCAATACATAGTGACGTATCATTTTCAAATTTAGATAGCCAACAAAGTTGTGAATGTTTTTCAGTTTAATTTGCTTAGCTGATGATAATGGCTTTTCCGCTAGATGGCCTAGAAAACTAAGTACCCGGTTTTGGGAGACCTTCCCCTATAAATACAATAAGTTACTTTTAAAATACAGCTTTGCGGATTTTGCTGATGTTTTCAATACTAAAAGAGTGAAGACAAACCATGATTTTCTATCCAAAATCAATAAAGTCATAAAGATGGTTCACCTAGCACATCCACTGAAATTGATTTGTTAGCTGTAAGATTATGACATGTTTAAAGAGAGGTAGGCAGGCATAAAATAATAATTCTATGTCCATTATGCATAACCTATCTCACAGTGGTGGAAGGTTTCTATCCAATGACTATGCTCAATTGCTCATGCAATGTCCAGTTATTATATTTTGATTATATTGTCTTGTTATGAGTTATTCGGGACAAGAGTTGTGCCCTCCGATCACTGGAAATCGTACCAGCTACCCACAAAACCTCACCCAGTCTAGGTTGAGTTAGAAATGCCAACCTCACTACTTCATGTGTTCTTTATTTTTTAAAAAGGAAATTGTCAGAAAATCCTGCCCAAACTGTAGATCGAACTCAAGATCTCTGGACCACGAGCAGTTGTCATATCAGTTAGGACACGGAGAGTGGCTGGTAAACATTTAATTTTTTTTTTAGTCATGGTGGTCACTGTTCAATCTCGTGTAGCTTATTCAGTGGCGTGAACTCACCCGCGCCCCCCTGTCCCCGTCACATCCTCCACATCCATTGTATTACCTTCAAAATCATGAGTTGTAAGCACGGCTCACTCTCTCAAGTACACTCGAAGTTAGTGTGCTTCACTCGTTCAGGTTATTCGGGAACAAAGACCAGTAATTTTTAATCATTTAACACTGACCATGTCCCTTGATCGAGGTCCCTTTCAAGTGACTGCACGTCATCTATCATGGGACTAGCTGTCTACTTGGATAGTCTAAATAAAACCTTTTAGGTAAGTAAGTTTACAATATCCAAAGCTCAAAATATTATTTCTTTGGTACCCGTGCCAAGCTATGTTGGGTGCTTACTGCTTACGGCTTACTGTCTATTGAGTTATGAAATAAATTTCAGGCATCAGTGGTCGATATTTTCAATTCTTCAAGATTAACTTAGCTATGAAACTAATATAACACAGTCTCCGTTATTCTAATGCTGTGAATTTGTCCAAGCCATGTTTGTTTGATCGATATTTTTGGACAAAATTTAGTAATATTTTTTGGTTTTGGTACTCTTATTTCCACAATTTACGACTGGATAACTTTCCTAACGCCAATCATGTTTAGGGTGCCAATAAATTGTGTTAATGTCTTTTGACCTTTCAATACTAGTATGTAATCTGTTTAACGTCCCCAGCGACCGCCATTTAGTTTTTTTTATTGTTTTATAAATTGTGCGTTCAATATTTTCGTCAGTCATTTTAAGTATTTTAAGACTGATGATTCGCATATATACTACTACTGGTTTAGAAGCTCTGCCCATGTATCGCTGATGTTATCAAAATCTATGCACTTGTTCTTGATCGACAGACCAGTAGGTACTTTAAATAAAGCACTTACTAGTACATTTTACATTTCATATTTCAACAAGAGATCCAACACTCCATCGTAAGGTGCCAGAACTTCATCCATTATGACTTTGATAATCACCTCTCGAAAGTACTCAAAACATTTGTACTTTTACGCACACAATAAAGAAATGCAGGTAACCATCGACCATGTACTTACTTACTTTTACACAGTACCTACTTGAAGTTGCCTTAACCATCTACTTTTACTCATCAAGTTCTGTAGTGGGTATTCTCTATTCAGAGATGTGTCTGCTTAATACAATATTGAGCATGCTGTTTGTTATTGATACACTTATTGAAGCTCGTGGATTGTTTCCATGTCTAATCAGTGACGGCTCAGGGAGTTGTGTGCTCTTGTTCGAAGTCTATCTAGAACCCTGCAATTTGACGCCGCTATATAAAACTTTTCATTTCAAACAGTCAAAACAGAAAAGTGAGAAGTTCTACAAGATGCTCAATTGCTCATTACATGTAAGTCGTAGTCACCGTGGCAGAGTGAGTTAGCGCGCTGGGCATTGCACGCACGGTGACCTGGGTTCGATCCCCAGCGGGGCAGGAATTTTTCTGCTCTGTACTTGGATGTTCGGGGTCCACTCATATCTCGTGAGGAAAAATGAGTAGTTACTTGTATGAGTAACGACCAGTGGCGGCATTACCAGAGTAAAAAGAAATTAAAATGTAATAGAATAATTCGAAATGTAAAGGAGGCTCTTAGTAATACTGCGCTACCCACAAAAATTGTGAAGAGGCCTTGTGCTTCAACACAAAGAAATTCGTACATACATACATTACATGTAAGTCGTAATGGTACAATGATAAGCCCAGAACCAGAAACCTTCTACATTGTTTATAGAAGAGCCTTTCAACCAAAAAGAGACTTACCACACTATAGCCTCAAATTGTCTTCCTCTTAGCCGTGGTGAACGACAGAGCATGTTTATATTAAGAAGAAAAGAAATTTGGACATGAGAGGAGTCTAGACATTGGACCTGGGCGTCCATATAATCCTCTCACCACCATGATTTAGGCTGCCCCTATCTCACGGACAAGGAA
This sequence comes from Bactericera cockerelli, assembly GCA_024516035.1. NCBI lineage: Eukaryota > Metazoa > Arthropoda > Insecta > Hemiptera > Triozidae > Bactericera > Bactericera cockerelli. The sequence continues at coordinate 12,815,076 of CM044967.1, read as the reverse complement.
TTATTATTAGTAAGAAAATTGTGGATCCTGGAACAGAAATGGTACAAAAGGTAAGAGGCACTAGCTATAAAAGCCAAAATAACGGGTTAAAAGCTCCCATTTAACAATAAACGTACTTTGGTTGATCGATACGTTTATCTTTAAATTGGCTCTTTTACTAGTGCCTATTACATTTTGTACGTATTGATGTCCAAGGATCCTCATTTTCCGAACTAAATAGTCATGGTGGTCAGCAGCAAGGTGGATCTTAATAAATTCCTTAATAAATTCCCAATATTAAAACTTGCCTCTGTACTACTCTAGATATTTCATAATTCAATGGTCTTTAAGACAATACTGTATATTTTTCTAGCTTATTAAAAGAGGCGTTACCAAACAGCTGCCCCAGCAAAGATCTTGAGTAAAACTCACAATATCTTGGCCTCACATAAATTGAACAGTTAGTTTTATTATTTCATCTTGTTTAAAGCTTCCTAGTAAACTTGACTAACAGACCTACTGATATACAAACAATGAAATCGTCTTTCACAATATTGATATACGACTCTAGCTATTATTCAAGTTGCAGCAATCAACAGGCATCTAAACACCGGTTTAAGGGGTTAGCCAAGGGACTCCTAGATTGAAGTAGAAACTCTTGACCCCAGACTTCAAGGGCCATATTATGAAACAGAATAAAAAAGATAAGCTTGACACGTCCTCTAGTCGGATTTTCATCTGAAATTTGATAAAACCTAGCTTTTTTAAATTTATTTACATGTAGCAAAACTTCTCAGTTTTTTGGCTTGGCAAGTTCACCCGGCCCTGTCTCAGAGTCAGCACATTGAAACCCAGCTTCCACACTCGTGTACGCAGCAGTACTGACACTACTCACCACAGGAGTATGTGGGGAATCTATAACACTTCACAATTTGCTCCTCAACTATATAGTCAAGATTTCCGAGTCTTTAGACTTCAGAAGATGAGAGAGAGATTATTATCAGAAGTAGTACGCACTAGTAGTCAAGTGGTTAAAAGCGCTGGTCTGGTAATCCAAGTAGCGTAGGGATTCGTTGGTTCGAATCCCACCCAGTGCATGAATTTTTCCTCATTCATTTGAGTATGTGACCACATAATAATAAGACTCTAAGGCTTAGGTGGTAGAAAATGCTTTGAGCATTAACTTCGCCTGATTACCTTCCACTAAAGAGTGTTATTATTATTAAAGTACGAGTAGTAGTAGCAGTCTGCAGTAAAGTAAATACGGTCCTCAGTAGCTGGATCGATAAGGTAGAGGACTCGCAGACTGGAGAGCGGTGGTTCGAGTCCCAAGCATCGGGAATATTGATAAATTTAGATTTGAGTTGTGACATTACTCTTACGATTCACAAACACTTGCTTTAAGTGTCTAATTAATATAAAAAAATAATAGCACAATAACGTTTCATAGGAAAAAAAATGCAAAATTATTAGTAGTAACAGTATAGGAGAAGAAAAAGTAGTGACTCACCTCAGTAGCTATGTAGATCGTTCAGGAATCAAACATGCACCCTGGAGAACGATGGTTTGTAGAGAAGCATGACATTTTTTTAGTAGTAATAATAATAGGTAATAGGATCGCCTTATTTTTATTACTGCTCAATTAGGACTAATGAGTCCCATTATTCCAGCAGGAAGACCAAGTCGTATTTTTATGTGGTTAAATTATGTGGTTAATCCCAAATGAGAGGATAACTTCTGTGCCAGCTGGGTTTCAAACCCAAGACCTCTGGATTAACAGACTGACGCTTTGACCACTGAGACATGATAAAAGTAGTGATAGAATTATTGAACTTCTAGTAATAATAATAATAATAACACACTTTAGTAGAAGGTAACCACCAAGTGAGGTTAATGCTCAGAGCATTTTCTACCACCTAACCCTCAGTGTCTTATTATTATGTGGGCACAAACTCAAATAAATGAGGAAAAATTCATGCACTGGGTGGGATTCGAACTAACGGATCCCTACGCTACCTGGATTACCAGACTAGCGCCTTAACCACTTGACCACCAGTAATAGAAGTAGTAGCGACAGCTGATTGGTATCTTCAAGAGGCTCTTGACTCAGATATCATGACAAGCTGGATTCCAAAGCCTTTTATCGAGGTGTTCATACAGTATCTATACAATGTAGATTGTAGGCTGCTCGGGCAAAGTAATTAGAAAGGAACTCAAGCCCAGAGTGTGATCACTTTGTACCTCCCGTTACTCAATAGTATACAAAGAACACGATGGTAAGAAAAAGATATTCATAAAACAATATTGACTATTAATTGTAGTTATCATATTTGTGTTAATCACTTTCGTGATATCACAACTACTCAAACTCGCTTTACCAAATCTACGCTGAAAGTGCTGAAACTGGGATTTGAACCACCGACTTCCAGGTTTGCGAATAGATACAATTACAAATAAATTATTTTATAATACTGCCGACGCACAGCTTAGGACTAAAGACTCCCTTTTTACAATAAATAGCTAGCAAAAAAGGAGTCTTTAGTGTCATTTATTTGTGCTTTATGAACTATAAAGTAAAATTGTGGGGTAACAGAAAGTCGTGTGCTGTTCATATTCCACCCAGTGTCACTCTGTAGCTTTATCCTTGTGTTCCTGTCCTCCTGTCACAGCAGAGCTACCGCAGGAAAAGTCGATGTTGATATCCATTATGCCACTAATTTCATCTTTTGTTCGTTGCATCCGCCTGCTACTAATGAACACCAGCACACTGCGTTAACAATAAACTAATCATGTTAACAAAAACATATATGCCATTGTTATTAACATATTTCGTTTTGTCTTCAGGGACTTTCATCCTGTGCTCCCAGGATGTCTTCTCTCTGGCTGTCCTTTATTCTCATCTTCGACTTTCATCATTGACATGAATATAATCATCACTACGACAAGAACCAAATCAGTATCACCACCCTTCATCACAAAAATCAATTCGATTTCACCTCTATCGTGCATTAGTAGTCGAGTGGTTAACGCAATGATCTGGTAACACAGGTTGTGAAGGGATCCGTTGGATCGAATCAAACCCAGTGCATGAATTTTTCTTCCTTTATTTGAGTAAGTGAACACATAATAACAGGATTCTGAGGGTTAGGTGGTAGGAAAAACTTTTAGCATTAACCTAGCTTAGCATAACCAGCATTAACAGTTAAAGAGTATTATTGTTTATTACTTGTTAAATTAAAATCAATATTATTATCTTTGAGAATACGATCAGTAAGGGCTCAATAAATAATAACTCTTATTCCTCAGATTTGTTTGCTAAATCAGATGGGTTCTCTTTCTGTTTAAGCTATACTTATTCAATAACTAGCGGGCTGCACCCGCTTCGCCAAGCCATCACACACACACCACCCATACATCACACACCACACCCACACACCACATACACACACCACATACACACACCACACACACCTCACACACACAAACCACACACACACACCCATCCACACACAAACACATCCACACACACACACACATCCACATCCACACGCACACCCATACACAGACACCCACCCAAACACACACACACACACACACACACAACACAACACACCACACACAAACCACACACATACACACACACCCATCCACACACACAGATCCACACACACACATCCACACACACACACACACACACACACACACACACACACACACACACACACACACACACACACACACACATCATCGCTGTAAATTTCAAAATCCCGAGCCAAATCTATCATAGCGGATATTGATAATGTAGCAAACTGGCCTATATTTTGAGAACGGTTTGTCAGAATATGGCAACAAAGGGCTCAATTAAAAGCATGTGATGTTTTCAGACAGTTTTTACAATAAAATTATAGGTTCTCGCGATAATTTTTAAGTTCCGCGCTGGAATCTCTAAAAAAACGTAAAAAGTCTGAATAAAAGGTAGAAATTTCGAACATTCTGGCTTATATCTCAAGAACGGTACGTCAGAATGTGGCCTCAAATGTATTAATTGAAAGCTTGTTTTGTCTAATTTGTTATTAAATAATAAAAAATGTAGGTCCTCGCGATAAATTTTAAGTTCCATGCTGGAATCTGTTAAAAAACGTGAAAAGTCTGAAAAAAAGGTCAAAATTTCGAACATTCTGGCTTATATCTCCAGAACGGTACGTCAGAATGTGGCTTAATATAAATTAAATGAAAGCTAGTTTTGTCTTATGTGTTATTATGTAATAAAAAATATAGGTCCTCGTGACAAATTTTAAGTTCCGCGCTGGAATCTGCTAAAAAACGTGAAAAGTCTGAAAAAAAGGTCGAAATTTCGAACATTCTGGCTTATATCTCCAGAACGGTACGTCAGAATGTGGCCTAAAATGAATTAAATGAAAGTTAATTTTGTCTAATGTGTTATTAAATAATAAAAAATATAGGTCCTGGCGATAGATTTCAAGTTCCAGGGCAAAGATTGTCTTAAAATCGGACCCTTCCTCAAGGCAATGCTTGAGGAAGGTCATAACTCAAGGACGGTTTGGAATTTCGGACTTTTGATAGTTTTCCTGGTATTTTCCGGCAATTTTACTTGGGGTCATCTCTCATCAATTTTTCGCTATCTCTTACCGTTTCGCCTAAACAATTCCTGCACACAAAGCCACAAAGCCCGTCCATATTTCTCATTTATATATAGAGATAATGGTTATCATGCATATTATCTAACGATATTATAGGCAATTTCTACATCTGTATAAATAATGTTGTTGCACCCATTGTAAATGAGGACTTTTAACATATAAGAGCCAAATTAAATATAGAACCAGATACGTTAAAAAGCTAGTTTATGATAAAATTATTAATTAAAAGCAGTAGATGAAATCGATCTTCTGAATTATTTTCAATAATGTATTTTATACAAAGAAAGAAAGGCAAGAGTAAAGACTTTTCATCAACTCACACATTTTATAACAGTCCGCACCAAAATTAAATACAAGTAAATCATCGAATGTTCGTTATCATTTACATTAAAGAGGGTTATAAACTAATTAGCCAATTTGCCAATGAGACTGTTCAACTGTTCATACCTTTGGTTAATACCTGGCTTATCCTAAAATCCTTTACGTTCATTGCGCACTATTTTTTTGTTTTGTTTTGAGTACTAAGTGTGAAATTAATAGACAACTTCGAGAACTGAAGTCATGACTTATCATCGGTTTTCCCCATCTAAGACAGAACGCAAATCGAGACTTATAGAGCCACAGAGGTATAACAAAATCGTCTATTAATTTCGCCCTAAGTCTATTTTCTCTTTATATTTTTCGTAGTTATGTACTACATAATTTTTATTGTTCTCTTTATATATAGTAGAAATCGCCTCTGAAATCAGCCCTAGGAGTTTGAACATGAAATCCTATGCACTCGTAACATAGGTGTAACCATTGGGCCCATACTATTCCAGATGTCGAGAGCGTCTGGGGACCCTAGGGATTAGTCTCTGCAAACAAACAATAATCGTCCATTTGACTGGGAGGTGCCTACGAGTTTGCTAGTTCTCAACACTGTTAATGACGTGGGAATTGATTTCAGATGCGACCTGACTTGGATATATTCACGGTCTTTCAGAAATAGGTAATAATATATAGGTACTTATTTATACTGCTAGATTACGACTAGGCAGTCCCATGATTCCGGGAATTGCTTTGGTGTCATTCTTATGTGTCAATATCAAGTCAATCAGGACAAGTTCATGCATTGGGTGGGAATTGAACCAACGGATCCCTTAACCTCTGAAACCAGTCAAAAAAGTGTGGTTCTTTTCTGGTGTTGCTAAGGTGAAACCTTTTGAATTTATTATTCGGTCCAAATTAGTATCTTTCAATAATGAGTACCTAACTAATTCTGAACTGTTGAACATATATTTGAGTAAACAATCCAAGAATGTATACCTAACACTAGGTATTTGGGTAATTTTTTGAAGCTTTTTTTCACTTTAGTTATTGGTGATTTATACTAGCTCACCTAACGACTTCTATAGACTCTGTGATGATAGCCCCTTGAACTTTATGCTCATAGCGTAGAACAGAATGGTGTTTTATTTTTAATTATAATTTATTAAATTCTTAAACACTATAAACCTCTTATACTTTACGCTAAATGAAATAATATTCATAGTGCTGTACTTTATTTATTTCATCAGATTTGTTTCAGGTCACGCACTGACTACAGTCGTATGAATCCGGTACAACTTTATGGTGAATAAGAGAAAGATACATTCTTTTAGAAAAAAGAAATTGTAATAATTGTAATGCGTAAATCCTTTCTATAAAAAGTTTGCGCTAAGACGGTTTCCATCAGCAACTTACAATACTTACATGCTTACTACTTCATATAATTAATAATAATAATAATAATAATTGAATGGGGAGTAGAAGAACATGCTAGGTATTCTTTTCTATCACCTCGTTGAATATGAAGGAGAAATACCCACTATAACTATGGAAAAAAACACTGCCAATTATGGACACAATACTTCCTCGTGATTGCTTCACATTGTAAACACGTGCCAATTTTGAGATTTTATAGAAAATTACTTGTATCTCCAAAACGACTGTACCGATTTTCTTCAAATTTGTTTTATATGGTAGAATATTGTTTTTTATACATTCTAGATTCTACAAAAATTTCTGTATCGGCAAGTCGTGGGCCTTATTTTTTTACTGTTTTGTCCAAAATTTCGGATTTTCAATATCAGAGTCAAATTATAATTAATTTAAAAATAAATATAAATAGATTTGCGCGTTACAAGGAATCGTTTTAACAGACCGACAGACAGACAGACAGACAGACAGACCGACAGACCGACAGACGGACACAAAACCAAATTTACTCAGTAGGTTATGAAACGTCCAGAAATATGAAAAAAATTGAAATCGGAGCAAAAAAATATTTTTTTTTACAAAAACGAACACAATACTTCCGATTTCTAATATTAGAAATTTCTCGGAAGTAAAAATCATTTTAGAGTGGAGGAAACCTATAGAATCTACATCTACAGCATAGTAATGTAGTATTATTGCTCTCCTGCAAAGTCAATTTTTGACATAGCATGTTCTTCTACTCACCCATTCAATTCTCTTTAATGGAATGTAACCTTACAAACAGTTGTTTGTAAGGGATACCTTCCAGTGCGCTCGTGTTGACCCAGCACCTAAATGGGAAGTATTGTGTCACTTCTCGCCCATCAGAGGGGAGGCATACTGCAGGATGGGCTGGGCAGGCTACAACACAGACCACAAGCTTCTACAGTAGCTCCTGTTTCATGGCTATGAAATAAAAAAGGCTGTGAAACGCTCATCTTTAAAAAAAAAAAAAAAAAAAAAAAAAAAACACCAGGCGAGGTTAATGCTTAAATTATTTTTTAACACCTAACCCTCAGAGTCTTATTTTTATGTGGTCATATACTCAAATAAATGACGAAAATTCATACATTATGTGGGATGCGAACCAACGGATCCCTAATACGCTACCTGGATTACCCAGACTAGCGCTTTAACCACTTGACTACAAGATAAAAAGTGAGAAGATGTAGGCTTAGATGCAAAAATGATTTCAAAAATGATTATGATTTTGACCACTTATATTTACGTCTTTGGGGTTACTGCTGGAATAATGGGACTCATTAGTCCTAATCGTTCAGTGTAAATAAGGCGATATTTTTTTAAATAAAGCTTAACTAATTGTTTCTCTCTCCTTAAAACACCTCTGAAATCTTCCGATACACTGGGAAGTAGGTAATATCTTCCTCAATCCGCAATAGCAAGTCCCCTCAAGTACCTATACCTATACTTGTGTGTTTCCATAGGTTTCGATAACAATAGTGATGTTTAACACGTCTAGGAGTTACTAGTTACTATCAGTTACTTCGCCTTGGGTGAGAGGGAGCTTTAGTCACTGGCGGAGTATAATACTCTAAACTTTCCACATTTTAGACATTCAGTTGAGGAGTTCTTTGAAAGAAGGGTCCGATGGCGATTTGGAAAATAAAACAATACCTTGAAATTATTGATCCTTAAAAAATCTTTTTCTTTCTTTTAAAAATCGTATCATGGAAAAGGGCCAAATACTCTTTCTTTGGGAAATTGTTGAAAATGTATTATTGAAGAAAGATAGAAATAGGTAGTTATCTAGCAAACTTGTCTAAAATAATATCATATAAAATTATCTATAAATAGGTTAGTAGCTGCCAAAATTAGAATTTGACAACTTTTGAATGCTTTATCTCAAACTTCAATTTATTAATTTGGCCTTTCTTTCAAATAGGATCCTCACTTGTCCGATTGGTATAAAAGACCTCTGTCATTTTGACAGATTTTACAGTCGATAATATCATCAAAGTATACTATTTTACATTGTTTAATGGTGTGATCTAATTTATAGTGACCTTAAATCGTGTCACCACTGCCTGGGGAAAGCTGCTTCACAAAAGTTGCTTTCTATAGTCGTTGCTGAGCTGCATGCGACATGAAGCAACTTACAGGAATCTTCATCTGCGTCAAATCTTCTAACTACTCACAACATCCAATTATCCAATCCACACGTTTGATTAAATTTTCCTAACAAGTCACCATTCTATCACTTTACCTCTTATATGACTTAAAATAGAGCAATGTTCTCTGCTTCAATCCTCCCCAGCGACTATATTGATAGAGTAAAGTTCCTTAACAATGTACTTCCAATATTAAAGAGATCGTGTGATTTATAGCTTTTGAAAAGTAACATTTTGATACCATTATTATGATTAATTCATGTGCTGTCAAGATGTTTGAATTATTGATAGGTTCGAATTTCAGAGTAAATTTTAAGGGAGACGTTACTTTTGATCATGAGGCATTCACAATTTCACACCACAAGGAGCCAATAGATTACCATTCAACAGTATTAACTGTTGCGCAGAGGATTTTTGTAAAAGGCAAATAAAGGTCCTACAATTCTGCGCTACACAAAAGGAATATAATATAAAACATGAGACTGTATTTTTATTGCTCTTTTTTAAATACATTAGAAAGTACATTAGAACAATTTGTCAATTTTATGTTTTAAAAAATATATAATTATAAAAAATACATATAGGTATAATATACAGGGTGTCCCACTAAAGCCGGACGGCCGCACACCCCAAACCACTCGGCCCCTGAAGGAGTCTCCGAAAAATAAAAAATATACGGGTACATATCCCAATTATGCGGTTTCAGCCATAAAATCCTTTTTGTACAGGGTGGTTCTAAACTTGGAAATTGAGTCGTCAACCCTCGATTTCCAAACAGATCGACCCGAATTCCATTTGACAATTTTATCCCTAAATAGTTTTTGAGGACTTCCCCAAACCAAAATATTAGAAAGAAACACATTTGTTATTTTATTCACTAATAGTCCTAGATGGGCAGTATAAATGAGACCATTATTACTATTATTATTTTTCCTCATGAGGGATGACAGTATGAGTGCGCCCCGGACATCTAAAATCCAGAGATCAAAATCCCACCCAAGGGATTGGTATGCTATCTGAACGCGGGTCAGCATTAAGAGAACCAAATCTGCTCCCAATCTAACCATTATGTGGTCACAAACTCAAATAAATAAGAAAAAATTCGGGCGGGATTTGAACCAACGGATACCTACGCTACCTGGATTACCAGACTAGCGCCTTAACCACTTGACTACCAAAGACTTCTTTATATCGACTTCTTTATTAATATTTCTCCTGTTACCGTTCGACTGTAACATTATATGCACCTGTACATCATCTGTATTCCTATTTCCGATCGAAATATCTTTATCCTCCTCACCTGACCGAAGCCTGAAAGAAACATCAACTCGTCCATAGTTCACGAGACTGTGTAAAACTTTTACCCGGTGTGAATTATGGCACAAGTAAGCTTGGATCTGGACAGGACGGCACTTGATTGGGACGGGCGGCGGGCGGCGATAATGTTCTGCAAAGCCCCCGAGGGACGAAATGTTTATCTCTAATAAGAAGAAATCGAGTGCTAACAGAGTAATGTGATTTTTCAGAATAATATTAGACCGTATACGGTTTGTCTCAAAACGAAATAACATCAGTATAAACAGAAAAGTGAGAAGTTGTATTACAATACTAGATGGACATTAAGGGTGGAATTAATAGACGTTATTGCAATACATCTGTGGCGCTAAGTCACGGATTGCGTACTGTGTAAGATAGGGAAAACCAACACTTACCAACGACTTCAGTTATTGATGTTGTCTATTAATTCTGCCCTAAATTTAGAACATACGCAAGGACAGCTGTTTCGCTCTCTTCAGCAAGCTTGCACTTTCGTTCTAAGTTGTACTCTTCTCAAGGCGACTACAACGATCGCATGGTCCAGGAGTATATGAAATAAACGAAATTCTTACCCAGAACATCTTAGATGTAGCAGTTGGTTTGAAAGTGGCTATATTGTCTATAATTGTGGCATTATGTACTTTCGAATAAATGAGGAAAATATCATTATTTTATCGATATCTTTTTTATTCTTCTTCTTTTAGGCTTTTCTAGAGACAGAGTTCTTATATGATTTTTTCTTAACCATTTTTTTCTTAACCACTTAACCATTTAATCAATTGTATACTAATGCCATTATTATAATCTGACCTGGTTGTATGACCTAGTGAGATCTATTGATGCATACATTGAAAGGAAATTCGAAGTGGTCTCGGAATGCAGTCCTTTTTCGTCCATGTCCGCCAGTTCCAGTATTTCACCGCTCGACCACCACCGCACATTCCAAAGACAAAGGGTTAACCAGCCTGAGGGCGGTAAAACCAAACTCTAATCTCCCTGGTCGGCCGGCCTAATGGTGGATATTTACGAGGCCCTGCGACATTCGCCTCAACAGGTGAAGCTGATGGCACGCGAAGCAGTTATTTGTGGCGAAGGTGTGAACCGCTCGGATGATAGAGTGGATCGGACCCTAATTATAGAGTCCCGAGTTATAAATCAAACATCTAAACGTTTCGGAGTCGCTGCCCTCAGGGACCAGAGGGATTGATCATTGGATACGGCCGGTGGATGCTGGACGCTGGCATAAGATCTGGTATCAAAGCCTAGCGATAATGTTCACCGTAATGATCCGACGTGGATAATCAGAGAGGATAACGCCCTGGCCCATGTGGGATGGGCACTTACTGTCAAGAGCATGATTATGGTGCTGATGACGACGGCAATGAGTTTATGAAAGCATTGAGCAGTGATAACGCTGGCAGCGCTAATAAAATTACTACAAATTTTGTATTAAACAAATTTGCTCAACACACTTTGCTATGTGTTGTAGTTTTTTCGGAAACATGTTTTTGTCTCCTAAAAAAAAAAAAAAAATCGGTACAACTGTTTGACAAAGAGCACGCCGCTTCACACATAATTTTGTTATTGTCCTATGATTCTTTAGAAAATTCAAGAATTCCAGTACATAATATCAAAATCCATGTTAAATAATCTTTTGCGACTAAGGTTCGCGCGTTTGAGTGAATGTATTCCGAATTCGCGCAACAATAATGAGTTGATGATTTTGAAGTCACTGGAACATGGACTTGTACAGACTGCAGACCAAATTGATTCAGATTATTGGTACGAATCTAATGGTTACAGTCGAACCTGGGAATGACATAAAAATTTCCAGGTCAAATTAACCTCTCTATCACAGAAAATATCCTCGTAGGAAGGGAACACTGGATATACCAGAAAAAATGTCCGGTCCCTTGAATATTCTTATATCCATGTTCCACTGTTATAGGTTTAAGTCTACATAACATTATTATAAAAAAAATGTTTGTCTTTGTGAGTAGCTGCTCTTATTATTATAAATTTGCGATACAGGTATGCGAATAACTGTGGCCTCTGTTTATTCATTACATTTAGATTCCTTGTAGCACATCAATAATCTCGTTCCAAAGATGTGTCTTACATCTGTTGCTACTGTTCTCAAAACTACCCAATTCTTAAGAATTTCAAATGGAAGCTGAGCAGCCAAGTACCACATCTACCAAATAACCACATCAAATCATCTACGGGTCAGTATTTTGCATAAGACTTAGCGTATTTGTTGGAGTAAAGCGTTGAATTTGTATTCTTTACTCGCTCAAGATACTTGATTTCAGATGATCTCGGGTACCAGAGCCAGCGGTATGTTATTATTAATGCTAGCATGATTACGAGTTATTGCTGAGTTTTCGAAAACAGTAGCTTGAAATTTGAAACTTTTAAAATCACATCTGAGCATACATCTCCACTTCTCTGCACAAGTCGCGGCGTATTCGTACATTGTGAAATGCAAATTTTTCTGCGAGGAATTTTTCGCTTCCTAATCTTTGATGTTTGAAAAGTTCCGAAGCGAGAAGAGAAAAGTTGGATAGTTGAGCTGCTTGGTTTAGATTAATATAGGACACGAAATCCTATTTATACAGAAATGATTGAGTAATATAATTTTGAAATATAGGTATGCACGCTTGTCAGTTATCAGCCAAATTTTATTGGGTAATTTTCAGTGCGTATAGCTTGTAGAATTTTAATTTTTTTACGCATATCTTAGTAGCTTATCCTTTTTTAAAGTTCTCTTTGATTCCACTGTAAAAGATGATTTTAAAAACAAAACCTTTAGGAAAAGAAGCTGTCTGCTATTTTCTGCAAGCATTATGAAATGAAATTCACCCATAATTTGTACGTCAATTTTATCGCAGTGAAACATTCAACTGAGTTCATACTTGTTACTTACCTCTTCCGTATTACAATAGAGGATCCGATCCTGTAGTATGGAGAAAAATACCAATGGAAATTATGTATTAAATAAAGCAACCTCCAAATAGTAGAGAGGGCATAAATAATTTCGTTAATTAATACATTGTTAATGTTGTGGCTAAGTGGCTTGAGTTAGCTCTAGCGTTGCTCACTTCTCCTAGCTGTTCAAGTAATGAGGCACTCCTATTTCCCATCAGAACATTGTTTATCGCAGAGCAGGCCGGAAAATGAAACAAATAAATGAATACAGTAGAGAAAAAACAACAAAAGCGTTAATAAGATAATTGTATTGTGAAATCTGAAGTCAGAAATATGAATAATCAATTCCTTGTATACATACAAGGTGTTCACCTTCTACACACTGCACCAAGGTATCGAACACAATGTTGTTTTACTGGGTTATTTAACGTAACTTTCATAATAATAACACTCTTTAGTGGAAGGTAACCACCAGGTGGGGTTAATGCTTAAAGCATTTTCTATCACCTAATCTTTAGAGTCTCATTATTATGAGGTCACAAAGTCAAATTAATGAGGAAAAATCCATGCACTGGGTGGGATTCGAACCAACGAATCTCTGCGCTACCTGGATTACCAGACTAGCGCGTTATGTATGCGTAATTGTGTATTGTGTATGGGAGATTATATTTGTAATAATGATTTAATTTAATGCAAACATACTACCCATTGTAATAGATCTAATAGAGGTCGGTGTGATAACTGGGGCTTCTCAAGTGGGACTGAATAATCCTTTGTCTTGGGGTTGACATGAGAGTTAATGACATGAGAGAAAAAATATAAAAAAAAATTCCTGCCCCGCTGGGTATCGAACCCAGGTCACCATGCGTACAATGCCTAGCGCGCTAACTCACTCTGCCACGGTAACTACTGATATGATTATGCAGTTGAAAGCGATGTTAAATTTTTGTTTAAAAAAACGCTTGCATACGAGTCTGCAACCATTTCGACATTTTCATCTTTACTATTCAAGGTCCAAAACCCAACTGACCAAATTTCGTATTGTGCGCATGACACATACCTTCTCTCTTCTCTTAGGGTTGCAATATCGAAACGAAAATATCGATATTAGGTATATCGATAATATCGAAACCATAATATCGATATCCGATATCAGAAGACTTCTCTCCCTTTACAATTCGATATTTCGTTACATAATATCGTTACATAATATCGTTACATAATTTCGTCACATAATTTTGGTTATGTGCCAGAGCAAAGACATGAAAATGTCAAAAAACAAACTTTTGAAGACCTTTGTCGTATTACGTTTGACATAAAATCTTTATAAATTTAGTATAGTTAAGTCATAAAATATGTGACATTATACTGTCTGACATTACTCCGGAACTGACAGTCTTGAATTTTCTCCAATAAAATGCTCCCTTGTATTTTCGCATTATGTTATGCCAACCTTTTGTAAAATCATATTACAATAAAATAAAATTGATTGATATTAATTAATTAATGATCAAAGGTATTGAAACCCTTATTTATTTTAAACCAGACACATTTCTCTTTAAAAACGCAGATACTTCTTTGCTATCTCTGCTTCTTTTTGTTTTTCTTTTACTTCATTGCTCTGTTTCTAGCATTTTAGCTATTTCAACTATTCCTTTGTCCATTTTTTCAAGAAGCTTAATGCTCTTTTCAAAACTTGCATCTCACGTCACTTCTCTTAGAGCACTGTTTTCATTCATATTCGCTGGCTAATTTCTCTGACCGTTCTTATAGTTAGATGGGTGGATATTACTTACATAGTGTCCGTCAATACAAGCTAGTATGTGCTTCCCAGTATAAATGATTCTATAGTAAACATGGTTAATAGGTATATTAAATTTCTTCCATATCCTAGCCTGTCTAAGCTACTCACAGCGTAACCTACCCACACAGTGGCGTAGCCATGAAGTAGATTTGTAGAGATTATTAAAAAAAAAAAAAAAAAACATCAAAGTTATTATACCTCATATAGTCGAACCTGGAAAACAGAACTCAAAAGACCAGATTTTTTTCTCTTATGAAAAGGTTATTTTGTCCTTATAGAGAGGTAATAAATTTGACCTGGAATCGTTCTCTATTATCCAGGTTTTACTTATATCCAGGTTCGATAGGTATTACCTATACAGTGATTCTATCTGATAAAATCCACTTCTATTAAATAATCCTTCTATGTTCGAACAACGTTTAATTCTACGAAACATTTAATTATAGTTAGGGTGGTATTTGCTGTCTTGATCCTTTTAAATAAAAACTACAGTTTAGGTTCTTCAACGAAGTTTATTAGTGGGTATTATCGCAGAATTATAGGACTTTTCCATATCTTTTAATATCCTAATATCTTATTTTTGCCTATAATTCCGCCACTGGTCGCTGCTCACATTAGAGCAGCTACTCATTTTTCCTCACGAGGTATGAGTGGACCCCGAGCTGAAAAAATCCTGCCCCGCTGGGGATCCAACCCAGGTCACCGTGCATGCAATGCCTAGTGCAATGCCTTCGGATCGACCGTATAAAAAATAAATTAGTGCATTGGGTTGGATCCGAACCCACCTACCTTGATGACCAAATCAGCGCCCAATCACTCCACCACCAATGATACGCCACTGTTCCTCACTGGTAAATCTCGTATGCTTCTCCAGAATAATGAGGATAAAGCCACAGTTGACTTGCCCTCACAACCCAATGATACGCCACTGTTCCTCACTGGTAAATCTCGTATGCTTCTCCAGAATAATGAGGATAAAGCCACAGTTGACTTGCCCTCACAACGCCTTATTCAAAATGAAAACCTACCGCTATTCACGTTCTCAGCTTGCCCAATCAAATTGCTTCAACCTGAAATGTATTCATATTTATTCTACTTACCACGGTGAATAATAAATTACTTTCATACACTTCATAATATCAAGCTCATTATGTTCTTTTTCATAATTATACTTTTTCATGTTTTTAATAAAGGAAATAATTGTTCACACAATGTGAGCGAAAAAAAAAGTTGCATAAAATGTCCATTATTTATTGAGCATGTCCGCAGTTGTGAAGTTCAGCGAAGAAAATATGGCTGACCGCTTAAAATATTAGAGGATGTTGGCTGAATATAAATTGCTCTACTACGGTAGGACATAGGTACTTCTTACAAAGATTCGTTGGGTATGCCTTGAAAATCCATGGGTTAGTATAGATAAACAAGTACACATACATGATTATATGTATTATTTTTATTAGTATCTAGTAGTATACATAAGTACACTTGAGAGCAGAAAAAGGAAATCAAACTTTTTCCTCCACCAAATCTGCGATATCTTCGAAATTACTATTTTTATGTAGTCGTATGATATCTCAAAATGTTGTAAATTTTGTTTTCTACAATTTCGTAATTTGATTGTAAAAAAAAACTTACCAGAAGCCGTCAAAATTAAATTTTACTACAGTATGTCAAAAAAGAAGAAAGACATGATTTTTTTTTTTTTTTTTTAACAAAAGACGTTATAACCTGAGAAATCAACAAGATTCATTCATAACAATGGTGAATCAGTTTTTTTGTGTTGCTTCCCCGAGCTTTCATCACAGCATTCATTCGATTTGGTATTGAAGTAGTCATCGTGGCAGAGTGAGTTAGCGCGCTAGGCATTGCACGCATGGTGACCTGGGTTCGATTTCCCAGGAGGGGAGGGTTTTTTCTGCTCTGTACTTGGATGTTCGGGGTCCACTCATACCTCGTGAGGAAAAATGAGTAGCTGCTTTGATGTGAAGCAGCGACCAGTGGCAGAATCATAGGCAAAAAATAATACAAGATATTGTAAATTAAAGTAATAAAGTCCTATGATTCTGCGCTACCCACTAAAATTGTGACATAATAACACAAAGAAAAAGCATTATTATTATAAAATTAATTGACATCAAGGCTTCCAGAGTCATGCTAATACGAGTCTCTTATTTTAAATTTGAAAAAAAAGGGTTAACTCTATTTTAAATAATAGTAAAAGTTATCCATTGCATCGATATCACCTTAAACTAGTATTTCAGACCCTAACAACTATTTTTTCTTTTCTTCTCAGACACCAACTCGAAAATATCTCGACCCCAAGCCGTCTGTTCTTGACGTGTAAAGAAATCCTCGCGATCCAGATGGGTTAAAAAAACTCGAGAGTTAAACAAAAAACTAGTTTGCCGCCGGACCAACATCACAAAGGAGCTATTGCTGTGCCTTGTTCAGTACCTGTCCGTGGACATTATTCCGCCTGACTAACCAATGTACAGTAGCTCTTGCTATCTGATCTGTGACTCTGTGATCACCCAACATCATCGGAATCGTAGCTCCTAGTGCCGATTTGCTCGGGTCTGATGGTCACATGTGCTGAGCATTATCCTGAGTAGAAACGACTCAGATTTATTTCGAAATGTATTAAATGAATCTGTATTACTCTTTCATTTTTATTTTTTTCATATTTGTGTTAATCACTTTCGTGATATCACAACTACTCAAACTCGCTTTACTAAATCTATACGCTGAATCCGGGACTTGAACCACCGACCTCCAGGTTACAAGTCCGCCGCCTTATCGATCAAGCTACTGAGGTCGGTTAATACTCTTTAATTACTTATGTGGCATGGTTCTAGGGACATTTGTTCGAAATCCGGAACTTTTTGTAGCCCACGTTAGAAATAGCGAGAGAATTGTTAACTGTAACAGAGTGTAGGTGCTAATTATTCCAGTATGTGTAGGTGATTTATAATTATTGCAGGTAATCACAATATTAAGATCCAAAAATCATTGTTAAACTTACAATAAAAGTCGTTTGATCAATATAATTTATTCATAAAATTGCTAAGAAATATAAGAAGTGTCGGAAAAATTCTTCAGTTACATGGATATTTTGAATCCAACTCATCCAGAGGGATACCCTCTAGAACTTCCAGACACCCTGCCGCCACTGAAGACATGTCTTCGGTTTTCTCTCCTCAGGAACCCTTGCGGTCACGAAATTCTCCTCACAATTCCACAAGAAAGAATTCCTGGAATGGTACAAAATGGATACTTGTTCCTTGGTGTGTAAGAGGTCTTTTTTGTTTTTGGAAAATTTAGTTCGATTTTTTGGATGGGCTCGTACTAGCACATTGCTTTCGGTACCTTTAAATTTAAAATTAGTTAACGTGCAGACTCTCTGAGGTTTAAGAAAACAATCTAAACGTCCTAAGTTTTCACTTTATTTTTCACATTTTTAATTTAACAAGGTTTCTCGAATCTACAACTTATTTTAATTGTTGTTTTTATTTAAATTTAAGGCTAAGCCTCATTCTAACAAGCTGGAGATAATCTAACTAAAATATATTATAAATAGGCCATGTTTGCTAATTAGAATCCTTCTAGCCCTACTTGGGATGACATAGCAGCTAAATTCTTAGCTAAAATTATCAATGAATAAGGAAACAGGGCCTACTTAAAGCTCAAGGGCACGCTTCCTCTCGGTAGTGAGTTTGAAGAAATGTTTTACCTTTGAAGTATATTTTATCATGCTCAAGTGCCGAATTATTAAACATGATTAGAATAAAGAGAATCAAGTCAGAGAATTATGCAATCTCAGCGCACTATAGTCCGACTTGAGGGACGGTCTCTCTTGTCTTTGTTGAATCCTATTCTATAATTTGGCCCTAAAAGACTACAACTCTAAATTATCTTCCTCTCAAATACCAGAGTAAGCAAATAAGAAATATTTTGTTTTCTAGATGAACTGAGAAGAAATTTGATTCCTTCTGCTTCTTAGGTCCATACGCTACCATTGGGATAAGTAGGTATGCGATGTTCCTCATTCAATTTGGTTTGATGCTTATGTATTTTGTTCAAGGCAATCGGTAGAAGACCACATACCACGCTGCCAGGCATTAGTCACCTCTTAGCCACTGGAACCACATGTGCTTTGAGCGTCAGTAAAATTCTATTGGACATCAGTGCAAGCTGGGTCAAGCCAGCATCAATGGCACGTTGAATACATCAGTTCTCGTTCTGTCACTGAAGTTAAGCAACATCCAGCGAGATTAGGACCATGATGGATGATCCTTTAAATCGTACCCTCGTGATGCTGGCTATTCCCAGTCCCATTCAGGCTGGGTGAGTTTAATATGAGTAGCTTGTTTGTGAGTTTCCAGCGAATGGAGGGTGAAACTCTCGTCGTGATAAATATGATCATGTAGTTGAAAGCAACAGTAAACCTAAATTAAAAAAAGCTGGCTTAAGTTTAGAGTTTTGAAAGTTTCGTTCCTAGTTTTGAAAGTTTCATTCCTTTGATTACGTAAGAATTAAAGTGGATAGCATTTTTAGGTCAGTTTCCTTCTGAACGCAACATTTTGTTTCAAAACATTGCCGTGTATTCCGCACAGTGACGTAATAAATTAGGTACTTATTAAAAATAAATTAGAAGGTCTGATTGTCTGAAGCTTTCAGATAATCAGTGTTCTCACCTATTAATTTATGTATGTGTTTTCTTTTTAGTTTAAGCGGAAGTTTATCGATATTTACCATTCTGAATCCAACCGACCTCAGTAGCTTTATCGAGAAGGCGGCGGACATGTAACCTGAAGGTCGGTGGTTCAAGTCCCGGTTTCAGCGTTGATTTAGTAAAGCGAGTTTGAGTAGTTGTGATATCATGAAAGTTGTTAACACAAATATAATAACTTTTATTTACCACTCTGAATCTATAGCTTGATGAGCTATGTTAAGTTGGCTCACCACCTCCACCGATTTGAACCATTTTTTTTTCAACGTTTTGCAATTATTTTGCAGTGATTTGCAATGTCATTTTTTTATTTTGCAACCTTACGGTTGTCGAGATATTCGCGTTCCAAAGTGGTGAGCCAGCTTAACGTTAAGTTGGCTCACCACCTCCACCGATTTTAACCGTTCTTGTGCCATTCGTTAGCATTTATTTTGCAGTGATTTGCAATCAAATTTTTTTTTTCGATATCTCGAGCCATGTCGACAGGGCAGATGTCGAAAAATCGTACTTTGTCGAAACTGGTCGAGTGTGGTATTCACGTTTTGCATTTTTTATGCAGTATCTGAATATGCAAACCATTTTTCTCTACGACTTACGGTTGTTGAGATATTCGAGTTGCAAAATCGGTGGAGGCGTTGAACCAGCTCAACGTTAAAAACTCGACCTCCATCGATTTGAACCGTTCTTTTTTCAACGTTTTGCATTTATTTTGCAGTGATTTGCAATGTCATTTTTTCGTTTTGCAACCTTACGGTTGTCGAGATATTCGCGTGCTAAAGTGGTGAGCCAGCTTAACGTTAAGTTGGCTCACCACCTCCACCGATTTTAACTGTTCTTGTGCCATTCGTTAGCATTTATTTTGCAGTGATTTGCAATTTCATTTTTTCGTTTTGCAACCTTACGGTTATCGAGATATTCGCGTGCCAAAGTGGTGAGCCAGCTTAACGTTATGTTGGCTCACCACCTCCACCGATTTTAACCGTTCTTGTGCCATTCGTTAGCATTTATTTTGCAGTGATTTGCAATCAAATTTTTTTTTCGATATCTCGAACCATGTCGACAGGGCAGATGTCGAGAAATCGTACTTTGACGAATCGGTGGAGGCAAACCGTACGACTTACGGTTGTTGAGATATTCGAGTCGCAAAATCGGTGGAGGTGTTTAGCCAGCTTAACGTTTAACTCACCACCTCCACTGATTTGAACCGTTCTTTTCTCAACGTTTTGTAGTTATTTTGCATTGATTTAATTTTTTTTTTTTTTTTTTGATTTTGCAACCTTACGGTTGTCGAGATATTCGAGTCGCTTTTTTTGTCTAACCTTTTCGCTGCGGTTTGTTCTTTCATGCGGCACCGAGCAATCCTTTTAAATCCTATTTTTGGTTTTCGTTAGCCGACTAGGTAGCTTAGGTGACGGCCTTAGTTTGAAAATTTGCGCGCCGTTCGATTTATTACACCAGTTCTTGTTCTGTCACTAAAGTTAAGCAACGGCTGGCGAGGTTAGGATTAGGATCGGTCACCAATCTAGATTGAATCCTCGTGATGCTTGCTATTCCCGGCGCAACCCAGGCTGGGTGAGATTTACGTGGGTAGCAGGTTTGTAAATTTCCTAAGTATGGATTGTAAAACCCCTGTCGTGATAAGATTATTCAGTTGAAAGTGACGTTAAAGTGACATTTTTTTTATATATAAATTTTTTATTGCCGTCGCTTTACTGCATTGTCATTTATGATAGAACTGCACTTTGTCAAATGTTTTGTTAAAACTAAGAGTATCTTAATATATAAATGTCAAAGTCACTGACCACTGACTGATCATCGCTCTACAGCCCAAACCGTAAGTCCTAGGAAGCTGAAATTTGGTAGGTAGCTTTGTCTTATAGTCTAGATGTGCAATAAGACGGCATTTTTCGAAATTCCCACTACAACACTTGCCATTGGCGAAAAAGGATTTTTTGCTTTCACGGCCATGCCTCGGCCCGCAAGGCGGGCGACAGCCTGCTTGTATAAATGTATATAAGGTTAATTTGAAAGACCACTGCTAGCCTAATAGCCTATGTTCGCAACCCCAAATTTCAATAATACTATTATTTTTATTTTGGTTTAACGTAGCTTTAAACTGCATAGTCAATTAGTCATATTAGCACGACAGGGGTTTTATATTATTAAAAATAAACACTTGTGAACATCACACGACTTTTTATAATAGTCCTGGAAGTTTTTTTTTATGGAGGAAGTACTTGACTGGTACAGCATAATGTAACGTAGGTTGTACCTCGTATTTTCAGCAAAAAAAAAAATCGAAAATTATGCCCCAAATATATTTATCATATGCAAAAAATTAGGAACCGTTAGCAAGTTTTTCTCATATCTTCAAAAACCTAGAAAAAATGAACATGTGGGTCTTATGGATCATGTGGTCAAATGGGAAATTTTCAAAAGTATCAGACATTGAAAATTAAAGTAGCTAATGAGTGTGAAAATGCCGATAAAAAGATATCGGTTTGATTTATCGAAAAAAGTTCAATGTATATCCATAATATGCAAAATAAAATCTAAGGAATGAAACAAGACGGTTAAAATCGGTGGAGGTGGTGAGCCAACTTAAGGTAAAGCTAGCTCACCACACGGCAACTCGAATAACTCGATTTTTCGTCGAAAAATCGTACAAAGTACGATTTTTCGACATCTGCCCTGTCGACATGGTTGGTTTGAGATATCGAAAAAAAAATTTGATTGCAAATCACTGCAAAATAAATGCTAACGAATGGCACAAGAACGGTTAAAATCGGTGGAGGTGGTGAGCCAACTTAACGTTAAGCTGGCTCACCACTTTGGCACGCGAATATCTCGATAACCGTAAGGTTGCAAAACGAAAAATGAAATTGCAAATCACTGCAAAATAAATGCTAACGAATGGCACAAGAACAGTTAAAATCGGTGGAGGTGGTGAGCCAACTTAACGTTAAGCTGGCTCACCACTTTAGCACGCGAATATCTCGACAACCGTAAGGTTGCAAAACGAAAAAATGAAATTGCAAATCACTGCAAAATAAATGCAAAACATTGAAAAAAGAACGGTTCAAATCGGTGGAGGTCGTGATTTTAACGTTGAGCTGGTTCAACGCCTCCACCGATTTTGCAACTCGAATATCTCAACAACCGTAAGTCGTAGAGAAAAATGGTTTGCATATTCAGATACTGCATAAAAAATGCAAAACGTGAATACCACACTCGACCAGTTTCGACAAAGTACGATTTTTCGACATCTGCCCTGTCGACATGGTTCGAGATATCGAAAAAAAAATTTGATTGCAAATCACTGCAAAATAAATGCTAACGAATGGCACAAGAACGGTTAAAATCGGTGGAGGTGGTGAGCCAACTTAACGTTAAGCTGGCTCACCACTTTGGCACGCGAATATCTCGACAACCGTAAGGTTTCAAAATAAAAAAATTACATTGCAAATCACTGCAAAATAAATGCAAAACGTTGAAAAAAGAACGGTTCAAATCGGTGGAGGTCGAGTTTTTAACGTTGAGCTGGTTCAACGCCTCCACCGATTTTGCAACTCGAATATCTCAACAACCGTAAGTCGTAGAGAAAAATGGTTTGCATATTCAGATACTGCATAAAAAATGCAAAACGTGAATACCACACTCGACCAGTTTCGACAAAGTACGATTTTTCGACATCTGCCCTGTCGACATGGTTCGAGATATCGAAAAAAAAAATTTGATTGCAAATCACTGCAAAATAAATGCTAACGAATGGCACAAGAACGGTTAAAATCGGTGGAGGTGGTGAGCCAACTTAACGTTAAGCTGGCTCACCACTTTGGCACGCGAATATCTCGACAACCGTAAGGTTTCAAAATAAAAAAAATACATTGCAAATCACTGCAAAATAAATGCAAAACGTTGAAAAAAGAACGGTTCAAATCGGTGGAGGTCGAGTTTTTAACGTTGAGCTGGTTCAACGCCTCCACCGATTTTGCAACTCGAATATCTCAACAACCGTAAGTCGTAGAGAAAAATGGTTTGCATATTCAGATACTGCATAAAAAATGCAAAACGTGAATACCACACTCGACCAGTTTCGACAAAGTACGATTTTTCGACATCTGCCCTGTCGACATGGTTCGAGATATCGAAAAAAAAATTTGATTGCAAATCACTGCAAAATAAATGCTAACGAATGGCACAAGAACGGTTAAAATCGGTGGAGGTGGTGAGCCAACTTAACGTTAAGCTGGCTCACCACTTTGGCACGCGAATATCTCGACAACCGTAAGGTTTCAATATAAAAAAATTACATTGCAAATCACTGCAAAATAAATGCAAAACGTTGAAAAAGAACGGTTCAAATCGGTGGAGGTCGAGTTTTTAACGTTGAGCTGGTTCAACGCCTCCACCGATTTTGCAACTCGAATATCTCAACAACCGTAAGTCGTAGAGAAAAATGGTTTGCATATTCAGATACTGCATAAAAAATGCAAAACGTGAATACCACACTCGACCAGTTTCGACAAAGTACGATTTTTCGACATCTGCCCTGTCGACATGGTTCGAGATATCGAAAAAAAAATTTGATTGCAAATCACTGCAAAATAAATGCTAACGAATGGCACAAGAACGGTTAAAATCGGTGGAGGTGGTGAGCCAACTTAACGTTAAGCTGGCTCACCACTTTGGCACGCGAATATCTCGACAACCGTAAGGTTTCAAAATAAAAAAAATACATTGCAAATCACTGCAAAATAAATGCAAAACGTTGAAAAAGAACGGTTCAAATCGGTGGAGGTCGAGTTTTTAACGTTGAGCTGGTTCAACGCCTCCACCGATTTTGCAACTCGAATATCTCAACAACCGTAAGTCGTAGAGAAAAATGGTTTGCATATTCAGATACTGCATAAAAAATGCAAAACGTGAATACCACACTCGACCAGTTTCGACAAAGTACGATTTTTCGACATCTGCCCTGTCGACATGGTTTGAGATATCGAAAAAAAAATTTGATTGCAAATCACTGCAAAATAAATGCTAACGAATGTAACAAGAACGGTTAAAATCGGTGGAGGTGGTGAGCCAACTTAACGTTAAGCTGGCTCACCACTTTGGCACGCGAATATCTCGCCAACCGTAAGGTTGCAAAATAAAAAAATGACATTGCAAATCACTGCAAAATAAATGCAAAACGTTGAAAAAAAAATGGTTCAAATCGGTGGAGGTGGTGAGCCAACTTAACATAGCTAAAATGATGTGCTTCAATAATTTGACGAGAATCATAGCAACGCATGCGTCCATAGTACTTTCTTAATTTTTGAAATTTGAGCCAGTAGGTATATTTAGTCTCCTCATATTTAAGAATAGAGGATCTGATCAATTTTATCGATCTAAAGATTAATGTTTTCATAATGAGACAGCTGATTGCCTGGAAGGTTCTGAAATCACCATCTGGCCATCTTTAGCTATATCGTTGAGGTACAAATTACCCTGGTATCATTATTTTGATGATTTATTTAGCTCGACGCGCGAGCTGACGGCAAAAAATAGAAAGGCACTTACTTTCGGAAGTAATTTTTCACAGGTTAGAACGTGTTGCAAAAGTGAGATAGTTTCTCGGGGCCTTGCAATAAATTTGGTATCGCACATGGAATGTTTCTGCGATCGCTTGAAAGCATAGAACGCTTTTAGTCTTCATTAATTCTTATGGCAGATTCTGCTAACGTGATGTTTTGCAATATTCCTCTGAACTTTTGCCTGCCAAGAAGCGGTGAATCGTTATTCCCTGGAGATTATTCTCGCTAAATTTATATATAAAGCTTAGCATTTAAACTATGCCAGCAGCTGGCGGTCAAACCGGGACAGCATCAAAAGCAGAGTTCTGATTGATTGTCATCTCGCGGTTCGGCTGTGTTATAATTGATGCGTCCAAAGGATATTCAAAGCAAAGTCTTACAAGCAAAGACCACCATTGTTTTCTGAGTTTTTCCTCACAGTTAGAACCATCAGTAGTAAGAGTCATATTCTATATCCTAGAGTCGAGTCTTTCATTATTATTATTATTGAACACTTTATTAGATATAATTGAACATATGTACAGTACAAATAATTATTTTAACAATGAAAAAAATGGAAACAATATCTCTATATATGAAACAGAAAAAAGGACTACCTACCTATGTTTATTTGTTTGTCCGGAGTTGTTTAGCCAAAACGGTAAGAGATAGCGAAAAATGTCTCAGAATTGACCCCCCCAAAACCATTATCGCTTTGTCCAGAAAAATTATAAAAAGTTCAAAAGGCATTGCTGTCCAGCAGTACGGCCATGCCTTGGTAAATTTGAAATTTAGTCCCGTTGCAAAGCACGGGCAAAAGGCTAGTATACAATAAAAATGAAAAAATTATAGAAAAATGTAAAGAAACATATGTCCTAACTAAAGGGAGGGATTCTTGCCTATGGCAATCTCTTCCACCCAACCCTTTCATCTGTTTGGTCCGGAGGAATGTGCATATATTGAATGACCTATCCGCATGATAATACTGGAGCGGAACCAACGGGGAAAAAGGAAAAAGTTGCCAAAAATTAGAAGTTTGGTCCACATTTTTCAATCAGGATTTTTCATTGCCTGTAGCATAACTGGTCAAACACTTCTAATTAAGGGTTTCATTGTAGTGTAGATGTGTTATAAGTTATAACTGTTATAAGTCATGAATTTTTTTGTAAAATTTGAAAGGGGGCAGCAACCAAAATAAAAGAAGAGGAAGAAGAACGGTCGTGTCGACGGACTGTCGTGTTCTGTTGTGTTGACGGACTGTAAAGATGAAAAACCACAACCTTTTCCTAAAGCGTTTTATTGATCCGCCCATATGTATCCGGTAAGGGCGACATTTGTACAGAGAAAATATCAGATTATTATAGTAAGGAGCTCCGACCCTCCAAGTGAAGAAAGTTTGACTGCGACTATGTATTATATTGCATACATTTCCCTAAATTATAATACAAATCAAAAACGAAACCATTTTTTTAACAATTTTTTTCACATGGTAACACAAAAATAGTTACTGACTCTTATTTTCTGAAATACAAGGTAAATGTTATTATTATTAAATTCTTTATTAATACGTCATACTTGTACATATCAGTACAAATAATAATTATTAAGAAATGGACAAAAAAAATATATAGGTTATTATTATTATCTGACCTGGTTGCAGGGTTTTCAGAGAAACCCTTACAATTAACACTGCGACCTAATTAGATCTATTGTGACCAGTTGATTCTATTTGGTTTTAACGTCCTGACTGAGATAGATAGTCAGGACAGGGGTTTTACCCTCCATTCGCTGGGAATCGTACCAGCTACCCACATTAACCTCACCCAGCCTGGGTAGGGCCGGAAATGCCAGCCTCACGTGTTTGGATGGAACAGAATTTTCGTCGAAATGTCTGCCCCAACCGGGAGTTGAACTCGAGAACTCTGGACTACGGGCAGTAGTCACAACCATTACGCCACGGAGAATAGAATAAATATACTATATTATGTTCTAACAAAAGGGCGGTGTTATTGCCTATAGCAATCTCTTCCACCCAACTGGACACAGTAGTTTCATCAAAGTCAGCAGCTACTCACCATGTTCCTATCTTCTATATTGTGTTTCTCCTTCAGCTAGAGTCGCGTAAATAATGCCAAGTAGTATAAGGTTAGAGGTAAAGTTTGAAATGCTTGCGTGCTAAACTCGGCTTATGACTGTAAGCAAATCGCGTTAAATTTATTGTACGTAACGTACCTACGAGAGTAGTAAGCATAAAAAGCAATATCATTTTAATAGTTGCTATAATGATACGAATGATAATTATACAGGGTGTAACAATAAGTCATTCCATGTTGAATATTGAGCATCCTCATGTCAGTAGGTATTAGTGGTGAAAATTTCGTCTAAATCAAAACCAAAATTTCTTTAAGATCATGTATCATGTATAAGAAAATACATTAAAACCCACTTTTCAATTAAACTTCGGAGGAGAATTTTGAAGGAAGGAAGGCTTTTTATTTTTGTTAGATAATGTGTTGGTCTGTTATAGATAATGTTGTACAAATTGGTCCCTAGAACATGTAGTTTCAGTATTGATTTAATATTTTGTTACACTCTGTATGAATGTAGCTATAATAATTGCTATAAGTAGACAATAATGGTGATAGTTCTCAGATCTCCCTTTGCTTGCGGGTATTGTGCATGATCAGATAGATTTCATGATCCTTTTATTAATATTATCAGTATGATCATAATCTTATCACGAGTAAAATGATCATTATCATAATCTTATCATACTTCGCCTGTAACTAAATACTATTAGGATCACACTGATTGGATATTATTATGATATTAACTACCTGAAACTTACTTAAGTAGTGATCTTTCCCTGTGAAACTCTTTCATTTAGAGGTTTTTGGCCTGGAGGAGTAGCTAATTTTAAAATAAATTAAACTTATAGATAAATGCTTTTTTGATTGAATGGGAAAATCTTAGGTGAATATAGGAAATTTGCTGCAATTTTGGCGAAGGAAAAATACTACATGCATGGACATGGTCTCATAATAATTATATACTCATTGAATGAGTGTACAATTATAACAAAAAAGTATCTCTTATGCCGGGTCCACACTAAGCGAACATGTTAGCTATAACAATGTTCGCGAACAATGTTCGCTAACAATGTTATTTCAAACAAGTCGTAAAAACATTTTCTAATGCCGGGTCCACACTGCGAAAATTGTTGGCTAACAATGTTCCTGAACAAAATGTGCGGATAACATTGTTCGCGAACATTGTTAGCTAACATGTTCGCTTAGTGTGGACCCGGCATTAGATACACTTGAACATAAATTTTCTCTCTTGGCTATATACCTAATTATTATGTACAAAAAAATCAAGATAAATAAGTAGTTTAAGTCCATCTAAAATTCAATTACAAGCATATGTAGGACTAGAGCGGATAGAGCTCCCTTTGGTCTCATTTTGTTTATGAAAACTAAAGAAATAATTCTTTCGTTTTTTTTATGATACAAAATGTCTTTTTTAGGTGAAACAAATCACTGTAAAAATGACTAAATACAGACACAACTTTTTGTTAAAATTTATAAATCTGATTCTGTAAAATTCTTGCTCTCTATATAGCAGTAACTTTATTTTACTTTTGAGTTTTAATACTTCCATCAATTTAACGGCAACAATACAGGGTGGGGCAAAAGTCTGGAAACCCCTGAATAACTTTCGAATGGCTTCTTCGGTAAAGTTAAAATTTTGTAAGGTAAACCGGGCTAATAAGACCTTCTTTTAGAGTGTGGTCGATTTTTGTTACCGGCCCCCATGTCGGGACCAGGGGGCCAACTTCATTTTTTTAAATACGAACCCCCACCTTGCGATACATTTGAAAGCTTTAAATAAAAAAACAATTTCAATTATATCATTTTTTAATATAAAATTTTACATTAAAGCCCTTTTCAATTAATGGAGAAGTCTGAAGAACGAAGCTTTTTTTTTTGTAGATTTTCGTTATTTATAAATTTTGTACAAATGGTCCTAATAAACCTTTCAAAAATTGTATTTAAGTGGTTTACATCTGTTAAAAAATGAATGGGCTATCAGAACCAAATGGTGACCAGTACAAAATCCTTTGTTCGTATTTAAGTCAATACAAGGTTATGATCACTTTTATAATATTATCTAGATATAAGCTTATCAGTAAATGTCCTTATCAAATGCTATATTACTTCGTGTAACTTAATACTATTAGACCACTTTGATTATTATGATATTGAACTGAAACTTACTAATGTGTGATCTTTCCTGTTAAAAATCTTAATTTAGATTTCGCCTGAATGAGTAGCTATATTTAAATAATTAACCTTTTTAAAAATGCTTTTTGATTGGATGGGTAATGTAAGTTGAAAATAGAAATTTGCGTGCCCTTTTGGCCGAAGGAGAGCTAACAAAAACATGGTCATCTCTAATAATTATATCTCATTGAATAGGTTTACCACAAAATTTAACAAAAATGTAACCATTCGATACACTTATAAGGTTTTCTCTTTGCACACACCTATTATTAGTACAAAAAAATCTGGATGATAAGAGATAAGGTCATACCAAAGTAGAATTACATAAAAACTAGAAGGCCCTAATGAACTAATAGACATATAAAACTTCTTTCTACAGCGGACTGCGCTGCTAAGTGTATAAGCCCTTTAAGCACATTTAAAAAAGTCCATTTTTTTTGGAAACTAAAAATAATCTTGTCTTCTTTTTTTATGAATCAAAATCTTTTGGGAAAATAAACTTTTCAAATTGACTGATACAGTCAAACTTTGGTTAAAATTGCTTCTCTCTAGAGTCAGTAAATTTTTACCTTGATATTCATCGTCCTCATTTTACGACAATATATCCAATAGATTATTCTCACGAGTAGATCTTCCGACGTACTTTAATGTGTCTACTTCAAATACATACGTAAAAATGAAGTGATATGAATCTTATAGTAAACAATAAATTTGCAATTGTTTGTACAATGGTCCCTTTCATGTATATTCAATTAAATAATAGAAAATGAGAATTTTATTTAGAGATTCATAAATTAACATATCAATTTAATAATTGTTACAATAATTTTTAACAATAGTAATTTTCCAATTTTGTGACCCGTTAGTGTTTTTCCATAAATTGCAGATTACACTTATTTTGTGAAATCCCTATTGTTCAAGCTATTTTTCTCATAGAATCTTATTTTAATATTTTTGTACATATATTGTACAATTATTAAACAATACATTAATATTCATACGTATAAGCATATTCAACTTAAAGGACAGGTAATCCTTGGACATGTAGATCTGGTTGATGTTGTTTTTGTGTTGTCAGCTTCCATGTAAACGTTTGACTCTGGTTAGAAGTTTAATTGTCTTTTGCCCGTCGGGTCTGATCCAAGATTTATATCTACCATAGCGTTACCCAGTAGTGCCTCTATCGTGGGATTTTTTTTTCCTCTTTCATCAACACCAATCAGCAATAGTTGTTGTAGAATAATTTCATCATATTTCTACCCCGGCTGAACGACATTCCAAACCCATCAGGATTGATGCAAGGAAATTATGAATAAAAGACCCGTTTAATATTGAAATTATATTTAAAATATCTGGAAATCTCGAAAAACTATGTACCTACTGCTCAAACAGGATATATGAGACATTTCTCCTTAATTTCTTCATACACGTAGAAGTTATAATAATCGTAGTTAATGATCATCTATTTATTTAGGTTAAGACCTATGTTTTCTGAAGAGATAGACTAGACCTTAGAATATAGTAAAATCTTACACCATTTATTGTGTCAAGTTACAAGACTTCCCATTGAAAAGTAAGTTTAGAGAGGCAACATTTGTATTCTAGACAAAACATGGTTCTAGTTTCAAGTTTTGGACCTTGAATACTCCCCAGAACCAGCCCTGTCAAATGAAAGGAACTAACTTGGGTTAATCGTTTGGTTTCGTGGCCAGAAAAACCGAAATCCTTTTGAAGAAAATCAGACGTAATTAAAATATCACAAATAGTTGAGATGCCTGACCCGTTGAAATTCCAACAGTAGCCCCTTGAAGCTGTTTGAATTAACATACACTGTGAAAAATTTCCATTTAAGGAGTTGAAGAGTATCTAAATTAGTTCCTACTTGGCTAAATTAATTCAAAAAATATTCGGAACCGACCTCAATGGCTTGATCTTTAAGGTTAGGTTGCGAAACTGGAATTCTGTGGTTCGAGACCTAAGCATGGCCAATTTGAACCAGGCTGGTTTGAGTTTATGTTCTAGCCATCGCGATCCCAAATGTGAATACATATTAATTTGCTCACAAGGACAGTAGTCATTTTTACCTTTTTGAAGTGAGATCATTTTTGCCAGCCTAAACATAGTTTAGTGCATTTGCTTGAGAGCAAGAGAAAAAGATAAGGGGATGTCGTTGGGTTTGAATAATTGGCATCAATTAATTATTGCTTACAATCCCAAGAACTCGATTGAGATAAGTAAACATGAAAGTAAAAGTATACTAGGAAAATAAAAATGGACTACGAAAAGTTCTTTTTCAATGTGTCATTTCAATTGGTGGAGGTGCCAAAATATCATTTTTATTGCAAGTATAACCTGGAGGTCGTGGGTTCGACTCTAAAAAAATATATTTCTAGCAGTCATTGTGATAACGAATACTCTTGTAATAAACACAAATTTAACCCAAAACCTTCCAAATGTTTTGATCTTTTTCGTCTATGAGAATGTATTTTTTGGTCACAATTTTCAAGTAGATCACGAAAAGTAGATTACCCCGTGGGATAATCAAAATTTCTCCCACAAAAATTCCTGATAAATATAACAGTTATTCAATTAGGAGCGAACTATACCAATTTTGAACCTTTTCTGCTTTTTTGAGTCCTTCGTGAATTTCTGAATTTCATGTGTGTTATTTATAGGTGTGGATTTGAAAAGTAGATACCCATTAGAATGATTAAGAAACTTGATTTCTATAAAAGATTAAAACAAATAACCCTTCCATTTTTCCCACAGTCTCCTTATGAAACTTCTGAAAAGAAAATTACTTAAATTTCGTTGAAATTGCATCTTATGGGACTTTAATATCGTTTAAACTTTTGCTTCTTGTAGTATTATTCGGTAATTTTTTTCATTAATGCGAGCAGGGGGTAATGATACAATGGTCAATATTTACGAAGGGTTCATTAAAAATAAATGAAAAGATATTCTTAATAAGATAGAGACAGATTGCATTGAGTGTAGAAGAGAATAATAAATAAATAAAATAATAATAAATACTAAAATAATGAATTTCTACAACCTCATATTTACATTTAGTTCTTTCATAAAACAGGAATTCACCTACTGAGGAAAATCCTTTTGTTTTAAGGAATGCCTTTAGTTCAGACAATTTTTTTGTCTGAACTAAAGGGAAAAAACCCTTCCATTTTTCCCACAGTCTCCTTATGAAACTTCTGAAAAGAAAATTACTTAAATTTCGTTGAAATTGCATCTTATGGGACTTTAATATCGTTTAAACTTTTGCTTCTTGTAGTATTATTCGGTAATTTTTTTCATTAATGCGAGCAGGGGTTTTCTTTATTTGTTGTTTGTTTTGTTGCTGTTGTTGTGATTTTTTTCTTCTTGTTATAACTAATCTCGAGGGTAATGGTCTCTTGACAGTTTTGGCAGATTATAGTGATTTCCGTCAAGCAGCTGGCTTGACGGAAAAATTTCTAAAAATTTCTGAGACCTTTAGAGAACTGAACAGAACGACTGGAATATACCACAGCCTCATGGTAATAGTTAGTGAAGATAGTAAAAGAAGGAAGAGAAATAATACAGAAAGAAACAATGAAAGGTATATTTAATTAAGATAATTTTAACATTGTATACAAATGTATACCTAGGGATAATGAAGCACCTATCATTGTTTGCCCTACAACAACTTTGGTACTAGCTAGACACTCAGGAGACGAAGAGCTCCTGGGGTTCTTATTATTATTATTATTATTATTGTTCCTTGAAAAAATCGATTTTGATCCAAAAAATTCAGGGTTGCATGGGACCATGAATTTATTATTTTATTCAATAAATAAAAATATTTAATAATTGGGTTGTGGCACGCATTGCTATTACGTACACTTGACAGAATGCTGCTACTTTTGTTACACTATGGCTCTGGGCTCTTGTTAGATAATTACGAAGCTCTATATTTACTTTTATTCTTTCAATAATATCAGTATTATTAGTAACCAATTTATTATTTCTTCTCATAGCGAGCAGACAAAAAATTCCAACAAAAATGTTGGAATTTTTTGTCTCGAAGAAGGCTTAGACATAATTATAGATTAATATGTTTCTTTCATGATAGATTTATTAAAGCTTCCAAATTTCCAGCTACCTCAATTTCAAATTACTGAAATTTCTGTGATGTAAATTTTTAGACTTGCATGTTTCATTCACAACGCGAAGATTCTCTGGTTCAGGATTAGCGTGATTTCAATCGAATGCCCAGCTAATTGTATCAGAATGTTGGTGATTTCGAGTAGTATATGTATACGTATGAGTATACATAAAATACAAAAGATTACCATTTGAAATCTTCAGTTTTAATTACCAACACTAAGGTTGACTCTTGAAAGTCCAAGTCATAAAGCTACACTTTTCATCATTTAACCTCAAATAGAAGCTAGAACCATCAACCATGTAAAATCAGAACAAAGAATGTTAAAACTTGTTAAATTAAAAATTTATAAACAGATTATAAAGTTGATGTTCTCTCTATGATATCAATAAATTAATAGCTATTCAGAATCTAAGATCAGATACAATTGAGTATGAGCGTGAAACATTTAATCAATCCGGGTATGAAAAAGAGATATTGAGATGTCAAGTGAAGTCGAAATGTCTGTAGGTTTCTTACTAACAAGCATTCAGAGCTGAAGGGGAGGTGTCATGAGCTGCTATCAATCTGAATCTCCGATAGCCTCTCATTTGTAACAATAAATCAAAATCAATAACTCACATCAAAACCACTCTCATTGGAAATGGCAGAGTAAGAAGTTCAATAAAAACAAAATTTTCTATCTTGCTGTGCGCCGGGGATATAGATTACACGTAATTGAGATTTGAGTATCCAAGTTAGAGCTAGTTTATGAAATCCAAGGTGATCATAATTAATGACGGATAAGATTTCCAAGACAGAGATGAATAACTTCATTAATTTGAGCTAACGAGACGGGGCATCCATCAGAGAGGATGAAAAATTCACCCATGAAGACAGCGCCTCTGACTCCCAGGCAGAACCGAGTGCTACCGACTGTGCTATCCCTCGGGCAGAGGTCGCAAACTCAAGACCGGGACCTTGTGGGCGCCCTAAGAGAATTGTCAACGAAAGCGCATAGTTCTGAATAAATAATAATAATAATATCGCCTTATTTATACTGCCCGAGTAGGACTATTATGTCCCATTATTCCAGCATTATTATGTGGTAAAAATCCAAAATGGGAGGATAACTTGTCATGTCCCGGCTGGGTTTCGAACCCGCGACCTCTGGAATATCTGGATTCACAGAGTGCCGCCTTTACCACTGAGCGACCGGGCGTCAGTAAATGAGTGGGGTATCAGTAACGCTGAGTGAAAATTTCTAGATTTTAACCAAAAAAATGAGCCAATTTTAATAAAAAAAGTAGAACGAATAGTGTTGGCATCACCAGTGTAAAAATAAAGTATAGTTTTGTTTAGAAAACTTGGTCAGGTTTTGAAACAACACATATATACAATTTACGACTAAATTACCTACAGCTATAGCATACCTCTAAAGTCTCTAAACTATCTTAAAATTTCAGGCTCTTTACTCCATCGCTTTATTCACCCTTTCCTAATGACGAGAAAATTGTTGTCTCCCTTAAACCATATCCCTTAGTACTCTTAGCTATAATATTGCTTCTGACGACTGAGATCGACAAGAAAGTTACAATTGGAATGCCTGAAAATTTATACAAATAAGTTTGATAGCGCTGACGCAGAACCCTATGTAAATACACCTTACCAATGTGGCTATGAAATTAGACACTTTTGATGAAATATAAACAAACATCTTTCACCTAACATTACACTAACCCATTCAATAGAGAAGCTTCCCAATAATCTGAAACACAATACCTGTTAATTTGTCAAAGCTTGTACCTCTAGGCCTGAATCAGGATCACAGAAATGTGATACCCAAATGAACATTCCTAGAGTAGTCCCACAAAAGGTTCCAGAATTTCGTGAAATAAAAACCTTGTTGGTATTTTGGGTTTCGACTGCAGCAGAGTTGAAATTCATCAACTATTAAGAGTGTTGAAAAAACCGAATTTTCTTAATTTGAGTTACCAATTTTAAAATACGTAGATATTATTATGTCGGAATGGAAAATATTTCAATACATGAACAATAAACGAGCATCTACTGACGTATCAGGCATATCGATTTTCTCCTTATATGAACTCGCATTCTTGCAAAGAAGTAGGTGATATTCTGATCAGGCACAAGTTAAATTACCCTTCCTCTCAAAGAAAGCACTATTCATACTGTCTTCATACGTGTATTTTCCCTTCATAATGTTTTACATTACGTAAATCACAAGTCGTTTGTTCCTGTCTCAATCATTTAATCGATCAAATCATATTCCACAATATTCTCATGTACTTTACATTTAATATGTTACATTATATTGATCGAATTATTATCAGAAGCGTGAGATACTTTAAAAATGATGTGACTTATGAGTTTTGTTATGATGAACGTTTGGTATGATATAAGCATTGTGAATTTATTATTTTAACTTTGCTATTATCAGAAATATGAGACTCTCATACACGACTATAGAAGCTTACTTTAGCTTCAATACAGAATAACAAATATGGTTCTTTTGCAAGATTAAACTTATCTGGCCAATGTAAGCAATGTTACCTAAGTTGAATTTAAGTGTTCGGGAAAGGATATGTATTGGAAATTCAATAAAAAAAAAGTTATCATATTATTTATGTTATTTACTTTCGTGAAATCACGACAATATCTAATAATAATAATACTCTTTAGTGGAGGGTAACCACCAGAAGAGGTTGATGCTCAAAGCATTTTCTTCCACCTAACCCTCAGAGTCTTATTATTATGTGGTCACAAACTCAAATTAATGAGGAAAAATTCATGCACTGGTTGGGATTCGAACCAACGGATCCCTACGCTACCTGGATTACCAGACTAGCGCCTTAACCACTTGACTAACAATGCACAACTACTCAAATTCGCTCAAATTCTCTTAGATTTATAACGCTGACACCGGGACTTGAACCACCTCCAGGTAACAAGTCCGCGCCTTATCGATCAAGCTACAGATGTCAGTTCGAAATTCATTAAAAAGTACATATATATGTATAACAAATAAAAAAGTTATTTACTTTCATAATAATTGATGGAATTGGAAGTAATATGCTTTTAGATAAATATTTTTACAGTTTTATGAACTATTTTATCTCTTTAGCAAATTACCGAGTTACCGACCTCAGTAGCATGATCGATAAGGTGGCGGACTTGTAACCTGGCGGTCGGTGAATTAAGTACCAAGTCAGCAAAGATTTAGAAAAGCAAGTTTGAGTAGTTGTGACATCATGAAGGTGATTAACACAAATATGATATTATGTCACTACGAAAGTTTTGCTTTAATCCAGATAATTCTTAGAATTGCAAAACACTAGTCATCTCAGGGCAGATAATTATTTAATACCTATTTAAAAAAAAAACTTTCAATTAAAATCGCCTACAAAGGTGCAACTGTACAGTTAAATATTTTTATCACCCAGGAATACTAATAGCTCAAAAAGATGGGTAATATGGGTATTCCTTGTCATAAGACTCCAAGCAAACTCGGCTGTCATTTCCTTTTTTTAGTTTATATAAGTAGTTTTTAAGCTTTAATTATCTTAATATATTTTTTTAAACATTTTAGACATATATCCCAGCACCATCTTCTCAACTCAGTCCTTGTATCTTTTTTCTCGTTCCTCTTATTTATTTCCTCTTTTCATCTCATCATTTTCTCTAAAAAAAAAAAAAAAATCAGAAATGCCCTTTTTATTCATATAATGCTATTCATACCAGCTTCTAGATTTCTTGACAGAATTGATTTCGGCAACAATCTCACGCCCCCGGTCACGTCAAGGGTTAAGCTACAAGTGGAATAGAAGCCTATATTCTTTTTCGTGTGGTAAAGACCACCAGATTCTCAAATATCCAGAGTAGAAGGGACGCTCTCATGGAGCCTTCATGTCTGACAAACCTGCAGACGAAAACGAATGACTTGCTCACAGGATCACGTAGGGATCAAATCAAGTAGCTTGCTTCGAAATCTTCGAATTTATCAATGTTCAAAATGCGTACTGCTGCTCTCTCCTATAGATTTTGACAACTGTAGCAAAGCGGTTCACCAGGCGTTAGATAGAATTTAAAACGTTTTATCCTTTGGGTCGTAATAAAATGCTAGATGAAAAAATGATCCACGACCAATAACAAAAAATCTATGTAGGTATTATATCTATGTAGGTATTATAAAAATATCTATGTAGGTATTATAAAAATATTCCAGACTGCAGGCAAGATTAGACTTAATGTCTCCTCTGCTGACGGCCTAAATCTAAGTTTCTGAATGTTTATCATCAAGGATTTTTTTCACCCAAACTCATGTAAAGACTAAAAGGTAATCTACAAAGCAATAACTCTTGAAAACATTAGAAAATTCCAATGAGGAAGTCGTGCGCTGTACGCCAAAAGAATCACCTAACAGAATACATTATAAATATTTACCCATCTCTGAGTTTGATGGGTAATATTGTACGTACATCAAATTTATTATGAAAAATAACTCATATGATCTTTAATGTTAATCATATCATATACTTCCCATTTATACTATGTAATAAAATCTACATGAGCGCATTATACCTTAAAGCATTAAAATAATGACATGATTAGTACCCCAGAGTGAACTTTAGGATCTTCTGTAAATTTCCTTTGATCCTTTGATCTTTCTTCTCTCCGTTATCCGTTATGTTAATTTGAAGAGCTCTAGAATACCGGACATCTCCATTTATTATTATGTGTCAATAATTCCCAGTGTATCAGTAAAAGGTTGTTTATATTGGTAATAGGTATTAATGGGGTTTATCTATGTATATTGTATAATAGGTATAGGTACTCCGTGAATTTTTTAATATAATTAATAATAACAGACATAAATAAATAGAATCTGCCCAATTGGGACTATAGTCCTTATTCCGCAGTTATTTTGGTGTCATTAAAAGTAAATAAGGACATTAAATTTATGCATCGGGTGGGATTTGAACCAACGCATCATACTCTTCATATAAATTACCAGACTAGCGCCCTAACCAGTCAACAAGCAATGCATAGTTTTACTAGTGCAAGAGGAAAAACATGATCCTACTTAATACCAGAGATATTAATAAGAAATGATGCAGTTACAAACAAACCAACAGCGTTTGAACACAATGAAATCACCAAATACACAAACTTGTGATGAACACAACACTTTCTCCTAGTTAAAGTCACTCAATGATAAAATTCACACGAAAAAAAATAGCTCAGTGTCTTCACAAGAACAGAATTTCCTGATGCAGTTGCTAATAGTTGCAGGTGGTGTAACGCAGTAGCATCAACTTTCTCCTATCTCAAATCGGATCTAATAATGCTGATTTCATTAAAAGACTCCCATACGTAACGCTGTTTATGGGCTGTACATATTCATAAATAATGCATTAATAAAGTTGGTCCACAATATCATATAAAATAAGTTATTTAAAAAAAAAAAAAAAAAAAAATGATGTCATTAGGTTTTTTTGATAAATCGGAACACGCTCCTGGTCGCATTCCCCTATTTATTTTTACCTAACTTCAAAGACCTACTTCTTTGCATTCTTTGACGTTCTCTGATTAATTGTCCTTATTGATACATCAAAAATTGCCAGAGCACCCGCGTATACATTCTGAATAAACTGAACAAAAACGGAAGACAAAAAAAGTAAAGATGTTGATCGAAAAATGCTTTAAAAACGTAAAAAACTCATGCAGCTGTTCACAAAACAAATAGGCAACATAACTGGCGAGTTTAGACGTATATTTAACTTCAAATATATGGACCGCACGCGCATATAGTATGTCAAATTTGATCGGACAATACCAAAGTATGTATTAGGTATTTAATTTATACATAAAAAAAACTTTTATTTGATTAGCATTGAAAACAGGTGATTCGTAACTCTTCCTTTTCTTCATTTCCAAACAGTAGTATATTACTGAATGGACTGAAGTAATACAGGGCTTCTGGGAGATTGAATGATAAATATCAGTCTATTCTGTTCACTTCGCGTATTTTTTTTTTTTCAAACAATATTTTTAGACAAAACCAAAACTAGAGCAAAGTTTGTGTGATGTTATCTAGCGTCTATCTATTCAAATTTCAAGACTGTCGGTCGTACTAATCGTAATTTATGAATTGTTTGTGAGGCTGCGGGGTACATGTTGCCATATACTTGAGCTAAAAGAATTAATAATAAAAGGTATTCCACAATAGTACCGACCTCAGTCGCTTGATCGATAAGGCTGCGGATTTGTTACCTGGAGGTCGGTGGTTCAAGTCCGGATTCAGTGTAGATTTAGTAAAGCAAGTTTGAGTATAAATTGTGATATCACAAAGTGATTAACACAAATATGATAATTATTACTCAATAGTATTTGAAATAGTATATTGTGAACTGTAGACCTCACAAGATTCTAGAAAAGTCGAACATCCAGATAGAGCATCTGATGGCAAAAAAAAAAACATTTTATTTACACACCGACCTGAGGGGTTTCAAAATCACAATGCATTTTTACTTTCTATTATCTATAAGGTATAGAAAGTATTTATTCGGTCGGGTTTTTCCAAATTGTTTTTTCTCATAATCATCACCGACGTAGGTAAGGGGGGGGTGATCGAAGGGTTCAAACCCCCCTTCTTATAAACTAACGGTGAAACGGAGGTATTAAACTACCGAAAACCTGACCGTTTTTCGGTAGTTGCACATACTAAATTAAAGCACGGGACTGATGAAAAGTTTTTTTTTTTTCCATGTTCAACTGTCTATAATGAAAATATCTCGTATCTAGAAGGTTTTTTTGATTTTGAACACATGATAGTACCAAAAAACTCTGCCGGGGATCAACTCGGGGCACCAAATTCGGGCCGAAAAACTGTTCGGTAATGCCTCATTGTGTAGAGTAGGGTTAGGAAAAATATTGTTAGGGCCATGCCTCGGGCCGTAACTCGGGTGCAGGAAACAAGTTTTAGTTGAATCCTGTATTGTTTATTGCTATTTGATCATACGGACAGGTGTATGTGATTTAACCTCTTTTTATTGTTCTCTGGGTCTTCATGAAAGTTTTCTGTTCGTCATTTAGCTGCGTAACATTGACCTGATGTTAATTATACGGTAATGCAATTTATTAAACTGAACTGCCTCAAATTGAATACATAACTCATCCTCTTCAGAGTGTTTGTAAGTGGTTTTAATATTTTTAGAGGATTTATGTGGAGAAATCTTTTGTTCTTTATCAGATGTATCTCATATTTGGAAATATTTTCATTACATTTGGAGAAATAAGAAAGTTCGCGTCCCTATGCTTCGCTAGTTCGCTCGGTGTAATACGAACCTAATACTAACGAACTAAAATAAACATAAATTCAAATTTTGTGTAATGGTCTCCTGGCTTATTAAGAAATCCTATCTTTGAAGTTCCTGAATCTATAGATACCTTTGTCAGTCTTTAGATCCAAATTATTTGTCTAGGTTCCACTTATACCCAGGTGCGACTGTACTTTATAATTATTGAAAATTCAAATCATATTAATTCAAAGAGATGCTCCTTATTCTCATGAAGAACATCAGGACTCGAACAATTTTCAGTAGGACCAAAAGGATTTGGAAGGAACCGGAAGAAATGTGATGACTTGTTGATTTTGGTTCTATTACTGATTATTATTTAGTCGATCATTTTTGGTTCTAGTTTATACCCTAGAGTTAACCGCATGATTTGGAGCTCTACAATTATGAAGCAACATGCCCTACAATTACAAGAAGTAAAAGTATTTAGTGGTACAAGGTAAGATATGACTGTGAAGTAAGGAATAGTTTTTTACTTTCCTTATCCTATAATAAGGAAAGTATTGTATTCGTCGAAAATTTGACCTACCCAGTTTTTCACATTTCTGGACACATTTGTTTTCGGCCATTGGTCCGTGCGTCTGTCAGTCTGTCCGTCTGTGAACAAGATATCTCGAGAACGGTAAGAGTTAGAGACTTGAAATTTGGTATTACGAAATTGACATTGATTTTTAGCTAACTGTTACCTTTGAGTCACCAGTGGCTTTTGGTCCCGTTCCCATTCCTGATAGGATAGGAAAGTCGTGTGATGTTTACACCATATTTTTTTACTTATCATGTTGGAGTTTTTGGTAGGGAACTCTAAAACTTTTTACTTCTACATCTACTACAACTTCTCACTTTTCTACTTTGGCAAACAACAATATGAGACCCCTCCCTAAGTAAAGCTACCCCTGATTGAGGAGGTGAGAGAGTAGTTTTTTGACCTATTTTTTAATTGTCTGTACCGGTAGCTCAGTGGTAAAGGCGGCACTCTGTGAATCAAGAGATTCCAGAGGTCGTGGGTTCGAAACCCAGCCGAGACATGACAAGTTATGCTCCCATTTGGGATTTTTACCACATAATAATGTGTCCTGGGTTTACTGCGGAATAATGGGACTTTAATAGTCCTAATCGGCAGTATAAATATAAGACAATATTATTATTATTCTTATTTTTTACCTGATTGAGGAGGTGAGAGAGTAATTATTGACCTATTTTTTTTACTATCAATAAGAAAGGCCAGTAAAGATGAATAAATCATTAGACACTTACAGTGATACAGTGATGTGATACTGCAGTGATTAGGATGTGA
The DNA here is from genome assembly GCA_024516035.1 of Bactericera cockerelli. NCBI lineage: Eukaryota > Metazoa > Arthropoda > Insecta > Hemiptera > Triozidae > Bactericera > Bactericera cockerelli. The sequence continues at coordinate 12,773,116 of CM044967.1, read as the reverse complement.
TACAGTGATGTGATACTACACTGATTAGGATGTGATACAGTGATGTGATACTACACTGATTAGGACTAAAGAGTCCCATTCGGTTCCAAATTTGAACAGTTGTTTCTGTGCCATTATCAAGTAGCCTCAGTCTCAAATATTGAGGATTAATTCATGAATTGGTTGGGATTCGAACCAGAGGATCCCCACGTTCAGTTAACCAAGCAGACTATCTTCTTCTTCTTTTACTCTGTCTTATCCCGCTCAAGCAGGGTCGACGTTGTTCAACCTCATGGTTGAGGTTGGTTGGTTTTGGCACATTTTTTTACGGCCGGATGCCCGTCCTAAAGCCAACGATTCTATTCGATTAAACGTCCTAGATTAAGACGGGGGTTTTACCCTTCATTCGCTGGGAATGGTACCATCTACCCAAATTAACCTCACCGAGCCTGGGTAGGGCCGGAAATACCAGCCTCACATGTACGGAGGGAAGAAAATTTATAGCACCTTCATCACTCAATATAGTCATGTTTTAAGTAAAGCATAAATTCTAAACATGAAGACTAAAGATCCGAATCCATAAAGTAAATGAAAGTTTTAACACTGTTTCCTTTTAAATAGAACACTTCAAAATTTGAATATGCCTGGACTAAAGCGCCATTTTTCATGGACTTTCTAAAACTTTTTACTTTCTATTTACTTTTATCTTTTACCTGTAATAAAATTCATAGAAAGCATTGCATTCGGTCAATTCTTTTCAAAATCAGAAAGAAAATTTTCTTGCGTATTCTCAATGTTTTACGTCCTCTTAAAGTAATTCAAGAAAGCCAGTAGCGATTTTCCCCACGAAATTTAAAGCAAACGTAGGTAATAAATAACACAAAAGTTAACGTAAGTAGGTAAGCTGAATTTGCATTAAATGTATTATGGAAATATCTAAATAATGTAATAAATTTCAGCCAAGTGTTCGCAGCAAAGCAGCATGCAGGAAACGTTCCATTTTTCTGTTTATTCACAAGCGTATTGAAAATATGAATAATAAAACAAAATAATAATGAAATAATAATAATAATATTATCAGTTTCAAAACATATATAAAAATAAAAATTACGGAGGTCAAATCCTAAACCTCTTGAAATTATGCTAACAATATTCTAGTACAACCTTATTCATACACACTTTTTCGACGATGTTAAAAGTGCAGGCAGCGTACTTGTAATGGCGGATGGATAAACTTCGAAAACTTACAAGTGAGGGATAGCCAGTATGGCTACTTGGAGGGACCTCCTACACACCTGTTATAATAGTGATAATTAATTATAGTATTGTATCACAACTTCTCACTTTTCTGTTTTGACTGTCTATAAGAGATTACGCTTGCCTTCATGAAGTAAAATTTCGATCTAGAAATGCACAATTTTGCTGTACAGAAGAACGTTGTACAGGTCAAAGTATTGGTTTTTCTAATCAAGACGGGGTTTTACCCTCCATTCGCTGGAAACTCACAAACCAGCAACTCAAATTAACCTCACCCAGCCTGAGTGGGCCCGGGAATATCCAGCATCACGAGGATTCGAATTTGAATGGTCACTCATCTAATTCCTAGCCTCGCTGGACGTTGCTCAACTTCAGTGACTGAATGAGAACTGGTGTATTCAATGTGCCATCGACGCTAGCTGTAGTCTGTACTGATGTGTATGACTATAAAGATAGATTGATAGATAGATCGACGCTAGCTAAAACTAGTACCTAATACTTTTGATAGTTAGGCTAATTGTTCATTATTAACAACATTTTCTAAAAGAGACCTAGGTTACACTTGTGAGTAAAATCTATGTGAGTTTTTTTACCATTAAATATAAGCTAAGAATTGTTTGAGGAGTAATCTCCGCATAAATTAGCCATTCACCATTCAACATGAGGTGGGTAATTACCGCCAGGTTCCCTCATTGTGAATTCAGATCTGATAAGTTAAGTCCAGAATGTTTTTAATAAGACTCGACTCACTCGACTGTTGATTACTTTAAGCAGAGAAGAATGGTGATTGGTAAGCTCCAGTTACTGTTTTTCTCTTTAATTACCGCATCCCCATTGCTCGCTGCTTACCAATCTCCCGGACCTGGTTTCCAATCTAGCCATTGTTCCAGGGACCAGTGGCGTGGACGCGAGGATAGAATAATAAAAATCCGTGAAGTAGGCACAGATAGCTGTCTCACAGGGGTGGAAGGATTATATGGACGCCTAATAGAGCTAATGTCTATAGGCTCCTGGCATTTCCAAGGGCTCAATTACAAGATGGGTTTACATATAAGATAATAAGCCAGACAGAGGCCAGACTGTGACTCAAGTTAAACTTTAGTGCAAGTTGAACTTTAGTGGACTGTGATTGGTTTAAACTAGGACTCGTGAAGTGTCTGCCTTTTCTTTGTTTTAATTCTTTTATGTAATGTGGTCCTTATACAAACAGTTTTCCGTCATACTAGGAAAATCCCAAATTTTACTATGCGCGCTTATTATCACCTCATAAATCATAATAGACAAAAATGATAATTTTCACCGCAATTGTGGAGTTACGATATTCAAAACTGTGAAACATACATTTACCTAACATCAGGTAAAACAGAAAAGTGAGAAGTTATGCAAGATATGATAATATCATATTACCGACCTCAGTAGCTTCATCAATAAGGCGTTGGACTGTAACATGGAGGTCGGTGGTTTGAGTCCCTATTTCGGTAAAAATTTAGAAGCGTTTGTTTGAGTATAGTTGTGATATCACGAAAGTGATCATGGATCGAATAGGACTAATATTTTTTTCCAGCACTGAGCTCAAGATATTACAATTATTATACTTAGTCAAAATCCCAAATGGTAGGATAACTTGTCACGTTCTAGCTGGGTTTCGAACCGGCGAACTCTGGATTACCAGACCAATGAAGACGCCTTGATCACTGAACTACCGGGACCGACGCTTTTTGCCTTCAAATTGAAAAATGCATAATCTACAATGGCTCATATCAGATGCACATCGCCACTGGTAATGTGAAAGTAAATCAGAGGTGGTTATTACTTATGGAAACTGTTAGGACCCCATCCCACGTGCTAATTCACAGGTTAAATGATGGCACTATACAAGCATAACAACAAGAAGAATAAGTTCAGTTCTTAATTACTAATACTTATAATGAGTAATTATAATTATCAATATAATAATGATCACAAAAATATATTCAAAGGTAATAATTACCACTATAATAACTGATCCTATTATATAGTTACAATTAGGTATTATACGTACATACATAATTATTATAACAATAATGAAGATTCACTGCTAAGTAGCCTATTAAGTAAAAGATGCAAGATCTGATATCTTAGAGAACAATTGAGTATGATTCCTGTAATATTTCTTGTGTTTATGTGAAATGAATTTGCTGATGATAATAGGCTGTTTTGTGGCAAACATATTTGATTGGTTCATGCATTGGCTAACAAGATCTTTAGATAGCACCAGTTTTTGACGATGGTTTTTTTAACACGATCTAAAGGCGAAGTTTGAAATTGTGTTGGAATTTTGGAAATTTCAGAAATTCTTGAGAATTGAAGATTTTTGTGTCAAGAAGGTAATATAAAAGATACTTTTTTAAACAGAAATGTTGCCTTCATCTTTGCCAGGCTCAATTTAATATTAAAGTCTTCACAAAAACGCAAACCATTGGTGCCCATAATTGGGTTGGCGTTAGGAAGGGCACAAATCGTTAAATATATGTGTATGTAAAGTAAAAGTGCCATAAGCAACCAACTTCAACCATGAGAAAAAGATTGAACAGTACCTACCCTAATTATTAGATTGGGAAAAGGCAAAGTGAGAGAGGAAGAACTTGACCCTTGCTCAACTTAAAAAACGATAAAAATGAATCGAAGATTTATAAAATGATTCTAAAAAATGGACAACCACACAAAGAAACGTCGTTGGATCCAAGATTTGGAGAAAATACTACGTCAGATAATCAGGTTAGTTGAAGAAAATCGAAAATCCCGTTTGTTCCAAGTCCACACAACCCAATAGATCCACAGAACTCACATCAGGAGTCACATGCAGGATCAATTGTGCAGCCATATTCTCAACTCAAATTATTTCGAAGTACCTAACTAAATTTTCAGCAATTACTTAAATCCTAACCTCGGACGAGAAAAGAGGACGCGCTGAGAAAAGAGGACGCCCTGAGAAAAGAGGACGCGCTGAGAAAAGAGGATGCGCTGAGAAAAGAGGATGCGCTGAGAAAAGAGGACGCGCTGAGAAAAGAGGACGCGCTGAGAAAAGAGGATGCGCTGAGAAAAGAGGATGCGCTGAGAAAAGAGGATGCGCTGAGAAAAGAGGACGCGCTGAGAAAAGAGGACGCGCTGAGAAAAGAGGACGCGCTGAGACAGGAGGACGCGCTAAATAGAAAGATATGGAAGGAAAGGATTCATGGAACAAACGCCGACCCCAAGTAGGTTTGGGAAAAGGCAAAGTGAAAGAAGAAGACTTAAATCCCTACCTCCTGGAATGGCGTCTATTTCAGTCCCTATTAATAGACGTTTTTGTAATACCTCTGTGGCGCTAAGTCACGGATTGCGTACTGTGTAAGATAGGGAAAACCGACACTTACCAATTAACGACTTAAGTTATTGATGTAGTCTATTAATTCCGTCCTAAAAGTTCAAAGAATTATGAGCCAAGAGATGAACGCAACTTACGCAACCAATCTAATGATGTTGGGTGCAATCCAAATAACCAAAATGCCAAACCACCAGTCAGTGCTCAATCAAGCATTAGAAGGTAAGACAGGCAGTAAATTAATTTATCTATGTCTTGCTCGGATTGATCTGTTTCAATCAAGCGAGAGGTTCTTGCTGGTTCATCGTCGGTTTCAGATTTTGAATCCGCTTTCAAATGAGACATTCTCTCTGGTGATTGGATTTTCTTTTAAGATGCGGATTTAATAGACGTTTTTGTAATGCCTATGTGGAGTTGTGGACTTAAGTCTGGCTGGGGGACTATAAACAGGGAGTAGACCAGCAGTCTTGCTGGGGAACTATAAACAGGGAGTAGACCAGCAGTCTGGCTGGGGGTCTAATACCAGGGAGTAGACCAGCAGTCTGGTTTTAGGACTAATAACAGGGAGTAGACCATCAGCATTGGCTTGGTTCTGGGGGCCCTTGTCAATTATTAGTATCCTTGTAAAGACAGTGGTAGGAGTGCTGAGTCATTCCTCCACTGTCTGGCTATCATCGTTCACGATGACACCACCCTATGATAATGATGTGGACTTAAGTATCTATTTTGCGTATTGTTTTAACCCTTTGACGCCGGAATTAATTTGGCCGGGGGAAAAAAATCGCAACCAACTTTTCTTTCATCCTGATGGTTTTCAAAGACTTTTGGCGTTGGTTTCAGCTTTCTAGCTTTTACCGGTAAAAAGTTATGAATCCGTGTCGAAAACGACACACCGGGCTTTAAAGGAACAAGAATGTAGAAAATTATTACAATTTTCTTTAAAACTATATGTTAATAAGCATATTAGCTACCTCTATTAATTTTTTCATTTTTTCATCGTAAAATAATCGACCAGGAAACACAAGAAATAACTTGCCAAAGTCGGCAAAACTCCATGCGATGATGCACTCTCGAAATCTCAGCAACAAATGAAAATTTAGAAATGTAAACAAAACAATTCAAAAATCGCGCTGGATAGATTTGAAGATAAGAAGTCAAGGAACTGTTTCACACTGAAACGATAATGATACTGTATTCTAGTGAATAATTATTGAATGTCAAAGTACCTGTGTCGAAAACGACACGCTCGGCGTCAAAGGGTTAAATGGGGAAGATTAAGTTGCGACTCTAACTTGTGATCCCGATTTTGTCAATAATCTCGTCATTACTAACATTTTATGATTAAATTTCACTGATTTAGTTTAATTTTATGTAAAATTCTCGAGTACTCATGCAAAAGTGATAGTATAATTATTATAACTATCCAAAAAGCCTTTTAAATTGTGGAGATTGGTCAGGTTGGACAGGACAAGTGACTTATTATCTTTTGAAATCAACAGGAAAGATGTTTTCTTCTTCATTTAAAACCCATTTCAAGAAGCAACTATCGGTACTTGACTGAAACACTTTTTTTAACCCACTTAAAATTTTACAAAAAGAAAATAACAAAGCGATATCTGAGTGGATACTGTTGATAGTGTATTTCTCTGTTCAATTATTCAAATATGAACGAGAATTGAAGAATTTTTTCTATAAAGCCTCAATGATAGAAACCTGGATTTATAAGAGAGAAAAATTCCGGTCCCTTGAGTTCTCTTATATCCAGGTTCCACTGTAGTAAATATTAGAGACAGAACAGTAAGCATATGATGAGTAAAAGGATTCTATACTAATTTGATTGTATAAAATCAACCAGGCAGCAAAATAAGGAAAAGAAGATTTTCCATGTTTAACTCGTCTAACTTCTGTATCCAGATGACTAAATCTATAGTTCCGGTTCAATGTTCTATCCCATTCATTTGATTAGCTGGGAAAATCAATACTGATGCATATACGAGATATATATAGCTATTGTTTTGCTTGAACAAACAGTATACCAGGTATACATCTATAGTACTTCCTTTAAACTATCTTTAGAAGTAAGTAAAATTCTTTTGTTTGCGACAGTTCGATAATTATGATTCACATTTGATATAAAATTAACAAGAAATTGGAGAAAGTAACATAGTTTGGTAGTTTTATTACTAGTTTGGTGTGTGTTTTCACTATTGCAGCATTTTTACAAATTATGTACGAGCATAAATTCGGTGGTGATAAATTCATGCCCGAACAATGACGGAAAGTGCCTGATTGTGTATATAGAGTAGGGTTAGGAAAAATAAATATAGAGGGCCATGCCTCGGGGCCGTAACTCGGGTGCAGCACTTAAATTATATTTCTTTGATAAGTCACATTATAATACTAAAGGCATCAAAACAACTACTGTAATGTAATCATAAACAGAACTGAGACTACCTTATCTAATCTATTGATTAAGTCTTATTCACGTATAAATTAAACAAGTTCTCTTTTAGTTTTTTATAGTTATTTTTAAAAAGGAGAGAGTGCATGCTTTGATTCGTAATCAAACCTAGTGCAATAAATCACTAAAAAAAATAAATTTGAATAATGAAACAACTTTTGTTTTAATACTTCATACAAACATGCATGGCCAACTTGCACACAAACCCCTTTATCAAAACTGTCAAAATTTCTGATAAAATTGCTTTAAAAGCTAAAAATATCTATGAGAGTAAAACTTGGAGTTTTTCGTTTACAATATCTTTTTCCGCTCTATAATATAATATGACACATGAACACGTAAAGAAAGAGCGTTTAGAAAAGTCATGACATGATTAAAGTCTTGATATTCTCCAGTACTTTTAAGTAGCCTAAAGCTTACATGAAACATGCTTATTCAATTTAAAGCGCCAACCATATTATGAGAATGTATATGAAAAGACAGCTTGTACTATAAGTTATCTTTAACGAGATGGATCGATTACTTAAAAAATTATTGTCCTTGCACAAAAACAACGATACAAGTTAATTGTATATGTTTATTGAATAATGAAGTGAGTATATACTACATTTAAGTATCTATCATCCTTATATTTTAACATTTTTTCAAGATGAATGTCCGGGATATTTTTTCTCATGTAATAGGTCCTCGATAACTCTTATTTATATTTTACTGATTCTATAATTAGAAGAATGCCGTCAGAGTCCTTATGCATGTCTGAGAAAGCGTAATTACAAGAGATTGTTTGTGGAACATTACGGATTTCCCTGAGCGCAATATTTTGTTCCAAAACTTTGCGAAACTTTTCATGCTTCTTCCTAAAAAATCAAATGAGATCACTCTCATTGACTAAAACATTGCTTCGCAACACTTTACATTCAAAATTCAGCACAAATTCAAACATTTCAAAGGAAATTTTGCGCTCATTTTGAAAGCTTCCTAAACTCTAGTATACTGAGACACTTTTTAATATAATATTCTTTGCACGCTAGCATCTAATATAGAGGGTCAAGAGAATCCAATAAATTACCTATTTATGCATGCTTTCTCCTAAATGTTGCCACTGAGTATCCAAATCAAGCAAGCAACCCTTTTCCGCATCCGTTCTGACTACCTACCGAGAAACCATCAAAGAATTGGGTTTAAAACTCCCCAGCCAAGATATGTCGGTCATTACATTATATCTGATAGGTACTTACTGGTCATAACATTATCTACTTTAATCAGTCGGAAAAACTCAATAATGAAATAACTTTAGGGTAAACATTAAATAATTACATCGAGCGCTAGCACGGAGCTAACATTAGCCGTAATTAATTATAGGAACTCAACCATTGGTGGAACATGGGAAACTAGGCGTGGTTTATTTACACCAATCAACGATTTATGTTTATACTTGCTTCCATTGCTCCTAGCGAGTTGTGTCTCCGAATTCTTCTCCAAGATATACTGAGCGCGGAGAAGAATTTCTTCATTTTTACATCGCTGCTGGAATTATTTTATTATTTTTGAAACTGATCTAAAAAATTGGTCGGAAAAATGTAAACATATTTTATTACTTAAATTCATTATCCTGTTTTATGCAGTACCTCGATTATAATAGAAATGAACCCATCTAGGGTGAAAAAAAATACCATGCGTCCACTGAAAATTCGTTTTTTTTTTTTCAAGGAATATTTTAGTTCCATTTAGAGATCGACTTCGAGGCATAGTGTTCTAGTACAATGTACAATTAGTAGGTACTATATTTTTTTTTCAGGTCAGAATACTTTTCTATACTTTACAAAAATACCACAGAATACTAAACCAAAATTGAAAATGGTTTTTAAGGGGTATTAAGTGAAAAGAGAAAAGGCGCATCCACTGAAATTGTAGTTTCTTAAGCATATTTTTGAATGAAATGGTGACTTTGGTGCATCCACTAAAGATGAAATTTATGGTTAAGTTTGTCACTGTATGTGGATACCTCTGCAAATTATAGTGGGTATATGTAGTGCATAACCTCTGTGGCTCGGTCGATAACGCGGCGGACTCGTAACCTGGAGGTCGGTGGTTCGAGTCCAAAGCATCGGGTATAAATAAGTTTGTGTAATTATTGTGACACCACAAATTAAAACAACTATAGGTAAATAATAAAACATAAAAATAAGAATCTTCAGTAAAATAATTAAGTCATGAACTTACATTGAACTTGTGATTTGTCGCAAATGTAGAAATAAAAAAATTATTTGTTTCATTAGGTAATTTATGTACAAGGTAAGAATGTTTATTCAAGAAAAAAATCAATAAATACTATTTTTCAGATTATGAATTGAATTAAGACAAACGAAATTTTACTTGAATGTGCAAATTTTATAAATATTTATAAACAATGACTGAAAATTTGAAAGAAAGAGAATAACTTCAAAAAAATAAGAGAAAGTTACGAGGAGGGCTAAGAGCTAAGTTAGAAATTTTGATATATTCAAAGGAATGTTATTATTACTTCCATTACCTACAAATAATTTTAATTTTTTTTTTTTATTATTTAATCAACAACGAATCTCATGATGTTTGCCTATAACCACAGTAGTTACATAGTATGGTGATTTTGGACATTAAATATGGTGGATGAATTTCTTTTTTACATTTTTTTTTTTTTTTTTCTTCTTTTTTTTTGATGTTTTGTTCAGGTGTTGTTTTTATAGAGATGGTTATGGATAATCTTGCAAGTACCTCTAACTGTTGATGTCGTTATTTCTTTTAAAATGGATTTCGGAAGGTTAAAATTTTTTCTGAACTCTTCAAAAAAACTCGTCATTGCACCTCGTGCACCAATCAGCAATCCGATCACTTTGATTTCTTTTATGTTAAAATTTTCTTTAAAATAGGGTACACAGGGTTCATAAATTGACTTTTTCTCCTCATCCACTTCTTTGGCTTGGTTACATGACTTTTCTGTGCGCACTGTTGGATCAATAATAAAACCTTTGTCTCCTTTCCAGCACAGGATATCCACTCTCCGGTTGGAACCATCATCAGCCACACAATGAATGTCTTCTTGCACCTGCCAACCTTGTTTTCGCAGTTCCTTTGCAATGATTTTTCTGATTTCGTGGTGTCTTGAGTTCCGGAGCAGGTCACCAACATGACAGGAGCCAAGTACATGGGCAAGGGTTTCTCTCTCAGTATTGCATCTTCTGCACTGAGGAGTACTTGAGCTTCTGCCAGGGATGGATCGTACAGGAACAACATTACACGCCATCTTTAAGGATGTAACCCATTCAGAATTGGTTTAAACCATCTTTGTTTACAATGAGATGGTTAGATGTAAGGCATTCCTTGAAAATTTCAACTCCCATCCCCCTTTGAGTCAAAGCACACCAATTTTCATATTCTTTTTTTCTTAAATGTTCTCTCATTATAGTTGATGGTTTTGTCTTTCTTCTTTGCATTGCTTCTTCGAGCTGTTGTTTGTTTAATCCCAATTCTTCAATACATTTGTTCATTTCATAGAAAGAGAAGTTACAAAGAGGGCTAAGAGCTAACTTATAAGTTTATGATCAAAAGATGTTTTTTGTTATTTTGATCCAATTCTGGCGACGCGGTGGACTATAGTAAAAAATTTCGGGCCTGCTAGCGCTTGAACCCGTTGTATACTGCTTACGAGATTACTACTTCCATACCACTACACAATCCAGAACTCCGTGGTGTAACGGTTGTGTGACTACTGCCCGCGTAGTCCAGAGATCTCGAGTTCGATTCCCTGATGTTGGGGGGAGAGTTTTTCAACCGAAAATTAATGCTGGCATTTCGGCCCTATTACCCATGCTGAGTGAGGTTAATATGGGTAGCTGGTACGATTCCTAGCGAATGGAGGGTAAAATCCACGTCCTGATTATGTCAAATCAGATTTTTAAAAGCAAATAGAAATAAACCAAATATAGAATCAAAAGCTATTAAGCCTAGAACCAAATAGTTCTGGGCTTAATAGCTTCACTTATAAAACTTTGCCCTTATAAGATTTTCTATTATTATTATTATAGATCTCATTAGTAGTGTACATTGTAAGGGTTTCACTGAAAACACTACAACCAGGTCAGATGACAATCATACCACAACACCACAACCAAGGTACATGCCGGTCTCCCAATCAACATGCTGGAACTCACATTCAGCCACTCTTCCAACTCAAGATAAATACCTCAATGGTTTTCCTGGTTAAACCACCATAAATTTGAAAGACATTTCAGAAAAGGGCTGCTACTGTTTTCTCACTTCCTCTGTTGAAACCATAATTAGCTCTTTCATACGGTTTTGGCCAGTGAAGCCTCCGCCTCAGGATATACAGATAACAGACTGCGCGTCAGGATGAAGAAACATTCACAAGTGTTCGACTACTCCTGGATAGAATTAAATATTAAATATTGAAATGATAAAAGGAAGCGAGATAGCACTCGTCTAACGCTCGGAGATATCCACATTGAATGGGTTATGGGTAATAAATTCTCAGGTTCGAATTTAATAATGACTCCATAATTATAAGCTAAGGACCAAGAAGGTACTCAGTTACCAGATGTCACTTATGGTCTATCAATAGGGTCTCGGTTGATATGATTTATCGATGTGTCTGAAACAGTGAACGTTTGAACAAACAAATAACCAAACACCATCAAGCATACGATTTTCTATGCAAGAATAGCTTTCAATTTTTATTTGAATGTGTAAATGTTAAGACATATTGTATGATTATTGTGTTTGTATTACGTACAGAGTAGACAATGCACTAGTATTTTACTCTGCTTGTAAAGTATTGTTTATAAACAGTGTTAAATAGAGTTGGAATACCACTCAAATTTGGTAGACTTTTAAATTTCACTTGTAACTATAAACAGTAATGGGCACTCTTAGCTTCTGTCCTATGAGACATTAGTTTTCTTTGAGACAAGAAAAATTGTGACAATTTTGAGACGAAACAAATTTAAAACGAATAGGTAGACGAGAAATTTCTCGTCTCAAGACTATAATGCCACTAATACCTTACGAGAGCTCGTCTTTTCATTTTTGTTCAGTAGTAAACTCTTTTTATTTGAATTGATTGTTAAAATTTTATTTATACAGTTATATTAGCAATCTCTTTAAGGTACTTTTATCTTTTGAAAAAGGGAAAGAAAAATCTGTGCTCGAAGTTTCATTTTATCAAACGTTGACTCTACCTTACATTATGTAGGTAAGTAATCTGCCCAAATACAACTCGAGTTCCCATTTCTAGCAGTTGGTCTGGTGTCATTACTACGTGGTCCAAATCTCAAGTAATAAATTCATACATTGAGGGTAAATTCATGCATTGAGTAGGATTAAAACCGACGCTACCTGGATCACCAGACTAGTGCCTTAACCACTCAACAACCAATGCATTGAACGCACGACATTAAGCTGATTTTTCAGTAACATTAGGAAATTGACTGGAGAAAAATCCTCCATTGGTCTTACCTTCTATACATTTGTAAAAATCAAATCAGTGTCTTTTTTGTAGAAGGCAAGAAAAGATTTTTTAGAGACACCCAGGCGTCCCAGGTCCAACTCATCCCGTCCTGGTGTGAGAGAATTCTACCCACTAAAAAGACACCTCTCTAGTAGATTTAGATAGCTCTCAGTGCCTAATATCTGAGTAACCCATCTGACGATTAGAGTTTGTCTGTTGCTAAAAGCAGCCGAAACGGTGAGAGAAATGGAAATTTTCATAAGAACCGACCATGAAAATCACCATCATAATAATAAAACTCTTTAGTTTTATTATTATGATGGTGGTAACCATCAGGCGAGGTTAATGCTCAAAGCATTTTCTACCACCTAACCCTCAGAGTCTTATTATTATGTAGTCACAAAACTCAAATTAATGAGGAAAAATTCATGATGCACGGGGTGGGATTCGAACCAACGGATCCCTACGCTACCTGGCTTACCTTATCTGTTTGCTTGAAAATATTATAAAAGTACAAAAAGACTTGGACATCAACTAGTAGGGCAATGCTTCAGCATTTTCTTTGACGAACACATTTGAATCCTTAGCAAGTAAGAATAGTAGCCAGTATCCCGACATTTGAATCCTTAGCAAGTAAGAATAGTAGCCAGTGTCCCGACATTTGAATCCTTAGCAAGTAAGAATAGCAGCCAGTGTTCCGACATTTGAATCCTTAGCGAGTAAGAATAGTAGCCAGTGTCCCGACATACATAGTATTACTCTCTCTCCAAGTTTCATTGTTTCAGCCTCTTCACTTCATTTCTGTGATTGACTCTTCAGTTCTGTGTGTGCTAGTGTGTAATCATGCTTGTATGCAGTCGAGTCTTGTTGCGAAGCACGGGCAAACAGTTGGTTTTGCTAATAAATTTTAATGATGCAATCGAGAAAAATCAAAAAATCAGTGAACATTTCAAGTTGATTAGAAGCAGAAGCTAACTAGGACGCATCAATGACATTTTGACTACACTAGTTCTCGTCCTGTCACTGAGGATAAGCAACTTCGAGGGAAGTCAGGACATGGATAAATGATTTTTTTTTTTTTTTTTTTTTTTTTTTTTTTTTTTTTTTAGGACATAACATCATTTAGAACTTTAATACTATAAAGTAATCCAAACGACAATACTAATGTCCTAACAAGGCATACAAACTAAAGATTATAAACAATACAGACTTAACTTTAACATTTTTATACAGACATTCTCTGCTCACATTCCAGCCGGAACAGATCACCAGAGAGATTATATAGTGATCATGGTCCAGCTGAAGTGTGTTGCAGAGTGTCATAGCTCTAGTTATTGGCGCTTCTTGTAGTTTAGTAAATTGGGGATCAGGAACCTGAAACAGCCCAGCCATTCTTGGTCTTAGTGTTGGATTTTGGATTTTAAATCTCAAACAATTGAGGAGGCTTGGACATAAGAGCTGGTTGTTCAGTAGCTTATACAACAACATCAATCTGTCGAGATCTCGCCTTTTTGAGAGGGATTGTATGTCAAGCATTTCTATAAGAGTTGTATAGGAAATCGCTTGAGGGTATTTTGGATAGAAACCATTTTCCTTTTTAAATAGATACCTAACAAAGGTGGATTGCACTCTCTCAATTGCTTTAGATTCGACTTGAGTGCTAGGGCTCCAGATGACTGAGCCGTACTCAAGTTTCGATCGAACCAAGGATAAGAACAGTGTCCTAAGTACATCTACGTCTTGAACGTGCTTCCCGAATCTTATTATCAGTCCTAAATTTTTGTAGGCTGTTTTAATCATAGTGGCCTGATGTTCTTTGAATTTGAACTGACTGTCCAGTATGATACCTAGATCCTTGTGAGAGTTGACTTGATCTATTTCGTCTTCACCCATTTTGTAAATGAAGTTTACATTGTAAGATTTTCTACTGATCGTAAGTTTTTTAGATTTGGAGGGATGGAAATGAAGGCCGATCTTGTGTAGTCTTTCTCTTACAATGTTGAGATCATTTTGAAGTTCTAGGCAATCCTCCTGACAAGTTATTTTTCTAAAAATCTTCAAATCATCTGCATAGAGTAATATTTTCGAACTGATATTTTTACACACATTTCCATAGGTTAGGATAAATAATAGGCTAGATATTTTGGAGCCTTGAGCTATTCCAGATGTAGGTATTATCGGGTTTGAGGATTGATTTTGATATGATCATTCAATTTTGAATCTTCGTGATGCTGGCTATTCCCGTCCCAACCCAGGATGGGTGATGTTTATACAGGTGGCTGTTTTGTAAGTTTCCAGCGAATGGAAATGACCTTAGCAAAGCGTCTCTGAATAAATATAAAAATGCAAAATCAATAGCATGTGCAGGGAATTATTCAAATAAGGAAATCGTACAAAGAATGTCTTAATATTTAAAGCCTACTTACCTGTATCTCCTATGCTTCATACAGGATGAAGCACAAGGCACTAGGTAGGCTTTCAGGTTTATCAGTCAATCAGTCAAAACAGAAAAGTCAGAAATTGTACTATATTGGTGTACGCACTATAAATGTACTGTTAATGGTTATCGATATTATTTCACTCAGAAAATATTTGTGTTGATCATAGGAATGATATCACAAATAGGCAAATCCACCCTAATAGTAAAAAATTCCATGCTTGGTCCTCGAAGGACTCGAACCACCGACCTCCAAGTTACAAGTCCGCTAACTTAAAGATCGAGCTGGTGATTTGGTGAGATCGGTTCCATTAGGAAGCTACACTTGTTAAAAATGAGTGAATGGTGAACTTTAGTAATTTAAAACTCCATTTAGCTAAAGGAAGTAATTAAACTGCGTTAATTTCAGAGATTCCTTTGGTTTTAGGGCCGAATTCTGAAACAGTATTAAATATATAGGATTTGTTAAACCAAGCCACTATCACTTAACAGCTGATATAAATGTGCTGTGATTGGTTTAAATTCCCATCAGAGGGTGTATGAAGGGATAGTGTAGAATTAGTTAATCTAATCCTGTTTCATAATTCGGGCCTTGGTTTTTCGATCTCCAGGGAATAGGTAAGGCGGTTGACAAAGAGTTCCAAGACGCTTTCTGATTTAATATGGCTAATGCACATATATTTTTTTGTTGATAGAACGACTCAAACCAATTTCTGCTCAGAGATCAAAACAATTCTGACATAATTCCAAACTCTATGAGTTATTTTTTGTAAATACCCTAAATTTTAAACTTAAAAATGAATAAACATTTAAGATGGGAGTTGCACCATATGAAAGACGTCTTAGACTTTAGTATTACCTAATTCATAAGTTTTACATTTTTCTGGACAATTCAAGTCCATTATCCTTTAAATTTAATTAATGTTATTTTTTTTAGGGACATTGTTAAAATGGGCAAACCTTATAAATTAGATACTTACTAAGATGAATAAACAACATTACGTCTACAACTTTGTACAATTGTTACACCCTGTATGCGGTGAATTTTTGCATGTCTCAATGTCTCACCTAGGGCTGATGTATGAGTAATTATTCAGGTTGAACTTTCAGTAGACATCATCTGAGTTTTTTTGTGTCACTTTAGTTCTATGAGGACAGTACGAGTAGATAGGTTCTGTTTCAACAACATTCAAGGAGCTATCCTTCACTCATGAGGCAAATTTCTTTCCTGAAGAAGTGGTTCTTGTTATTTGATTACGTCTATTTAAACTACTGCGGTCACTATTGAGACGGGGGTTTCACCCTCTATTCAATCTCAGTAATGAAGAAAAAAAAAAAAAAAATGTTCACGTGAGAAATTTTAGCAAAAGTCAAGACAACTGTGGGGCTTATCAAATTTATCAAAGGCTCATTAAAGTGTGACTAAAATTTGTTGCATGAAGGAAATTAAAATTTGCTCTGTTTTTTTTTCTTCTTCTATGATACAGAATAGAAACTTTCCCTCTTTTATTAATTCAGGATGGCAATACCTGTTCTCTATCCTTAAAACAAAAGCTTGCCTCAATACCTAGGAGTTGTATTTATCTACTCACATTGCCCTTCCCTAAAGTCCTGGCTGAAATGTTTCTACTGAAATCTATACTCGAAAATTCATTCAACAGAATGCTGTGGCTATAATCGCGTTAGCTCACGTTGATTTGACTCTGCATGTTTTACAATTTTATGTTCCTATGTGCAATCCTTATAATGTTCACTATTCGAGTGTTAATCCAATTAAGAAATAGTCTGTGCAAATAGATAGCACCTGTGCTTATCTTGTCCGTGTCTGAACTTTGGATTAAAACTGTTCTGAAATTTCGTGTCTCTGAGAATTAGTAGTTTTTTTTGTTGTTAAAGGCAGGCGCGTACCCAGAAATATTTTCAATTCAGTAGACTCAGAGGCCAATGGTTCGAGTCCAAGATATAGCGAATATTAACTCGGACTGCTTGGAATTTTTTTTTTTTTTTTAAGCTTTATTAGGAGGACAAAGTACAATGGTAACAGTATAAAATCAAGAAAAGAAGAAAAAAAAAAAAAAAAAAAAAAAAAACACAAACAAATGACAAAATAAACAAGTAAAAAAAGAAAATAACAATAATGTCCTACCTAAAGGGCGGGGTTATTGGCTGTGGCAATCTCTTCCACCCAATTGTGACACTCTTGCTTTAAACACAAAGAATGACATGATAACTCTTCGAAGATTCCTGAATTTTACCAACATAAACTGCTATTTTTTAAAAAATATGTATAGCATAAAGATTCATTCGTGATGCTGGCGTTCCGACCCAACCCAGGCTGGGTGAGGTTAATGTGGGTAGCGGGTTTGTGAGTTTCCTGCGAATGGAGGGTGGAGCTGGAGGATAACACCCCCGTCGTGATATGATCATGTAGTTGAAAGCTTCGTTAAACCCAAATTAAGAAAAAAGATGATTCATTACCTTGTAGCAGTTGTACATGTACAATGTACAATTTTGTACATTGCCTTCTACGAAAACGAAAGAAGTCATCATTATAAAAGAGAAAAATAGAGAAGTAGTCATCATTATCATGTACTAAAAGCTGGAGCCTTGTCTAAGTAAAAGTAGTAGACAAATAAAAAAGAATAAAAATAAGTAAAAGAAGAAGAAGAAGAGGAGGAGGTTGAAGAAACTATTCGAGTGCATCACAAAAATAATTGTTCCAATAAAATGCAGACCCAGACTACCGATATCAGCCGAGCGAAAAGTAATGTACTGCGAATTAATATTGAACGCCAAGTCACTTAGGACCAAATGTACAAGACAAATTCATCAGGACTTGGACTGGGGCCAAATCAGTGCATGAGACTTTATTGTAAACATCTCAGGCAAACGTCCGGCGCTCTTGTTTGAAAACTTCAGGAATCAACTAGAGAGACTTGTTGCTGCTTTTCTCGAAGAACTGGAAGATCTAGATGGAGCCATCAAGCGGGTTAGAAACACTGAAGAAAGACTTGTTGGAAATGGAGACATATCCAAGGAGCCTTTTACTTCTGGACGACAGTAAGTCTCGGGGGGTTTTTTTTTTGGTTTCAATAAAAACTGAGTCAACTGAGATGAAAAATGAAAGAAGTACTTTTATTAATAGTATTTTACACAATCTGATTAAAACAAACGAGTATTTCATGATTTTTCAGGGTTGGTTAAGATAATAGGTAGTAGAGATATTAGAATTTAATTAAATATAAATCCTACAGTAAAACACCATCGGAGTTTGTGCCTGTGTGGCAATAAATGTGGGACGCCCAGATCTAAAGCCTGGGTTCCTTCCAAATGGTATTCAAATAGCCATGATAGCAAAGTCGGAATGACGTTAGTGATTGAAATAGATATTTTTGTGGATGGTATGAATATTGAGATCTATTTCCTGCTCAAGAGAGCCAATAGCCTTGAAAGAGATGTCCAGGTATATTCTGTTATTCCATATTCATGTACATTTAGTACAACTTCTCACTTTTCTGTTTTTATTGATTGATTCAAATTGCCCCTGAGTATACCTAGTGCTTTATTTCGACCATCAGCTTGTAGAATATAGAGCGAAGGCAACGCATATCTCGGGAAATATAGTGTCCGTGTGCTCCCATTCTGAGATGGCTGGGTTCCCATCACACCTTTCTACAGGTGAGCTGATTCTTGAGAACATGTTGCACAGCGCAGAAATTGTAGCCATCCGCGAACCAAACGAAAGACAAAGATAGAAGAATAGAGTGCAGATGAGAGAAACAGAGATGAGTGAGAGAGAAGGGAGAAGAAGATTATTTAAAGTGAGAAGAACCCAGCCACTGATTTGTATGACTTCGTATAAGGTACCCCTACCACTTATCCTGTTAAGGTAACATTGGGCAGGGCGAGCATGATGCATTGGAAGCATATCTTGAGCACTTCTCACTGCCTACTTACTCCTCATACCTGACTACCTCACTCTCCCTCACCTCACGGGTTTTTTTCAGTTCCAATAATTCTTGTTTAGTCAACTTCAGTCGCGTTCGCTTGTTACCGGGCCCCCGAAAGTTAGATTTTATACAACTTCGTTTTTTGTTTACAAACATAAAAATTTGTTGTGTTTTTTCTGGTCACCTTCCTAATTAATTTCAATCGACTTTGTTATTTGAGCGGTAATTTAAAGTGTAGTTATTTAAGATTTTATTTTTTAAAATAAATTATATAATTTACTAACTTTAAAAATATTTTTCAACTAAATTTAAATGAGTGACTAAAAAATAATTATTAAATGATGCAAATTTTTAGTACTTTGTTTAAAGCTGAATGCTTGCAGTTTGACTTGTCTTCATGATATTTAATTTCTAACATTACCTTGTGTTTTTTCGAATTGTCGGTTTCAGTAACTTTTGTTTTTGGTCAATGGTGCAAGTTTATTTGTGTAATGTGTGTGGGATTCTTTAACCGGACATTTATTAGTAAAGGTATGTTAAATTTTGTTATTAACCTGAATTTTTTTTATAAAAAAAGAGGTAAAGAGAAGGGTATATCTCTTTATGATGGTTAATTTCTAATTTCTTTTGACATTGACTATGACAATATTAGGTGACCTAACATATAACAAATGCCTCGATAAAGTTATAGGAATCTTTTTAGAGTTTAGACATTAAAAAAAAACTTTTGAAAAAGCTTAAACCTATCAAAGGGGAACAGATTGTTCATTATAACAACAAATGACTTACTACATCTTGGATAGTTGATTGTTTATTTCTACTAATGTGTGTGTATAATTTCATTAATTTAAATGAGATTGGACCAGAAGTCTGGCTGGGTCACAATAAATTAAAAGTAGACCCAGAGAGTTGACCAGGTGTCTGGCTGGGCAACAATAATTTAAGAGTAGACCCAGTAGTCTGGCTGGGTCACAATAAATTAAAAGTAGACTCAGAGAGTGGACCAGGTGTCTGGCTGGGTAACAATAATTTAAGAGTAGACCCAGTAGTCTGGCTGGGTCACAATAAATTAAAAGTAGACTCAGAGAGTGGACCAGGTGTCTGGCTGGGTAACAATAATTTAAGAGTAGACCCAGTAGTCTGGCTGGGTCACAATAAATTAAAAGTAGACTCAGAGAGTGGACCAGGTGTCTGGCTGGGTAACAATAATTTAAGAGTAGACCCTAGTCTGACTGGGTCACAATAAATTGATAGTAGACAATTAGTCTAGTTGGAACACAAACAATACAATTATGTATATTGAGAGTAGAGTAGACCTGTTGTAGCCTGGCTGGACCACAATGTGTATAATATATTTAGGGTATTCGACCATTAGTCTGAAACTGATTAACAAAATTAGGGAGTAGACCAGTAAATGCACCATTGAGAAGACAAACACTCTAGCTGGTGATTGGTCAGGATAAACAACAAGTAGACAGCAGTCAGTCCAATCTAAGGGACTATATGAAGAAGGATTGAAAAACTGAACTAGCTATAGTCGATGGCGCTGGATTCAGGCTCAAAACAAAGTACGGCAATGCCTCATTGTGTAGAGTAGGGTTAGGAAAATAATTATAGGGCCATGCCTCGGGACGGTGCTTGGGTGCAGCCAGCTATTGAAAGTGGTTATGTATGGTTTGTGCAGTATGTAGTAGTGTTTCAACGGGTCCAAAGGCCTTGTAATTAGGTAATGGTCAAAGACTCCAAGGGCACGTTTATCAGTTATGTACATTAAACAGTTATGTACATATCTCTTACTATCGCAAATCAGCTGATTAGTATACCTACTGTTGGGGTGTTTATCAATGATATATCATTTATTGACCAAACTTAAGCGTTAATTTAATAATCAAGAGATTTGACAATTCATAAACGCACTCCAAAACAATTCGGATCCTGAAGAATGCAGGAATTGTTTCTAATTTATTTGACATTTTCACCACATAATAACGGCACATACCTAATAAGTACCAACTCTATTAGGATCCATAAGTCTGTTTAAATAATTTCAGTATAATCAGTATAAACAGAAAAGTGAGAAGTTGTATTAGATGTACATGAATATCAGAACATACCTGGACAGCTGTTTCGAGCTTATTTGCTCTCCTATATTTTGTAGTAATCTCAATTCTTATGTATAAAATTCATTTACATTCATTCATTCATAATCAATGCAGCCCCGAAACGGCTGGGCTATGGACCGAATAATAAAATTGCATTAAAGTTAAGATAAGCCTATAGACTGTGCTTCAACTCGGGCTATAGTTCTCTGTGATTGGTTGAAACTCCGAATGGAGGGAGTGTCTGACTTATCTTATCTTTGATCCTGTTGCAAAGTTTGGCCTTAAAATAACTCAAAATTTGGATCAGAAACTTCTCTGGGTGTGTAGATGCGTAAATTAAGAAGAATTTTGCTGTTGCATAATTTGGCCTTAAAATGACTCAAAATTTGGATCAGAGTCTTCTTTGAGTATGTAGAATTGTAGATGCGTATTAAGAAAGATTTTGCTGTTGCATAGTTTGGCCTTAAAATGAAACATGTAGATGCGTATTACGAAAGGATTTAAAGAAAATCCATATAAAACGCCAGCCACGGGTAAAAACCTTCACGGCGACAGACCTATAATGCTAGATTTCAGCTAGTGGATTAATAAAATTAATCCTAATACTTACCCACTCATAAGGAAAGTACTAGGGTAGTAATTGTTGTTGTGACATTAGGTTCACCTGTAACAGTGGGTGTGTCAACCCAGCCGACCCATCAAATTCCGGTATGATGGATTATTGCGATATTATAACACAGAAATATTTATAGGTACAGGCACGCGCGGCCGGCGGGAAAAGGTTTTGGGGGGAGCTGCCACATAAACCAGACTAAAATGGGATTTATAAACTAGCTCTTTCAGTATCTAAAGAGTTTGAGTCTTTTTACCATACAACTTAACTATACATTCATTATTCTAGAAATGTGTGATGATTTTCATTGTGTACGAGCTAGGGCTTGAGGAAATCCTCTATTTTTCTTTTTCGTCTGGGGGTGCTGGAGTTCCGCAGCTCCTTAGCACCGGCCACGCCTGGGTACAGGTATAATACCTACCTATATAAAGAAAAATACTGAGTCAAAAGCTCATCAAAATCTATTTATAAAAAAAATTGTTTTTACATTTAAAAATAGGTTTAATAACCTACAGCCTAGGGCTTTTCCCTTTTAAACTGTCAGTTCCATAAAAATTATGCACCTACATTATTAAGCGCAGCCTCAGTAGCTTGATAAATGGGGCGGCGGACTCGTAACCTGGAGATCGATGGTTCGAGTCCCTTGTACGCCAATAATTTTGTCCGATTATAACATCACGATTGTTATAATGATTAACACAAATATGATAACAATAATAAGTATACAACATTCATTATTGTGATTAAGGTACGTCTTCAATTCTTCATATTTTTCTTTTCTTGTTCTTATTTTCCTTCTTTGGCGCTTGATCCGACTCCACCAATCCTGCATACTTCCAAAGACAAAACATCTTCTTGACGTGAAATCAAGTTATAATTGCTACTGTGAGCTCAATCATTTCCTAAGTATCTTGCATATTCCACCCGGCAACTTTTCAACAGTTGATTAAAAATAATTTCAAATTATTTTGAGTTCAGCTCCCGTCAGGTCTGGACAATCCGCTCAATTCAATCTTTGAGAGTGAACCGAAGCATGATGAGACCGGAGGATTGATTTGACCATGCGGAGAGGTTGCTTAGAATTTTGAGATGCCATGTTAAGCTCCTTAGTGATGTCCAGATTTGCGAAATAGCGGATCTTGCTCAGTAATAATACAGCATGCATATTATATACCTTATAATGTGATTCGGTAATAAAACTATTTAATTTACATAAAATCCCCAGTGGCGCCGAATTCAGGCCCAAAACCGTGTGCGGCAATGCCTCATTGTGATGAGTAGGGTTACCAAATATAAACTCATCTCTTTGGTTGTGACAATTTTATTATTGTTTTTTTTTTTTAAATAAATAAATAAACCTTTATTTGAACAGAAATATTACATACATCAAAATTAATACATGTATAAGAACAACTGGTTCCAATTCAGCTTATTTGCTGAGGTACTTATTTCATAGTAAAATTTCAATTATAAAAGGCATGATTTGTTGCCTATTGAATTGCTCTTTCAGAATAACTAAACATCAATGTAGAAACATAATTATACATTGTAAAGTTAATGAGAGTTCAACCTTCTATACTGCTTCATCGTGCAAGTTTTCTTTTTAACTGTACCTGCCTTACAAAGAAATAATAATATTTTCTGTACAAAAGGCTTGCATTCGAACCATTTTCAACATTATTCACAGGGGTACCTCTAAACCCATAATGATATCTAATGGAATCTTAAGCCTACCCTGTATCTACATGCTACATTATGGAAAGTGTCAAATTTGTATTTAAGAATAACTTTGAATAACTCAATATTTACCCAAACATGAAAAACTTACAACAAGTCCATAATGCAATTTTATTTAAATTCAAACCAAAAGAAACATGATCTTTCAATCAACCAATTTTTATGATGCAATTCCGCAAACAATAAATTAAAGATAAATCATACAAATTGTTTTGCTTGGAGCTGTCAGATATTTTAAAGGTGAACTGCTTATAATACATTCATCCATTCATGGATTTCTTTCTCTCATCAGTACTTCTTAACTATACCTAACCCATCATCCATTAACCATGTATTTGTACCTATTAGTTTAAAATAATTATTTAATGTTACCTGATCTATGCTTTTAATGCTTTTTAATGTTTATTATTATTCACATATTTTAAACCTAACTTTTGATTTATTTGATCCATATTATTCTAGGTACACATGCACATAATATATGACATGTTGTAATCTATATCAATAAAATCCCATTAAATTGAATTCAATAATGCAAAAAACGAGATTTTTTGTCTCTCTAAGAAACATACCCATTAAAAAAATGAAAATAAAAATCATTGAAAAAAAAATCGTCTTGTTTTCCAGACATTCCCGAGCTATGGTGACCTCCGCATGACCCTCGCCTCCGCCGAGTATGATAATCAACTCCACCGCAATGACCACCTCCACCACCTCCACCTCCACCAACAAAAACAACTCCTCCTCCAACACTTCCACCTCCAAATGTAGCGACTTCAGCGTCTCGAGTCTCTGCAAGGATTTGAAGAAGTCGCCGAAACCGTCCGAAGGCCCCACAGAGAACAGCGCCGCCGTGGTGGTGGGTGGGAGTGGCTCCAACTGGAAATTGGACACGCCCCTCCACAACATGTCCCCCGGGGCCCCCGCCCTCAACCCTCTCCTCGGCCTCCACCCCTCGGTCAATGTTCCTGCTGCCGCCAACCCTCAAGTTCCTGGTAAGTTTTCCGCCACTTCACAACATTTTTTTTCAACATAATAATAATAATAATTTGTAGTAAGTAATAAACGGGCAGTAGTCACAACCATTACGCCACGGAGGGCAGCCTCCGTGGCGTAATGGTTGTGACTACTGCCCGTAGTCCAGAGTTCCCGAGTTCAACTTCGGCTGGAGCAGACTTTTCTAAAAAAATTCTGTTCCATACAAACACGTGAGGCTGCCATTTCCGGCCCTACCCAGGCTGGGTGAGGTTAATGTGGGTAGCTGGTACGATTCCCAGCGAATGGAGGGTAAAACCCCCGTCCTAATCCAGGACGTTAAATCAAATAGAATCGTTGGCGTTAGGAAGGGCATCCAGCCGTAAAAAATGTGCCAAAACCAATCAACCTCAACCATGAGGTTGAACAACGTCGACCCTGCTTGAGCGGGATAAGACAGAGTAAAAGAAGAAGAATAATAATAATAATATCGCCTTATTTATACTGCCCGATTCAGACTTTTAAGTCCCATTATTCCAGCAGTAAGTCCAAGGCGTATGATTATGTGGTAAAAATCCCAAATGGGAGGAAAACGAAAGTGATCGTAATTAGTTATATCAGTCCTTTTAAGTACCTAACTAATAGGGTGGGCCGAAAAAAGCGAATTTTTGAATCGAGAATTTTAATAGCAAAAAAAAGTTGCAGGATGGTCAGACGTTTCCAAAAATATAACTTTTGTCGAAATTGGATGTTATCTTCCACTGCCGCAAAGCGGTTGAAGTTTGGCGGAAAAGTCGAAAAATGGCATTTTGGACCCCACTTTAAGAAATGTATAAAAATAGAAGATGAACATCTAAGAAGCTCGAATTTGTTTCAAATTACTCAATATGTGTTCTAATTTTATTTTTAGACTAAAAATAATGAGCTTTTTGAATTCTGTTCTGTATACAGGGTGATCCAAAATCATGAAATACCACTTTTTTATGTGATTTATATGGGGTATATTATGTTTATATTCATTGAATTATTAGAATTATTTCTTCGATATTGGGAAACAAAATCATCAAATATTAAATATATGATAGTGCTGGACAGTTTGGATGATATTTGAACTCTTCAGATATACAGGGTGGCCAAAATTTTCATAAATTATGATGACTTTTTTATGTACTTAGTTCATGGTTTTTTTTACATTACAACCATGTAAATATTATGCTAAGCAGTTTTTGGGGACATAAAACATAAATAAGGATTATGAAAAGGATAATAAGACAGTCTCTTATCCAAGATATTCCGTATGGAGCCCAGGTGATTGATGGAAAGTCTTGGGTGGAAGCAAATTTTCACCCAATACAGTTCACCTTGGGAAATATGTTGTATAGGGAACGTATTCCCTTATCGTTGTTGTAATTTTACCTTATAGTTTGACCATTCTATTTCCTGCATTATTATTATTAAAATAACTGTATAAGGTCTAGCTACCATGTGTATTAGGTGGCTACACCACGCGAGGAAGCTCTCCCGAACCCTCACAACAACGATTTTTTTATATCACGTCTTTTGATATCTTTCTGACCTAGTTCTTTGAGTCTCTCTGCTATTTAAGAGTTTTCATGGATTAGGTATAATGGCGAATGGATTTCTGAGGTTATACATATACATTACACCTATTTCCATTGGGAAAAAAGTAATGATTCGGTAAAAATAACCAAATAGGTTCTTAAAATATATCATATGTATATTACGCTGGTCTTTCATGCCATTGGTGGTTTCAGAAAAAAATAAAGTAGGTAAGTCCTTCAGACTAGAAAATTGCAAATCTCTTTGGTATTGGTAACAAATTAACAACAACAACTGGTAGCTCAAAGGCAAAAATGTACCTTAAACAATGGCTTTTCTCTCGCTGAATAGCGAGGGAATGTTATATCTACTTTGGGTACTGTGCGCAGTGGAAAATCATTGGAGGAGATTCTATTTATTGTCTAAAGAAATGTAAGAAAATTAAATGAACTTCTACTGTTGAGAAAAAAACATTAAAAAAGTTACTATACCTACTTGTGTTAATCACTTTCATGATATCACAACTACTCAAAATCAAATTACTAAATATACACTGAATCCAGGACTTGAACCACCGACTTCCAGGTTAGAGGTTACAAGAGCGCCGCCTTATCGGTCAACTATATCATTATAATATGTATTGAGATAATTTGTTGATCTACTATTGTTTATGCTGCCACTCCAATGTTACTACGAGATATTTCCCAAGGTGCACTGTGTTGGGTGAAAATTTCCTTCCGCCCAAGACTTTATATCAATCACCTGGGCTCCTTACGGAATATCTTGGATAAGAGACTGTCTTAATATCCTTTTTATAATCCTTATTTATGTTTTATGTCCTCAAAAACTGCTTAGCATAATATTTACATGGTTGTAATGTAAAAAAAAACCATAAACTAAGTACATAAAAAAGTCATCATAATTTATGAAAATTTTGGCCACCCTGTATATCTGAAGAGTGCAAATATCATCCAAACTGTCCAGCACTATCATATATTTAATATTTGATGATTTTGTTTCCCAATATCAAAGAAATAATTCAAATAATTCAATAAATATAAACATAATATACCCCATATAAATCACATAAAAATGTGGTATTTCATGATTTTGGATCACCCTGTATACAGAACAGAGTTCAAAAAGCTCATTATTTTTAGTCTAAAAATAAAATTAGAACACATATTGAGTAATTTGAAACAAATTTGAGCTTCTTAGATGTTCATCTACTATTTTTATAAATTTCTTAAAGTGGGGTCTAAAATGCCATTTTTCGACTTTTCCGCTAAACTTCAACCGCTTTGCGGCAGTGGAAGATAACATCCAATTTCGACAAAAGTTATATTTTTGGAAACGTCTGACCATGCTGCAACTTTTTTTTGCTATTAAAATTCTCGATTCAAAAATTTGCTTTTTTCGGCCCACCCTACTAACTAATCTGGTTAACACCTTCCTTATCAGCCACCAGTTCTACGTAAAACCAACTTGATTGTTTTCAGCTGGTGGTAAGGACCAGCTTCGCAGAGTTTATTCTTACACTAAGACACCAATATTTTACAAAACTGCCATGTACTGACTATAATACTCCGAAACTAGGTATTTCTTAACAACCTTGAGAGACCATCAAACTGTTTTGTGTAACTTTAGCCTTTACTGCAACTGCAATATCATAGGCAAATTCAAACACCATACGTACATTTGTCAGTCTCAAACCAGGCGCTATGAACAAAATTTCTGCTCCTAAAACGAGGAGTGCGTCACATTAGTTTCTGATAATGAATTGAAAAATAAAATGTTCGTGGTATTAATTACCTTTTCCCAATTAAAATTATAATTACGATAGTGGTATACTAGTTTATGTATAAAATGATCGTAATTAGTTATATCAGATGTTGCCTCCAATAATAATAAATACTTGCTCCGATAGGTACCATTTATATGCTATTTAGTAGCTAACCAATAGCGGTCGACATTGTATTTTGAATGCCCCTTTTGATCCTGAATGCGTTCGTCCTATTTTCATTTGACCAACTTACAGTATAACTAAATTTCACTAAATTTCTTTCACTTCACTAAATAGTCTAACATGACCCTATGCCGATAAATAGGGTAACAAGAAATTATATTAAATAAGACTAACATCTAAAATGACCCCATGCTAAAATAAGAGGCTAACATGACCCTGTGCTAAACAATTAGGCTAATTTTACAATACTAATGACCCAAGGTTTTTGACATAGGTAACTAGGTTACCATGACCCTATGCTAAATAAATTGGCAAACAGGATTCTTTGCAATATAAAAAGGCTAACTAGACCAAACTAATATAATTAGTAAAAATCATATTTTAGGAAGCCTAGCCATTTATCTAGAACAAATGGGTAGAAAATATTATATTATGTTTTTGATATAACTAA
This sequence comes from Bactericera cockerelli, assembly GCA_024516035.1. NCBI lineage: Eukaryota > Metazoa > Arthropoda > Insecta > Hemiptera > Triozidae > Bactericera > Bactericera cockerelli. The sequence goes on along the minus strand of CM044967.1, from coordinate 12,744,782 downwards.
TGAAAAATTCACTTCACACTAATCATTTAAAAAAAATTCAAGTTCATTGCATGACACTTTCGTTTTCACAGCATCTACATATAATTATTATATGAAGCATAATTTTTACTACCTACTAACCTTAGACATGAAACCATATGAGAAATTGTCTAATTGCCAACAATTTCTCCGAGCCCCTGTTAGTCCAGGTGTCATAACATTAGAACACGATACTACGTACTAGCATAGTCAAGACAATTTTACAATCTTTTTGCATTGTTTTGTAGAAGTGTGTACGAAAATGCTAAAGGTATAGCCTTTGAAAGCATTGAAACTTTGCCATAGGCAATAATCACCCCTGTTTTATATTAAGGACTGATTCTGAAATATGAAACAGGTTTAGATTGAATTTTAAGTGGACACTATCCCTTAACACGCCCTCTAGTGGGAATTTTAGTGCGCTGTGATTGGTTGAAATTCCCACCAGAGGGCGTGTTAAGGGATAGTGTCCACTAAGATTCAATCTAAGCCTGTTTCATAATTCGGCCTTTTTTGTAATTTATTACTGTGATGTCAAATTAAGAGTCTTATTATTATTATTCAATTCAATTATTATTATTATTATTATTATTATAATAAAGTCTCATATTATTTTTGACAAATTATTAATAGATATTGTAATGATATTGTAGGAATTCATAATCTTACAAGAAGATGTAAACTTTGTGATCTCACACTGGTCTATGATCTTGGGACAGGGAGAAAATATTTGACTTAGCAATGTCTTTAGTCATAATAATAATAACACTCTTTAGTGGAAGGTAACTACCGGGCGGGGTTAATGCTCAAAGCATTATCTACCACCTAACCCTCAGAGTCTTATTATTATGTGGTCACAAACTCAAATTAATGAGAAAAAATTCATGCACTGGGTGGTATTCGAACCAACGGATCCCTACGCTACCTGGATTACCAGGCTATCGCGTTAACCACTTGACTACCAATGCACAAGTCATGGAATATCGACTGATGTTTTCAATAAATTTCTATGATTTATAACATATTCTTTAGGTAGTATGGCTGACCTACGACAGACCTTTAGTTATATACCTACGGCATGATAGTATTTTTTTATTAATTAACTAATGTATCCATACACATGTATCTTTAATGAAATTTATCACTATACACGTGTATTTAATAATAATATCACCATACAATATACATTTATATTATATTGAAATTAATAACGATGCACATATTTATTTTATAATGAAACGCCAGCACTTTTACATGTGAATAACTGTTAATCTGTTTATTAGAACGCTCCTATTTCTTTCTATATGACTGTTTAACATGAAATGTTTAATAAAATTGATTTCTGTATTAATTACGACTAATTAAAACATAAATGTTATTTAAAATATGCTTTATTATGTATGTTACATACATATTTTATAGACACCTGTATATTTTTACATATAGGTACATGCTACATGGTCATATACACAGGATGTAAAAATTATGGGTCCCTAACTAAAAGTGAGTTTGAAAAGTTAGATTACCTTTTAGAATATGAGTAAATAAAATTTAAGTAAAGATCATCGCCTGCTGAAGAGGGCAAATTCTCTTGAAAATGTCCATCAGGTATGTTCAGATATGTATAGGTAAAATGTACAATATTATACTCTGTATAGCAAAACTTCTCATTTTTCTGTTTTCACTTTAAGTTTTGCATAATCTTGAATTACTTTTCTAATTCATGGCCCCCAAAATTGGGGCCGGACCCCCGCGGAATTATTTGGAAACAGAGGCATCAGTTGAAACAAGATCAGACCATCTATCTTGTCCTACTCATTATTTGTTTATTTTTGTATTGCCACCAATAGTTTGACATCAATTCTAACCCATGCAAATCTCTGACAAAATACATGAGGGCATATAATAGCAAGAAAATTTGCAGCAATCCGTTAAGGTTTTCTACTTCCAGTAGTCCAAGATCGAGTTAATGGTTGGAGTCAGACTTTCAAAAAATCTTCCTTAAATTACAGCTTGATAATTGGGACTGCGACCATTGCCGCTGAGGGTAAAACCCCGTCTTATCCTCAAGTTCAGGACGTTACAACCAATGAATCATATGAATGGAAAGGAGGTACGAATATTGGCGTCAATAATCATCTCACCGTGTATATATTAGGAAGGAAAATTAGTATTCTATTTGATGCCTTGTTAGTTTGTTCACACCTCTTGAAGTAGGTATCTGCTTGTTTCACCAATAGAATCGGTAAGGCGACTTACATCCAGGTCTGGATTTACAATTGTACTGCCAGTGGATATAACATACAGTCGAGATAAGAGAACTCAAGTGAACGGAATTTTATTCTCTTATATCCTGGTTTTTCTTATTTTGTTCTTTTCGCTTATAGAGAAGTAAATTGGACGTGGATTAAAAAAGAAAGAAAAAAAGATAGTTTTCACAGCCTTTTTTATTTCGTAGCCATGAAACAGGAGCTATGTAGACGCTTGTTGTCTGCGTTGTAGCTTGTCCATCCATCCATAGTATGCCTCCCGTCTGATGGGCGAGAAGTGACGCAATACTTCGCATTTAGGTGCTGGGTCAACAGGAGCGCACCGGAAGGTATCCCTTACAAACAACTGTAAACAAATAAAGAAAATTTTTTTTGTCAGCCGGTGGATCGAACCCGGGACCTTCCGCATGGCAAGAGACGCTTAACCCTGGCTAATGCCTAAATTGTTCTTTTATATCCAGGTTTTAGTGTTTTAAGATTCTGGTCATCTTCTTCTGTGTCCATGGATGATGACACAAATTTTCATATTATTTTATCATTTTCAACCGACCTCATGAAAAAAAAATCTTTTAAAAAAAAAAAAAAAAAAAAAAAAAAAAAATACAAAAATAACTCTAATATTGAAATATATCTGATATTTAATACTGGAAAAAGTCATTTCCCTAAAGTGTAATTGTAACTTATGAAATAAGTGACACAAAAGGCGGCATATCATCTACAAAATTTATGTACTGCATAACATGTTGAACCAATATCTGATTTATTGATCGATAAGGCGGGACTCGTAATTTGAGGTTCGAGTCTCAAGTGCAAAAATTTAAAATGGGTTTGTAATATAATGATAATGTGTATTGAGAATATCTATGTTGAATTTTTTGTGTCACTTCCTATGAATTATTAGAGAGCTAAATTTGTAAAGGATCAGGGCAAATAATATGTGTTTGTTGTATTCCAAGATTATGAATCGAGAAAATATATCCCGATCGAACATTACCTATTTTGGTATTAGTAAACCTTTTGTGTTTAATCCAACATTTTCCTCTAAGTGAAGCTATTTCTTTGTGTTGGTAGCTTAATGTAAAACACGGTTATTTCTCAACTCAGTATAATTGTTTCTTTCCTCCACATCTGCTCGAAAGCAATCTTTCCTCTTGCCATTCAAAATAATTGATCACTGCAGTGTTCTATACATATTCCCAAAATTTCAATGTTTGTTAGTATGCGTCGAAAGCTGCAAGCTTTTGATATCGAATAAACGTAAAACGTTATTCGGTCAAAAACCGTGTCATCCAATTCTCAAAATGAAATATGAAATTTGTCATTTGCTTCATCATCACACTATACCTGTGCTCGAAAATGTTTCATATCTATGGGTTCCTCTAATATTTAGGAATTTGACTTTACGAAAGTTCTACAGAAATCAATTGAAGAAAATCTTAAGTGATTTGGATAAATTGATGTAAGCATAAAATCTCAAAATTGAGTGTATGAAACGTGAAACATTCACGAGAAAGTATTGTGGCATAATTGGCATGTTTTTTTCCAAAGTTAGGTATTTTCATGGGGACAACGATGAAGTCGGTATGACTTTAATTACGGAGCTATGCCTTTGATTTCGCAGACAGTTGAATTTAAGAATTTCCAGGAGATGGACTGAAGAGAGAGGACATTGGTTATTTCTAATATCCAATGTGGTGTTATTAGATTATCCGGGGAGATGAGAGACGAGTGACAAACCGTATCATGCGTCCATTCCCGACGTGATCAACACATTTAAGCCATAGGTACCTATACTATTAGATGACCATTTGACCAACTCAACCAAAAAAATCGGATAGAAAAGTGGCTGGGCTCATAGAAATATAAGTCATAAGGAAACTTTAACTTTCTATCATCAATAAAATAGGTTTTATAGGTAAAGTCTTCTCTACAATTGTGCGAGGGGACAAAATCAAGGACCCTCAGTTCTGTCTGGTGAGAAAAAAAAAAAACAAAATTTATTAGACATACATGAAGAGACCACCAAAACAATTTGCAATTTGACTTAGCTTCCGCCGCTACAAAAACATAAACCATCAAAAGCAGCATTGAACTTTCAATATTTATGTAAGATGGAAGGTCTCTTTTTTTCAAAAGCACTTCCACAGGCTTTTTAAGAAAATTGAAAATTGTTTTGAAAATTTAAGAGTTTTAAATATCTATTTAAGATGAAAGGTCTCTTTTTTAAATTATAAAAACTAAGTGTGTTCGTTGTAGATTTAAGCACATGCTCATCATACATTAATAAATAATTATGTGTAGAAAAATTGGCATTAGAACGATTTGAAAGTACAATGCACAGAATTTTCACTTTACTTCATTTTTTATGCAAACTGAGTCTACTATAGTGTATTAGTGATGGCGCTCCATTTAGCTTACTCGGGTAAATATATGCACAAGTTATTTAGTTAAAAGCTTGTTTAGTTGGTTTATTTTTTACCACCACCCCATCATTCAAAAATGTATCGGTAGCTTGGTTTGTTGAAATTAATTATTTTGCTTCGATTCGAAATAAATGCATTTATTAACGTTTTGCTTAGTAAATCGTGATTTTAATAAAAAGTTGAGATAGTTTCCATGAAAAGTTACAAAATGTTATACCCTATTATGTACCTGAACAACCACAGAATTAAAAACAGTAAGTACAATAAAAAAATAAAAAAAATGTTTTTCTTTGTGTTATTATATTATACATCACAATTTTTGTGGGTAGCACAGAATAATTTGACTTTTCCCTATCTTTAATATCACAATATCTTGTTTTTGCCTATAATTCTGCCACTGGTCCCTACTTACATTAAAGCAGCTACTCAAATATCCTCACGAGGTATGAGTGGACCTCGAACATCCAAGTACAGAGCAGAAAGAATTCTTTTCCGCTGGGGATCGAACACAGGTCTCAAAGGACCACGAAGAAATGAATATTTAAAATTCAACATTTTTCAGGTGAATATCATTTCATCAGAATTCAGTCAGCAGCAGTCTAGTCTGTATAAACAGATAAATAGGACGAAACATTGGTCTACTTTTAACACACCTTTGCTCTTTGTTGTAAACTTGGTCTAGTACGACAGTGCGCCTTGATAAATATTGGTCTAGCCAATTATTGAGACCATTATGCTGTTTTAATCAGTCAGGATATTCCGAAGACAATCCCAACCATCTTTTCTTTTTCTCAAATGAATTTCATCTCAAAGCTGTGCTGCACTTTAGTGCTGTCTTGAGCACTCCAGGACATTTTCTGCAAATCTATCTCGACTTTGTTTTCTCCGTAATATCAGCACATTCGGACCGCTTTTCAGACATCAAATCCCGCAGCTAAAATAATGTGACTTCACACTTCATGCACTGACACCGTAATTTTCAAATCCAGATATGATTTTACGAGCATATCAGATTGTTTAAAATTAAATATCACTGAAAAGACGTTTATATCCGTGACGAATTCTATAACTATTCATTGTGATGGAGCAGTGACAATTGGACAGGGTGCTGTGGAAATCAAGGTACCACCACTTTACTGTGTCTTGGGGCAAACGTCAAAATGAATTTAACATTTTAAGTTATTTAAAGAAAAATACTTCCGATTTCTAATATTGGATATTTCTCGGAAATAATATACTCTAAAATGGCTAAATATAAAATTTCAAAATTTCGACAGCAAACTGATGTTATTCGACAAAAATTTAACAAACTATTGAAAGAAATCCCCTAATATCTTAATCAAACCTGTAAACTGATCCTATTTCAAAGGGTCAATGTGAAACACAAGCTATATACCAACTGTATTTGGTTAGTTCGATTTGTCAATTTGTGACCGTGGGGTTTTCTTCCTACATAGATTAAAAAAAAACTAGCTAAGCTGTCCAGCCAAGCCCTTAATAGTACTGAACCAAATTTAAACTAAAATAAAATTTAATCAATTTTATAAGAATAGAGGCTGAACTGATCAATTTTTTTCCTCGGAGTTCCAACGAGTAATTAGCTGGTATAGGCTCCTCTCTGTCTCCTAATGTCAAGACCATGCTTCACTGCTCGATTCTCTCAAACAGACAAAACGTCAAGCTGAGAAAATAACATCAGAATTTCCGGAAATCAGATGAGAGATGTTTTCAATGAGCCGGCTGGTTCCATCACTTCTATTTGACTTATACCTATACACTATACACTCACTATACAGCCTGTACTATACCTGTGTATATAAAATATTTCAAGTACTTGTACTGTAATATTTAATTAAAGTACACTTATACTCCTATTTATAAAATTAATTTGTAAGTAGGTAATTTCTAGTACCACTGAACTATAGGAAATTCTCACAATGATTCTCAATTTCGAGAGCAGAAAATTTGAACAAACCTTGTTTATAGATTATAGGTCACAAGTTCAAGTTTCATTTTTGGTTGAATTAATATTTTTTAAGCACAATAATTACTACACAATTACAATTAATGAGTTTTATTGATGCTTGGTGAGGAAAATAATGTTACAATACGCAACGCTAATATACCCAAGAGAACTCCGAAACAACCGGACCTTGTCTTGAAATTTGTCAAAAAGCATCCATTTGTCATGTACGGAATTTTATAAAAGCTCCAAATAGAATACCAGCCACAGACAAAAATTTACCGGCCAGGAAATGCCGGGTTTCAGCTATTAACATATAAAATTTATATTCAGCATTGTATTCAGCTAGTAACTATAACATACCCGCATGTCTTATTTATAGTCATGATGTGCTGTCAAACAATCAATGTGAAAACTATGCCGAAAGTAATAATAATGCTAATTTTTATTTTGAAACCCATTGTTATTTTTACCTACTCCTGCAATGATTAACTGACAAGAAAGCGGATATCTAGGTTGATTTTTCACAGGCATGCTAACAGCCCATTGCTGGTGAGAATAACGGAGAGAACACAGGAGAAATTACTAGAATTTCTGAAAAAATAACCATATAAAGTGCATTATACTCATGTAGTATTGTGTATAATGTTACTTATATTCTTGTGTATATTTTCCAATGTGACCTGTTTATAAACTGAAATTTTCTGAAAAAGAAGAGAAAAAATTACAGTAAAATGGGAAATGGACTAGCTAGTAATGGTGATATATTATTCCAATGTATTCATTTAATTTGAAAATAGAATAATGGTCATCGTCAATAGTGTCAAGAGAATATATAGAAAAAATTTCAATACATTCCACTTGATAGGTGCGTTATTATTTTTTACCTTATTAAAATAAATACCACATCGAATTGTCACTGAATGGGCTACCATTCTTCGAACCTTTCAGTACTGAGTAAAATTGTTTTTCCACGTTTTCAACTACCACCGTCTGTTTATGTATAGTCTTAAAAAAATCTTAGCTACAATAAAGCGGCCAGTCCTACTTATACCATTGTCTACAATTTAATCCTCATAATTCGGTCCTAAGGGCCAAATTATGAAACAGGATTTGATTTAATTTGAGTGGACATTATCATCTGACGCAGGCGCTGTGACACTATCAGCTGACTACATGTATAGTGCGCTGTGATTTGTTGAAATTCCCACTAACATGGGGATAGTGTCCATCTAGATCAAATCTAATCCTGTCTCATAATTAGGCTCTTAGTCTGCGAGAGATTTTAGATTATTTAACAGAGCATATGATTGCATTTGAATCTATAACATTTGGTCTCGTTACCACAACGTGTTTGCATAATTCATACCTCGAAAAAACAGAGGTGTTCCAGAAAAGCTTTACAAAATAAAAGTATGTAGTCGCGTTTTCTCAGTTGTACCTCGTAGCCAGCTTGACTATAGCTGGGGCAGTGATGGTCTCTATTCAACATTAGTTTAAAAGTTGGCTTGCTCTGAATCACATATTTCTACATATGCGATCAACCATCATGAGAACTTGGGCTATTTCTTAAGCCATTAAACCCTTGAGGAACTGCAAGTTGGCCTGGCTTGTTAGGCTTAGTTAGTCTATTTATAGTTCTCTAGCGAGGTAATCTTCCTGTTTAACATACTGAAACTAGACGTTTTCTCAATGATTTTTGATGGTGTATCAACTGTATGACACGAATGACCGAACACCCAGACCTGGTCACTTACTGCGAAAGGGTTAGGTGATAGTAAACTCAGTCAAACGTAGATGTGTGATTGTTCCTAATGTAGCCGTAAATTGTCAACCGAAATCTGATTATTTTATGCTTAAGCTAGACCACATCGTATTATATGCTTCTATGTTGGTATATTGTGTTTTTCTATACCCACCTAAGTATTACCTATATTTGAGAACGTACCTTCTCTTTATTTCGCCAAACATGTTGGTTACATATTGGAATTGGTATGCTGGTACAGCTTGTATAACTATGCCCTGTACTAATGTATCAAGGTATACCTATGGGTCTAATACTATTACGTATAGTTTAATACACACTGTTTATTACTTTAAAAAATTAACAATGAGGAAGTTCGGGAAAAGGCCTGAAGTATTGCACCAATACTCGTGCAAACTAGAGAAGAGTACAAATAAGGTTTTATAATCTTTCAAGATTTTCTTTTAATTTTTCCAGTGAACTTAAGAAAACATGGATCGTCTATGAGTAGTTTATACCTTGGACCTAGTTCATTTATCCTTCTTTTTGTTTCATCTTTATTCCCACTATCGTAAACGCGACCGAATGCTAAAAATGTGAACGTATTAAAATCAATTATTCTCTTATTAGTGAATGCACATTATTCTTTTAGGTAGAGGCTCAATGTTTGACAGTGACATACATCACACATCACAGCCTAGGAATAACTTTGTCATTCATCCAGCTTCTTCGTGTAATGAAATTTTATTATTTCATGCTTGATTATGATTATACATGCACTTCATATTAGATTTACTGTTTTGTATAAGTTTATCGAATTACGAGTAAAGACCACCACATTTTATTGCTTTTTTATGAAAATTTCAATACCCCTGGCCTTATTTCACTTAAAATATTGGCCTAGCAAAAACTAATAAAATTATACATCAAAATAATGTACCTTATATAAATGTGGACTGAGAAAATAAAATCAGTTCTACGTTGTATACAAAAATATTTTATTTTTTTCAGAATTGGTAAATTATTTCTATTATTTACAAAACTTGATAATTGACCTTGGGCGTGGCACCGATTTCTACTAAATATTAAGAAGTAAATTCAAAATTGGTTTCATTATAATTATGTTAATCCATGATTTAATGTTCTTATTAATGCTTTCTAAAATTTACTACATCCTTTAGAAAACTCAGTTCATCTGTTGAAAAAAAAATCAATAAAAAATATAAAAAATCTGTTTTGAACAGAAATAAATACAAGTAAATATCACTAACATGTAGTAATTAAAAAAAACACTGCCAATTATGGACACAATACTTCCTCGTGATTGTTTCACATTGTAAACACGTGCCAATTTTGAGATTTTATACAAAATTACTTGTATCTCCAAAACGACTGAACCGATTTTCTTCAATTTTATTTCATATGGTAGAATATTATTTTTTCTACATTCTAGATTCTACAAAAAATTCTGTATCGGCAAGTCGTGGTCCTTATTTTTTGACTTTTTTGTCCAAAATTTCGGATTTTCTTAAATATCAGAGTCAAATTATAATTATTTAGAAAATAAATATAAAAAGCCTATGTAAAATAATAATATGCATAACCATACAAAATTTCATCAAAATCGGGTGTACCGTTCACGAGATATAAGCGTTTAAGTAAAAAGTTAGTGGTCAGGCGCATGGTCTCTTTCACCAAGAACCGCTAGTACGAATTCGATGAATTTAAAATGGGACCATCAACAGAATGTCTCCTAGATGTGTGCAAAATTTCATCAAAATCGGTCGAGTGGTTTCCGAGATTTTTGCGTTACAAGGAATCGTTTTAACAGACCGACAGACCGACAGACGGACACAAAACCAAATTTGCTCAGGAGGTTATGAAACGTCCAGAAATATGAAAAAAAATTGAAATCGGAGCAAAAAAATATTTTTTTTTACAAAAACGAACACAATACTTCCGATTTCTAATATTAGAAATTTCTCGGAAGTAATATGCAAATTGGGTGGAGTTAAACAGGTAACAGACAGATACTTCAGCAAGGAAAAGCATGAACAAGTTCTGTTTTAAGTTCTTAGCAACCGTTGAAGGATGAATGGTTATAAAAACTATGTTATAATTTTATTTGATTGAATATTTAATAAAGCTGTTGATATTAATGAGCCCGATGAAAGAATTTTCATGTTCCATGATATGAACATATGTATTAGTTGGAGCATACATGTTGAACATCTGTCCGACAAAGTGCTATTACTTGTTGAGAAGTTATTATAACTTTGTTAACAGAATCATAAAATCTGGCCGTGCACCTTGAGCATTTTTCACAGCTGTGAATTTCTTGCTCAATTGTGAAAAGTCTCTGAACTATATTTTGAACTTTCTCAAACACTTTTAAAACTAATGAGGAAGTTTTCTGCACACCAAATAGGAATAACAATCAAGTAAATGTACGTCTTTTTATTTAACGATATTATAATTATTTTTATTTAATTGTAATATTATTTTATAAAGGTAGGTATTTACCGATATTTATCTTTGAATGCGGATTAGTAATGTACAAATGGTGCTAATACTAATCCATTTGTACATTACTAATAGGCTTTACTTTTCTATATTTCCTTTGAATCTTTATTTTTCAAGTATGTATTTGTATATGTATATTACCTACCTATATGTTCAATATAATATCTACTCTTATACTCAAACTTATGATGATTGTTATGAAGGTACACAGGGAAGCTCCTTAGTTTACTTATCGTACTCGTCCATATTAGAAAATTAGTGAATATATAATGATTCATTATTTAATTACATCACGTCTCCTTACCCATATTCTCGAGACCCTGTGGTCCCATTCTATCACTCCTGTTCTTGCTTGTAATTAGGGTGTTATTTTCTTCATGTTTATTTAGAAGTAATGTTGACGATAGAAAATAACATGAATGCGTGATCCGAGACGCCATTTTGTTTACGAGTTTCTCCCCTTGAATAACTTTCCCTGACTGACCCTTCGAAAGTAAACATTCAAATAAAAGAAATACGCGAGAGTCGTGAGCCAGTTGTTTGTCTACCCTTCTTTTCAATGGTTGAATAGAAGCAATTTCACCAATTATTCGTGCCTTGAAGTAGGACAAGCAGACGGGTGCTGTGTGTGTTTTGAATGAAATATAAAGAAGCAAAATGGTCGCCTCGTGTTCAGTTTTCGAAAGGCTGTTTGGAGTCTTTTGTTTGACTTGTTGGGGCTGATCAACCCTCCATCCCTTCAGGGCCCGGGGGATGACTTCTATTTACAAACCAATTTGTAGGAATAAGATAAACACCAGAAAGTCCTTACAAATTACATCACCCTATTCTTAAAGATATTACGGGATAGTATAATCAGTATAGACAGAAAAGTGAGAAGTTGTACTAGATGTGCATGAATATCAGAACATCCCTGGTAAGCTGTTTCGAGCCTATTTGCTCTCTTCAACAGGTATTTCTGAATATCCATGCCATCAACTAAATTCTCTATTTAAACAGTAGATAAAAGTAAGAAATGAAAGAAAAAATATCATACTTATGTTAATCACGACGTGATATCAAAATTAAACTCAAACTCGCTTTACTAATTATTTGTTTGTCTTCGGACTTGAACCACCGACCTCTAGATTACAAGTCCGCCGCCTTATACCCTTTATCTAAAGTTTAGTTTCTAAACAATAAAATACGTATACATATCAGAGTTAGTTCTCTTCGCAGTCAAAAACTAGCAAGTTTAGTAATTGGTTCTCAAAACAAAATAAATTGTTCTAGTCTAAATTCTGAAGGTAAAAGTTCTAAAGTAGATTATAAGTTTGCTGATAGAATTGATTATAGGACACACGAAATACCATCATTCGAGGAACTGGAAGCAGATGGTGGAAAATCTTAGAGCCAAAGCCCAATGAAAAAACAAGTCTGACCATTCACGTGTATACTTGAACATGAACAATACTTACTTTATAAAATTATCTCTACCCTCTTTTGTGTCCTCTCATGGTGGTTTAACCATTAACAAGGGTATTAAAACCCTTGGATTAACAGAGGCATTTTTTTCCGATATAGTCCCAATGATAGGAGACTTGAGATCATAGAAGTCCTAAAAGCAATGATGAACAAACTGATGTACAAGTGCATACTGATGAACTTAAGAAGGCACAAGAAATGAGCCATCACAGATGATAGCACCTCATACACTTATCAATGACTGATCCATGGTATTATTTCTAAATCAAGAAACTCAATAAAGTCGTCCTGAGTGACAGAATACTCGTGCATAAATTTTAAATCATTGCTAAATAGAAAATAAAAAGTCCCACCGCTCGTAATGTTTGTGGCAAATAGAATCGGTTGAAGTGATTCCACACACTTGCAAACAGGCGATTTTAGCTTTAATCAGCCGATTTGAAAATCTATCAGAGTTTTATGAGGCAGCTCAGAGTTGAAATGTGATCTTCTTACGAGTGTTAAATTATAAGTGTGCATGAGTATCTATGTTAAACTGAAAGGAATAGGTATGAACGGAAATCTCGTAAAAAAATACCTCAATGACATATAGCTTTCCTTTTTCTGTACGAGTATACAAATACCTTGAAGTTATAGATACGATTTACATTATACCTATAATTATATGTTTTTTTTTTCAATGAAAGGCAGGAAAAAATCTTTCAAAGACACCCAGATAATCCTGACTTGGGGTGTGGGATTTCCATCCACTAAACACCCACCTTCTCTAAAATCTATTAACCGCACTTGGAACCGAAAAAGATAATACAATTTTTCTACAGAAGAAATATTTAGTTAAACTCAGCATGTATCAACTCGAGTTATCTCTGGGGCCATGTTAATTTCCCCACTTAATTTATGAAAACTCTGAAATAATTCTTTTTCAGGCATACATTTCATGCTGCTCTCATTTCAACAAGAGTGATATGAAAAATGCAAAGAGTAGAACTCAAGTTAACTTGGATTTGTAAATCTTTTACAAATTAGATTTTTATTAATAATCTAATTTCATATTGTATGAAATTAGATTGTTTGGTGGCTCATTGTTATTTTCTTAGTATTATCTAGGGATTTTAGAGGATTCTAGGGTAAAACACCAGAATTATCGTTGAGATCTAATAAATACACATTAGTTAGTTTAACTGTTTTCATTTTATTTCACTAGCAACGTTATCAGTTCATAAAAAATTACCTTGCCAAGATTTATACAACTCAACTGCGGATTCCGACGACTTATTATAATAATGTTGTGCATTTCATTAGTTTATGCGTTTTCAAAAGGTGATATAGGAGCCATGTTTGATGGAGTTAATTAGCTATAACATACCTGGATAATTAATTATAATCACGTTTCTCTAATTGAGTTAATCCAGATTCTTGATGAGCAACTTTAAATATAAATATGTTGTTGGTTATAAGTACTCGAGCTCTTAATGTCTTCTTCGAAAAAATATCTCATAGTTACCTAATTAATTAATTGAGTGATAATTAAGTGATGTAGATGTATAATATTTAATGCTTTCATATACACCTGACTATATGTATACCTGACTAGCAGTCTAAGGGTGTAGACTAGCAGGTTGGCTAAGACACTATATCTCGCGGCTCAAAATTGGTCAAGTGTCTTGTTGAGGTCGAAAAATTTTTTCGACTTCAACCAGTCAGATATTAGCTAAATTTAAAAGTTTTGTAGAATTTTTAACACCCAGTTAGAGATAGCCTTTTGCAACTTGTTTCTGCACTATTTTAAGTTATTTCAAAAAAATTGAAGTTTCTAAAAAACTGCAATTGAAATTTTTGTTTGTTTATTGTATATGTTTTATATGTATATCACATTCTACCTACACCTGGTGATTATAATACTTAAAACAGCGAAATCCACTCATTGAGTGATTTATCGACAAACATAGTAATCTATAATATCACTGCTATATATTACGGCCATTCCACGAAAAAGAGGAATTCAAAAGTGAAAAATAAATGTTATGACTGTGTATCCTAATTGCTGTCAGAAGATAGTAAATATTTTATAATTAATAAATCCGTTTTGATTTTTCGATTTTTTTTATTTTTTAACAAAAATTCAGTAACTTTTTGAGAGGTCGGAAAAGAAAATTTTTGGTTGGCATTCTGGAGCTAATTTAGAGAAGTCAAATGAGCTGTTTTTATGGATGGGACATATACAGCTGTTATAACCTCAAAATAAACATGCTTTCAATTTATTATCCTTTTCAGATTTTTTTCTTAGAAGTAAATTGTTTTCATGAAATTGAAGGATGACAATTTGAAAAGTTAATGTAGTGTCCGTTACAAAATTTATAGTTTTTTTTAGGTTAAAAAAGCAGTGAAATAAATTTTGATAAACCATTTCGGCTAAAGTAAAACCAAAGGTTTCAGGTGAGTGAAATACATTTTCTTGTTTTTTTCATTATTCTCTTCATAGGTTTTTTTAGTGTTGCGGACACTACTGTTACGGACACTACTATAGTATATGTAGTGTCCATACATCCTGTATTTGCCAGTTTGAAGAGTATAAGTCAAACTACTACTAAATATGTAGTAGATGTGTAGATGTGTTGTTTTATTATTCAGTACGATCTATTCATCAATCAAAAATCTAAAACTAGAATTGAAGAATTTCATGCAATTTGTCAGAAGGCGAACTTAAAGTTATGTTTTTAAAGAAAGCTAATAATCTCTACATTGCCGATGCCACAGATGAGAAGTATGTCTCATTTGATCAAGTGATAAGAGTATTACCTGCTCCTGACATGATTAAGAAGAGGGGTAGAATATTCTACAAATTCTAAGCAATATGTAGGGCATAACTACCTATATGTCACAATTCACAAGTAGGTATACCTGTCTGGTTAACATTTTTTACCCATAATTAGGTATTCATGTTTAATTTTGTTACTTTTCATGTTTCATTTTAAAAGATTCAAGTGAGAAAATTTATTTTATTTTAATTATGACTCCTATCCCAAAGTTTTTTTTTTATATATACAAGTACTTAGTACGTACCTAATTGATCTCAAAGTGTTCATTTTTTTAAATAAAGTAATAAGTATTTTTTGTACTAACATTTCTCATTCTGTTTTTATTGCTTTAGAGTACCTCTAGTTCATGTGTTTCCATCAAATAACTGCATAAGAGTGAAGATAATTACTATAGAACTTTTTGTAGAGTCCGCGATGTAGTGTCCGCAACATGACACATAATTTTTGGAAATGCAAAACTCAAAAATTACTCTACATAAAAAAATGAACAATACATTATTTTAAAGTAAATATTTTCCTCTTTAAAAAAAATACGGCACTTTGAAGGTATTTTTTCTATAGGGACTGAACTTTACATTTAATTATAAGGTTCTCAAAAAAATCAAATAGTAAGGTAGTGTCCGCAACGGCAACAAAAAGTGAAATAACAGCTAATCCAGGAATCTTTGAGAAAAAACCTACAACTAGTTTATAAACTATAAAAATAAAGAAATCATATGAGCAAAAAAAAAAAATCTATCTCTTTTTATTGTTCCACAAATTTGTTTTGAAGAGTAAAAATGTAGTGTCCGCGACATATGGAATGGCCGATTAGTAAATGGAAACATCCAGGAAAATGAAATTATGTACGAAGATGTCTCTTGCAGTCCAGAAATTGTGAATTAGAAAGTATATTTCTAAATTCCAAAGGAGGTGTCAAAAGAACCATTGTGGAGACAAATTTTGAAGTCAGAGGTTAGGACCGACCTGAGTAGCTTGATTGATAAGGCGGCGGACTTGTGTTCAAGTCCCGGTTTCAGCGTAGATTTAGTAAAGCGAGTTTGATTAGTTGTGATGTCACGAAAGACATTAACACAAATCGGATAGTAAAAAAAAAACACTGCCAATTATAGACACAATACTTCCTCGTGATTGTTTCACATTGTGTACACGTGCGAATTTTGAGTTTTTATACTAAATTACTTGTATCTACGAAACGGCTCAACCGATTTTCTTCAAATTTGTTTTATATGGTAGAAAACCGTTTTTTATACATTCTAGACTCTACAAAAAATTCTGTATCGGCAAGTCGTGGTTCTTATTTTTTGACTTTATTGTCCAAAATTTCGGATTTTCTTAAATATCACACTGAAAAAAATTTTAGGTTCGTTTTTACTAAACAGTTTCGTAAAGGATTTTTAATCAAAAATTTCGTTAAAATAACAAGAAATTGATTAATCCCACTAATAGTCATTTGAGATTTTACTTGGGCGTTCGTAAGAATAATCAATCAATTCTTGTAAATCCTCTGATCGTAAAACCAACTAACGTGTTAATTACCGTAATCAGAACAGTAGTTATGCTTACCAAGTTCTGTTTTGCTGGATCTATTACCAATATATTGGTAAGATTCACAAAAAGTTTGGTTAAATCTAATAAAATTATTCTGTTAAAAATACCACCTGATTAGTACATGTCTGATAATTAACAAACAAAAATCGTTACTCTTACCAGATTTATATATGATAAAATACACAAAACAGTATTCGTTGGTTTAACAAGATTTTATCTAAAATTACAAAACATGTTTGTTAAATGAACCATACGGTTTCATATTTCTGACAGACTTGTTTAGCTAAGTTTACTAAACTTTTTTGTAAAACTCGGTCGTTATGAAAATCATTTGTAGTCCCAACGAAAGTTTTGTTAATCACCCCTAGTCAATGACGGTTACAAGACTCTTTGATTAGATTTACTAAACAGAATTGTAGATTGAACAAAATTCTTGCTAAAACACGTGTGTCGAGAGACGAGAGAGACAAAAGATCTACAACAATTAATAGATACCGAAATCAATTTCAGATTCAGTTGTTTTATGTTGATTGATGGTCCTGTGATTATTACGTCATATCTTTTTAAAATAGTATAGTTGTTTTTTTTTTCAAAATCAAATTGATTTATTTATTTAAATATTAACGTCCACTGGAGAACGTTAATTTCTAAATACACAGTTAATTTTAATATTTACACAGTTAATATTATAATAATATCATGTTTGGGTTTATTCGTAGATGTTTTGTGTGGTTTGGGTTCATAGGTATTGTGAAAGTTTAGTTATTGGGTGTTTTGTGTAAGTCTGGATTTGGTTGATAGGTGGTGTGAGATTTTGGTTATTTGATGTGTTGTCTAAGTCTGTGTTTGTTTGTTATGTGAATGTGGTTGATGTGTACTTAGTGTGTTGTGTAAGTGAGCCGTGTGAATTTGTGTGGTTGGTGATTCTTTTTTATTTATTTAATGCAAGTATTTCATCATTTAAAACTTTAATTGTATGTATTTTAAATGTCTCTTAATGTATTTTAAATGTTTTCAACAAATTAATCTGTATTTTTAAATAAAAGCGTTGCATACATGCATATTTTTAAATTATTGCAATTATATTTTGAATTATTTTCTCATAATAACTTAGTTACTGAAATTGTTGTAAAAGTTTACTTCAGGCGTTTCTGAAGTTCACTATGATTTTCAGTGAAGTTTACTGAGGTTATCAGTGAAGATTACTGAGGTTATCAGTGAAGTTTACTGAAACTATCATTAAAATTTACTGAAACTATCATTAAAATTTACTAGTATTGTTCGTAAGGTTTACTAGACGAGTCAATAGTGTGAACGAAATGGGTTGCTTAAACTTACTAAACAGTTCAGTAGATTTAACCAATCCCTGGCGTAAGCAATAACAAGTCTGGTTGTTAAATCAACTATTACTATGTTTAAAATTACAAAACACTATCATAAGCCATACTGAGTCGATTGAATGGACTAATGAAGTATTTTGTAAACTTTACTAAACAGTATTGTAAATTCAACAAATTGAAAGAAATAACCTTAATAAACATAACAAGATGATTCGTAAGCATTATGAATGCATGCTTGAGATCTTACTAAATACTTTAGTAAAGACAATGGAATTTTTCTTGTCAAAAATACAATGATGAGTTTAGTAAAAGTAACTAAACATAAATTTGTTGGATGAACGAAAGATATCATTATCTTTACTAAATAGAGTTTACGAAATTTGATTTGTAATCTTAACAAAACGTTTTGCTGTCACTAAATCAACCCTAAGACTTGTGAAATTTACTAAAGTTTTAGTAAGCCCTACAATAAATTTTTTTCAGTGCAGAGTCAAATTATAATTAATTAAAAAATAAATATAAATAACCTATGTCAAACAATAATATGCATATTTTTACAAAATTTCATCAAAATCGGGTGTACCGTTCACGAGATATAAGCATTTAAGTAAAAAGTTAGTGGTCAGGCGCATGGTCTCTTTCACCCAGAGCCGCTTTTACAAATTCGATGAATTTAAAATGGGACCATCTACAGAATGTCTCCTAGATGTGTGCAAAATTTCATCAAAATCGGTCGAGTAGTTTCCGAGATTTGCGCGTTACAAGGAATCGTTTTAACAGACAGACCGACAGACCGACAGACCGACAGACGGACACAAAACCAAATTTGCTCAGGAGGTTATGAAACGTCCAGAAATATGAAAAAAATTGAAATCGGAGCAAAAAAATATTTTTTTTTACAAAAACGAACACAATACTTCCGATTTCTAATATTAGAAATTTCTCGGAAGTAAAATCAGAACTTGGTAAATATAAAGCGGACTCACAAATAAGTAAACTTTGAACACATGAAAATGTGTCCTAGCCAGGACGTCTCATAAGGATATTGACCGAGAAATGAAAATTTCTTACAGGAGAGAGAGAGAGAGAGAGAGAGTGACGAGGAGGGAGATACTGTGTTCATCAATTTCGAATCTCGAGGAAACATCATTGAAAAGACACAGAACTCGATATGAATGAGAGAATGATTGGGCAGTCAATTGTTATGACGAAGCTGAGATTTTTCTGACAATAGGAAACCAACGAGAGAGGTGCTCTGCTCACCGGGGTGCTCAATTATAGCAATCCAAAACTAAATCAGTTCAACCGGTGATGATAATTGAAACGAACAAAAAATAGTGGAAAAATTCTTAATAGGTGTTATCCTGACTGAGAGCTCGATTTCTGCAAACCTGCACTCTCTGTGGTTTCGTCAGGAGAAAAGTCGATATGCTTTTAACAGTTCTTGCTCAATTTTACAGTGTTTGTTTTCTATTTTTCAGTATTCATATTTCATGTATTTTTTTACATATAAAATAGCGACTTTATCACAGCATAGGCTGCACAGTGCACATGCACAACCGTCAGTATAAAAGACAGTAGTAGCCTTACAGCAAATATTTTTTTACTGTTTTTATGCTATGTCTTTGTTGGCCATAAAATCCCCGAACTTAGAGCGTAGAATAGAAGACTTGTGAGTCTAAACTGATCAGTTTAGACTCACAAGTCCCTTTACTCCTCCAGTTGTCAAACAGGAATCATGTACTTCATGGGTAAAATGTGGCATTGCTATATACAAGACCAAGATATCCATCTTTATTCATGCCACTTAAATAGGGCCAGTAAGAGAATTCAACCATTTGCGCACACAGTAATAATAGGATCGTCATTCTTTACGCCTCACAGTTGTACATAATTTCATGTAGGAAATACGTACAACATAGATGACTATAAAAATTGAAAATTGTTTTGCATAATATCGTCGAGGTGTTGGCTGGAGCGATATGGTTTCTTGATACCGTTACCACTCTGAGTGACATCAATCGCGTCAGAATCAGTTCTTCCAGACACAGCTAGAGTGACATTTTTGAATGAGTGTCTTCTTCTTTTTTTTCTCGTCCTTCTTCTTCTTTTTCAACTTCTTCCTCCTCCTCTTCTTCAACTTATCTTTCATCATCATTATCATTGCCTTTTCTTCCTTCAACATTCTCATGATTACCAGCATCACTATCATATGATTCTCTTTCATTTCTATAATGTCATCCTACATGTCTAATATCTTGTTTGATTCGGTTGTATGATTGTTCAATGTTTGTATTTGTATTGGGTAATACTTGGTATTGTTATACTGTAGTATAGTGGTAGGAGGTTTAAGAACTAGACTTGGGTTCAAATCCCGGTATTGTCATACTTCATGAATGTTAACATTCATGAAATTAATTGTTTTAAGTGCAATCAATGTTCGTGGGTCAGATATGTCATTGGATTTCTCTGGCAGCTACGTTAGTTTGTCAATTCATCTATTGTAATCTAATTTTGTACGATAAAAGCTATACCTATTTATTTACTTGAAATTAAGTTAATAACGAGTGCGGGCACTTTCTTCCCATATTCAAATCGCTATCAGTCTCACCTAGATGTAGTTTGAATTGACTCTCATCTGAAAAAGAAACGGTTCATCAATCCGGACATCAGCATATATCACAAAAGAACAGCTATAATCTCAATTTAATATAATCTTCTTCACTTTGTCACTCTTTTCATAGTGTATCTGATTAGTGAATTTGCTGGAAGTGTAACAATGTGATTATTCCGGAGTGAAAGAAAATTCCCAACATTAACCAGCCAGCATTAGTCCAACCAATGTAAGCCATCAATAAATGTGATAAGTAGAGTATTAGATGTTGGTTCTAGCTATATTTTATGCGTTTGCTGTATGCTGTTAGAAAGCCTATGGTTGGAAATCACAATATTTGCCCTGATTTGGTGACATCGTAGCAATAATGTATCATATTGCAAATTACATCTACTTATTCTTTACCTAACTTATTATATATTTATTTTTTCCCGAATATATATTCAAAAAATGTGTTTACTGATATTATTTCTGCTGAGTTTTCATATTTTTGTGTCTAGATTTTTCTGAAGACGTTTATGCACAAGACTCGAGACATGGAATTTTAACTCTAGCGCAACACATCACTTGAAAAATTTAACTTACAAATGTTGTACAAATTACTGTTAATTCAAGCCCTTCCCACCGAAATCCTTAACTTCTGTTTTACAATTTTTGAAGATGAACAGAAATCCATTACATAAAATTACATTTCTAGAACATCTAACTAGAACATACTAATTTGGAATCAATTTGTCCTCTAACGATATGCACAGTCTGAAGTCTGCAATCAACTTGATAAAGAGTTATATTTATTTCTCTATAAGTTTTTATTCGTTCCTATAATTTTATTACAGCCTCAGATATGAAACTTAATGTGAAGTTGATTGTCCACATTATGTTAAGTACGCTAGTAAGAAAACTTTGGAATCATTAGGTTCACCAGCCAGTAGTTAAATGTTTCCATCAGTCAATTTACTAATGGAATACATTTGTTTGTATTAAAGTTTTTCAATATGAGGCGATTCCATCGAGTTCTGTTCTTGTTTTTATTTCAGTTATACGATCAGCTTTATGCTATGGTTTGGAATCGGCAGTGCCATTACAAGGATGTAACTTCAAACTACCTCACTTAAGGCCGATATATTAATGCTAGCTACTATATCAAAGTGGGAATGCCCTTTCCACCAATTACAGGGCTCTATGATGATGGGCTTGATTAGAAAATCTTGCCTACTTTAAGCTAGTATCTTTCTCTCTTAATAAGTAGACCAGACCTAAAATAGTTAAGCTATCTATCTATACTATTATACGTTTTCTTTGAATACAAGTTCTATTTTTCTCTCTGCTTAGCAAATACTTTCCAAAGGGATATAAAATCTATCCACTGTTTTTAATAAATAAAAAAAACCTAAGCTTTTGTTTGTAATTGTAATATGCAGGTAGGTGATGTCAAACGATATAATTTTTAATGCCTCCTTTCTTTTTTGATTTCAGGATCTCTTAGAGAGCTGTACGCCTTAGCAGCAAGTCAGCAGCCTCTAGCTTCTTTAGTCAATCAGCAGCAAAGACTTCTATTTAGACATTACGATATTGCACAGCATGTGCTGCATCAGCAGCAAGGTGCTGTCTCCAAACTATTAGGTGAGTCAGCATTTCCTTATGATGATATTTCTGAATCTAATAGTTCTACGTATCGTCTCGTATTGCTTTGTATGTATTTTTGATTGCAATGTACCTTCTTTTTTTTAATTTATTTTTGTATTTATTTTGTATGACATGCAGATATTTGCAAGGGATTAGCGTAAAAATAATTATGTATTATGTTACTATTTTAAAATCTGCATCGAATTGATTGGGTTAGCATAACACCCATTTGGACTCCTTGAAAGTTTGCAATTGAGAGTACAGCTTATGGGACTTATTCAATTTTTTTAGAACATTTTCCAATTTTATGTTCATGCAACATACCAATTAATATTGGACAACTTTTAAAAAATTCTATAAGGGTAGAAGTTGATGACGTGAAATTTCGTGTGTTCCTTATTATCTACCTTCTTAGTCGTTAATTACCCATGCATTGCTGACAACATTACTCGAGTTCAAACGTCTGCAGATAGAATATGGATCTGGAAATTGAGCATAATAAATGGTTGTTATAATGCTCAATTTGAATTATTGAAGACATTTCAATGTGATTGGTTTTTCATTTCCAAATTAATTTCAACCAATGCATGGAATTAAATATTTAAATAGATAAAATGTTTTTGAGGATTTTTTCTTGTTTTACACTCAATTACTAAATTACACATTTATACCTTAACGTGCCCTTCGAATAGCAAAAGTTAGTTGATGGGTAATTTTTTCTTTATTCAAACAATTTTCTATGTCTAGTACTTTGGTTACCAATGAATTCCCAGCGTAATGAGGCCAGTGTAATACCATCGTTTCTCAGCTATAATAGCTCTGGAATATTTTTGAATCAATATCCACAGAATATACTTAATTTCCATTGGCTAGTGTTTATCTTCGCGTTCCAACCTACGAGTTCTATTTCTATAGAAACAGTTCAAGACATACACCTTCCCAAGTATTGTTAAAAACAGAATCTAGGACTCTTGTAAACAAATTATTCCATGTTGTAGTCGCATCCAATTCATGTAAACACTGGAAAGAACGAACGTCAACACAAAAGAATTAATGAGGGGGTAGAACTCCATGCATAATACCTAGTCAACAGCGACAGCAGTTGTGAAGAGAGGAATGTATGTAGAGAACATAGAACTTAATACAAGTTTTTGTTTTCTGTTTAACTAGTAAATAATCCGTTTTTAAATAGTTGTTCGTGAGAAGTTTACTGAGCCCTACTGGGCATGCGGTAAAAAGTGCAGCAAAATGTTACTTTCTCACTGGATACCCAGTGCAATAGAAACACAAATTGTAGGTAATACCTCCGCTAAGTAAATTACACTCTCTGAGAGGATTTGCGTTGGAAATATTTCCCATAGCAAGATGGCGGTAGCTCAGGTTAGAGGGGGTAATGGCTATGCTTGCAATACGGGATTAGGTATGTAGTATGTACTGAGGTTGAGATGTCAACACGGTAACCTGCTCAGTGCTCTAAGCTCTTGCTAAGGAAGTCCAGTAGTCAGTACTGATTTAGGTTGGAGTGTATACTTACTACAAACATGGGGGTAGAGTTGAGGGTGATACATTAAAGTGGAATACTCGAACCTGAATAGAATTCATGTTCGTTCGAATTTTCTAATTTAAGGTTGTACCTAATACACTTCTTAAAACAATTTTATATGATTTTTATTTAATCATAAATTTAACGATCAGTTTTATACACAAGCAAATGGTCAATTAATTTCACGATTAAATTCTTCTGTTAGTGACAATGCAATACATATTAGCTTAGATCTGCTATATGTGATATATGATACCATTAGGATGGATAGCTTCCAACTATTAGTTGTATGATTTCGGCTTGGTTTACTAACATTACCTTTTTGTTTAAAGGGTTGGGTGGAGAGATTGCCTAGGGCAATAACCGCCCTTTAGTTAGGACATATATATGTATATTTTATTATTTTTTCTTTATATTTTTTTTTGTTATATTGTATATTGTATTTTGTTTGTAATTATTTGTATTGTATATGTCTATTACCTAATAAAGTGTAAAAAATAAATTGGGGCTCGTTTATTTATAATATCAGTTATCAGCAAGGACCATATTTTAATATCAGTTATCAGCACGTCAATTCGTTTTTAAAGATGTTCTTTCTCGGATCAGCTCCCAACCATATATGGCTGATTATAAATTTAATAAAGTTTTATGAAGAAAAGAAAATACATACCCTTCTAGACAAGCAACCGCAACTATCAGCACAAATAAGTGTATCAGACTAGCGTGGTCAATCATTCAGACCAATTACTGCAGCCTGTTTGACAACATGTTAAATTTTCAGTGAATGCCCAAGCTCCCAGACTTGTGGGCACCAGGGAGCAAAGGCCATCGCGCTATTGATTTCATTCGTGTCAGCGAGGCTAATTCCATGATAGATGCTTATTAGAACAATTTGCACGGGTACTACACGAATTCGAACAGTTAAGCGAGTGGGAGCTGGAATCATAAGGTGTAATTTCTGAAAACTTCTTTAAGAAGTTCTTATTGGCCGTATTCATTTAAAAGAACAATTGCTTGAATGCAAAAGCAATAAGTAAAGTAAAATGTATGAAGACAAAAGGTGGAAAAAAAAGCAATTGCTCTTTTTCATATTCACACTATTTCCTTTTGCTCGCAAGTATTTGCTTTTTGCTCTCAAGCAATTGCTTTATTTTCAAGTCAGAGGAGCTGTATATAAAAGGAAAGGCCAGCTTTATGAATACCCACGTACCATTTACTTCTAAGCAATTGCTTTCACGGAAAACTTTTGCTCTCAAACCTTTATGAATACAGACTAAAGCAATTCCTTCAAATTTCGCAAGGAAAAGCTGTTGCTTCTTTTTATGAATATGGGCCATTTGATTACAATGGGCCATTGTATCAAATGCTATTAATAGTTATAGACTGTTCAGTCGTGGTCGACTATATAAAGTGAATAATTCAGGGCACGGGGTTAGATCTGATGTCGTGAAATTTCCCATGTGCGGTATTATTTACCTACTTAGTCGTAAATTGCCCATGCATTACTGATGATATTACACGAGCTGGAACGATTCTGGATGAATGTTATAGATAATGTATGTGAAAATTGGGTACCCTCGTTTAATGTCAATTCACATGACTCCAAGACTGCATAGTCTGTATATGCGTGACGGACAGTGAAGTAAAGTATACGAAGAAACAATATTACTGGCTGGAAAGTCTGTTTAAACTTTAGTGGGAAATATTAACGCGACGATGTTAACAAAATATTCTGTGTTAATTTACAAAAAAGCAAGGTATTGGTCAGTCTTCTTCTTTTACTCTGTCTTATCCCGCTCACAAGCAGGGTCGACGTTATTCAACCTCATGTTGTTGTTGTAGCCAGCTTGGCTACAGCTGGAGAGGGGAGTGATGGTCTCCAGCCAACTTTATTTGAAAGTTGGCTCGTCCTGAACCATATATTTCTATGTGCGATCAACCATCATGAGGACTTGGACTTTTCTTTATGAGCCATTAAACCCTTAGCAAAATGCAAGCTAGCCTTGCTTGTAAGGGTTGGCTAGTCTGCTCTCTGTTTATAGTCTTCTACAACACCAACGATTTTATTTAATTTAACGTCCTGTATTAGGACGGTGGTTTTACCCTCCATTCGCTGGGAATCGTATACCAGCTACCAATAAAGGTATTGGTCAGTAATATTATGGAATGCTCGGGACATTTTCAAAACAAAATTTTACTTTTATAAGTTCCTGTGAAAGAGTCAGTCGCGTCGTTCTAAATGCTCACAACGAAAGCAAATAATTTGGGTTATTGTCTTTTATAACGTCCGCCGTTGAGATTTACCGGTTAACAAATGAAATACTATTTCTGGCCTTACTGCTGGATATACGCTGGACTACAAGAAAATAAGTCACAGGTTATAGGTCTTTATAATAATGCGCCTTGCGCTTATACATCTTGGAATAATAATACTCATCAGTCCTAATCGGGAAGTACAAAATTCAAAATTGCAAGCTCTTACTTTTTCAATACATAATTGTAAGTAATATTTTTCACTCTACTTATAGACAGTTTTAAATACATAATATATACCAACACAACCACTACACATACATTACACATGGACACGGAAGGAGCCCAGAACATTGCATCTGGGCGCCCAAGGAGTTCAATACCCATATCAATCCTTCCACCACCATGTCATTCCACCACAGCCGACCTCCGTGGCTCAGTGGTTAAAAGCATTGGTTACTGACCCGGAGGTTGCGGGTTCGAATCCTGGCCGGATTGGAAATTTCTGACCGAAAGTTTTCCGTTTCCGGAATGGCATGGATGTAAAGGTAATGGACACGGAAATTAAGTATATCTAAGTAAGTACAAATAAGGGACTTTATAATTATTTTAAATTAAATATTTATTGGATTCTCATTGTTCTTGTGTTTCAGGAACCCTGCGGCCGCCCGGGCTGATCGGGGGCAGCAAACCCAAAGTGGCCACCCCCGCCGTGGTTTCCAAGATAGAACAGTACAAACGAGAGAACCCGACGATATTCGCGTGGGAAATCCGAGAGAGGCTCATTTCTGAAAGTAAGTGAACCAATACCTAATACCAATTTAATATTTTTACTTTCCTTACCCGACCTCAGTAGCTTGATCGATAAGGCGGTGGACTTGTAACCTGGAGGTCGGTGGTTCAAGTCCGGTTTTCAGCGTGGATTTAGTAAAGCGAGTTTGAATAGTTGTGATATCACGTAGTTGATTGACACAAATATGATAACTTTAAAAAAAAAATTACTTTCCTTATCCTATGGAGAGGAAAGTTATGGAATCACCCAATATTTTATTTATTTATTAAAGGTATCACTGTTAGGAATTGTCAGCCAATTCATTATGCTCTGATTTTAAACAAATTATACGAATCAGATTAGAATTTAGGAACAGGAGCCTTAAGCTTAGTTTTTCTTGGATTTATTCCTTTAAAATCCTAGAACTTCTCATAACACATGGATTACGTTTAAAGTAAAGCAGAAGAAAATTATGAACGAATATTTCTAAACAGATCACAAATGCTCAAGGAATCACGGAATGGTTCGAAATGTAATAAAGGTATTTTTCATCCAACTGTGGACTAGGTATTCAAGGCAAATAAAAAATCACATTAAGCAGATCCCAAAAAATTGTCAGAGATAAGTGTTAATTTTGAAATGTACGACCGTATAACATGGGTCCAAGAGGTAATTTGAGATGAGATCTACTAGAACTACCTACATTACATTGATATCAGTCAGACCAATCCAAGTCATAAAACAACCAAATTGACCACGGGGAGATTTAATATTATTTAGACGAAAATAAATTTCGTCAATTTTTATGAGCATTGGGATCGGAATTATTTGGCTCCACTGAAGAATGCCGCTTATGCCGCCCCACTTTTAATCCTCTCGTTAATAACAAGTAGATAATTAATAAAAGTACATTAATTTTTATTTTCGGGGACCATCTATTTGAGTTCTAACTTTATGACCCGGTGCGAAATGCCAGAGATTTTTCAAGACCAAATAAACCAAGTCTACCTGTCCTTTCCGATTTGAGATTCCATCTGTTGGCGAAGAAGTATTATATTTGAGATTAAAATAATATAATAATTATTATTATTTCTGTGTGATTAGTAAATATTAAAACTTGTATGCGAAACAGGCCAAGTCCATCAAATTTTAAGTTTTTGCACTAAATCAAATGTTCAAACTCACCTTACTCAATATTTGCCATATATATACCAGACCTACTTAAAAGTCGAACCACCGACTCCGGCCTACAAGACAACTGAGCTACTGAGGTTGGTCAAAATCAGCATTAATTGTTAGCTTTCTGTTCATTTTTTTATAATGCTCACACTTTTTTTCTTTTCAATAAAAATCTTTCAATTTTAGATTGCAAGTAAAAACTTTCTTCATAGATTTATCCACCTAACCAGTAACAGTTAGTAGGTAGTTAGGTACTATTTATGTTACCTATATACACATTCAACATAAGCTGTTCATCAGGCTAATACTTGGCATGTCGAACCACCGTCAGCATAGTCTTTATCCAATAATAGCGTTACAGAACAGACACTACAATTTTTTTACATAAATATTATTAAGTAATTTAGAACTTTTATCCACGAAAGTTTCAAATATAAAATATGCTTGTGTATACGTACGACATAAATTTAAGTTAAATAAATACGTACGAAAGAAAGTTTCAAATATGAAATATGCTTATATCATATAATGTTTGCACTCTACACAGTCTTAAATAAGCGGATATATACATTTTTGCTCAATTACTTTTGTATGCTTGAGAGATCCTGTTGACTCATTGAGACAGCTGCAGTTTTGAGGCTTATTGACCAAACCAAGTGAAGACATGATCTCTCAAAACTGGGCCATTTGGCATGTGGTCTGTCTAAAATCTGTTTAAAAATAACCATGTCAAAGAAATAACTCAAAAGTGTCCTTTCTATAGATATTATTTTCAAGTGATAATATAGGCACATGACATGTGACATTCTAATACGAGAATCTGAGTAAAGTGGGTACATTTTTTTACATGACACTTTTAAATTAAAATCTTTATTTACAAAATATCATACCAACTATATAGGTTAAGTATACCTATAAAGAAATTAAAACCCCTTTCCTTGGGCATTGTTTCTAAAACAGCTGCCACGTTTCTTCGCTGTATACAAATTTATTGAATGTGAGTCTAAAATTTGATGTACTTTTTGTAGAATAAGATATCTTATAATACCTGTTCATAAGATGAAGTTAAATAAATTGTAAAATTACGAAAACTTTAACTACAAGTTACGTGGTTTTCATTTGTCATTATTTATAAACCGCTTATTGGAATCGAACTCACGTTTCCTTCACCTTTTAGCAAACAACCGCGCTTGGCGGTTTGTCCACCATACCATCAAGTCAAGACACTGCCGCAGTGAAGATTAAAACAAGTCACGTCTCAATCGCTAGGTGCTTTCTATAATTGAATTAAACGTGATTGCTGAGTAACTAGGAAACATACGTGATTCACGAGAATCTCTAAAAAAAATCACCTCAGATATTCGTCAAACCTGTTCTGAGATGAATCTACAGCATCTCAAATATCTCAATTATTATTGAATTAGGAAACGGATTCTTCTGATATTAATAGGAGAAGAATGAACTCATCCGTAATCGATAGTAAATCGCTTTGTATTAAAATGTAAGTCATATTTTCTGATGTATCCTTGAGCAGTGCCGGATTAGATTCTGGTTTAAGGGTTACTGAGGTCTGAGTTACTTTGAGCTGTGAGTCAGCAATCGAGACTGATTTTGAAGCAACTCGCAATCGTTAAAAACGAGGGTAGAAAATTTCGAGCCTCTCACATGTCAACTGAGTCTGAGATGACTGACCGACGAAGGCTGAACAAAATATGGCACACATAACACTAAACTTGTTTTGTTAGTGTTGTCGACAATTTTGATGATGTTTTTGGTGCTACTGCTGTTTTTGTATTTCTGATGTTGAATTAACAGTTGCTATAAATCTGTTCAGTAACTTCTGAGCTGTTCAGATTTGGTTTGAATACACAAACATCGCTCCCCTTTACGACATACACCACTGATGAGGAATATGTCACTCTCATATTTTTGGACTAATGTGTAACACCTTGTGTGAAAGATACATTTCTGATTCTCCTTTCAAAGAGTTTGGTGTGACCAATCTAATTACTATCGATTACCAAGAGATATGATATGTCATTCTCCTCTGGGTTTGATAGTTAAAGATTTGTGTTATGCAATTAGATTAGTTACTCTGATATCTAATGCTTGCTCACAGCTATTGCTTATTGATTCATTTATGGTTTCAGAAGACAACTTATAAAATAGGATCTACCTATCCATACAATAAATACAGTCATGATTATGTTGTACTTTTCATTGTGAAAAATAATATACGAAGATGATAAATTGAATTCAACACTTCTAAAGATTTGCTTCCTGCGATGTTATGGTAAATGTCTCATTTGGTTTTGGTATTTTGACTCTGAAATTCTTTATTGTCAGATTATTTCATATAGAAACAGTTGATCTCAGTAGCTACATCGTTCAGGCTGGGAATCTGGTAGTCGCCAGTTCGAGTCCCGATTTTGATCAATTTTCAAAGTCATTGATACAATTTTGTCATTGAAATAATTTTGCGCAAGGCGTGTTAGGAGTGTTAGGACACTAAACTTGTTTTGCCAACCGTTTTCTTTCTTTTTTTGCTGTAAAACTTTGGATTATATCAAAGTTTGCACTTGGATTGATCACTTTACCGCGAATAATAATTACCACCTCGGCTAGGCTAGCTCGCCCAAGCATCACCTATGAAACTCTTCATCTGTAACGCTGGTCGCAGGAATCGTCCCACCTCTCGGATGCCTTATGAAAATGATATCCAATTACCACTGCCTGAAGACGCTTGCTCGAGTGATCTATGATTAGACTCGGTTTAACAGTTTAAGCTATTTCACACTCGACAAATACCTTCAGATAATTTCACAAGGATTCACAGAGATGTCATCACGAGTTGCTCGATATTAAATTTTCTGTTTTCCATGTGTTCGTGGATATGAAAGTATGAATTGGATTTTCTGATCCTATATTTTTTTATAGAAATTATTGAGTTTTCCAAGTGATTAACACGCGCGGAGACTTGCCCATAATGGATTCTGAGATTCCCTTATGAAATCATTCATATGAGTCATGTTCATGATAGTTATCAAATTGTGAGTACACAATTAATGTCTTGTCTGATTATACATTGCATTAGGCCAATAAGATATTATAAAATAGCCAACAATATTAGAAATCAAGTCCTTGTTCATAGAGTTGTTTCTTTTCAGGTTGGAGTTGGGTATGTAGGTTCTCTTCTAACTCCAACCGTTTTTCTCTCTCCCTCTAGGCATATGCTGTTAATTAGTTGCAACTGTTAGGTAATTACGACATTGTAAAAAAGGTATTCTGGCGCTTCCACCAATTTTCAGATTTTCTCTCTCTCTCTCTTATACACGTCATACACACTCACAATCCATACACACTCACAATCTTGATTCCTGATACCGACCTCAGTAACATGATCGATAAGGCAGCGGAATTGTAACCTGGAAGACGGTGGGTCAAGTACCAGGTTCAGCAAAGGTTTAGTAAAGCGAGTTTGAGTGAGTTTGAGTTGTGACATCAGGAAAGTGACGAACACAAATTAATATGATAACTCTCTCCCACACCCTCTCTCTCTCCCTCCCTCTCTTTCTCCCCACACCCAAAAAGTTAGCATTAGTTTAGGGGAAGTAATTTTTATAAAATTATAAAAAATAAAATATAAATGAATGATTTTTTTTCGAAATCAAATAAAAAATCTCTCTCTCTCTCTCTCTCTCTCTCTTTCTCTCTCCTCTCTCTCTCTCTCTCCTCTTTCTCTCTCTCTCTTCTTTCTCTTCTTTCTTTCTCTCTCTCTCTTCTCTCTCTCTCTCTCTCTCTCTCTCTCTCTCTCCCCTCTCTCTCTCTCTCTCTTTCTTTCTCTCTCTCTCTCTCTCTCTCTCTCTCTATCTTAGGTAGAAGGTAAGGTAGAATTATCTTAGGATGTGTCATTCTATGTAAATTTATATTGTACTAAATAAAGATTAAATCAAAATCAAAAAAAAAATCAATCAAATCTCTCTCTCCCCCTTTGTTTCATCTACTAACCCCACCACCGTCATCTCTCCACCACAGGTGTCTGCACAAACGCCACCGCCCCTTCCGTCTCGAGCATCAACAGGATACTGCGGAATCGCGCCGCAGAGCGGGCCGCAGCCGAGTTTGCACGGGCCGCAGGCTACGGGATCTACCACACGGCTCACCCGTATGCGGCGAGCTTCCACTGGCCCACCCCGGGGGGGCTGTGGACCCCGAGCAATGCGGCTGCGGTGAGCAACGCAGGGGGCGGCAGTGGGAACCACCCAGGCGGGGCGGGCGGCTCCCCCGAGGCATGATGCCGCGGCTTTTTGGTAAGTATTTTTTTTAATATGTAGTTTGTTTATTTATTTTCTTTATAAAGAAACATTTATAATAATAATAATATTAATAATAAAAATAATGCTTGTTCTTTGTGTTCTTATGTCACAATTTTAGTGGTATATAACTAATGTAGCGCAGAATCATAGGACTTTACCAATTTAATTTAAATATATTGTATTTATTAATTTCCTATGTGAATAGGCTTACTGCTAGAACTAATTGCTTACTAACGGGCATGTATATATAAGGTAAATAATATTATAATGAAATTTTGTAAATTTATCTTAGTTATTCTATTTAATACTATTTAAATTGATTCTGTCAAATATTATATTTATCTGTATTTGAAAATGGAATGGGCTAAACCCGTCAATAAACACCCATCTGCCGGGCATAATTATATTTATATTTATCGCGCAGAACGTCCTAATCGGGCAGTATAAATAAGGCGATATAATAATTAACAAAAGAAACGTGTGTAAATTTATCTTAAGTCTATTATATCTCATCAATACAAAATGTATTGATTCTGAAAAATATTATAAATATTTTTTTTTTTAATGTAAATCGGGCTAAACTCGTCAATATACACCCGTCTGCCGGACGTAATTATATTTATATTTATTGTGCAGAAATTACAAGTATTGGGTGGAAGAGATTGCCATAGGCAATAACCCCGCCCTTTAGTTAGGACATATATATATATATATTTTTTTTCTTGTTTATTTTATTATTATTGTCAATTTTTATATTTAATATTTACCATTATTTGTCTGTATATATGTTTTACTAATAAAGAGTTTCTAAATAAATAAATAAAACAAATATCAATAACGTCTAATACCTACCGCCTCCTTTGTGTGCCGCAGATGCGGACGGCAAGGATGACGACAGCGTGGGTAGCGGCAGTGGCAGCGAGCAGCCCAAGTTTCGCCGCAACCGCACCACCTTCTCTCCCAGCCAGCTGGATGAGCTGGAGAAGGAGTTTGACAAGAGCCACTACCCCTGCGTCAGCACCAGGGAGAGGCTCGCGGCCAAGACCAGTCTGTCCGAGGCCAGGGTTCAGGTGAGGATGAAAAACAACTTATTAATATTATTATTATACTAATATGGACTTAGCATCCTAATATGGACTACTCACAAAGAATGGGGTGCTTTGTAGCAGATCTACAAGATATTCTTTATGCATTATGATTTTCTTTATTTAAATTTATTAGCTTATTCTGACTTTTATTCTTAAAAATGCTGTTATTTTTACTATTATTATTTTACTTTAGTCAATTATATTAATGATGTTATAGGTGGGAAACCACAGTTTTTGTAATGCACTCTAAATAAAATAAATAAATAGAAATTGAAATACAAATTCGGTCAAGTTTTTTTTTACATCAAAGCTATATACAATTTATACATACAAGGAATATTTACAATTACAGAAACAAAACTTGATCATTATCTTCATTATAAAATAACAGTATCAAAACATTTTATCATTCAATAAAAAAAATAGTCTGGCTGGGGGACTATAAACAGGGAGCAGATCAGCAGTCTGGCTGGAGGACTATAAACAGGGAGTAGACCAGCAGTCTGGCTTGGAGACTATAAACAGGGAGCAGACCAGCAGTCTGGCTAGGGGACTATAAACAAAACAGGGAGTAGACCAGCAGTCTGGCTGGGGGACTATAAACAGGGAGCAGATCAGCAGTCTGGCTGGGAGACTATAAACAGCGAGTAGACCAGCAGTCTGGCTGGGGGACTATAAACAGGGAGTAGACCACCAGTCTGGCTGGGGGACTATAAACAGGGAGCAGATCAGCAGTCTGGCTGGGGGACTATAAACAGGGAGTAGACCAGCAGTGTGGCTGGGGGACTATAAACAGGGAGTAGACCAGCAGTCTGGCTGGGGGACTATAAACTGGGAGTAGACCAGCAGTCTGGCTGGGGGACTATAAACAGGGAGCAGATCAGCAGTCTGGCTGGGAGACTATAAACAGGGAGCAGATCAGCTCTCTGGCTGGGGGACTATAAACAGGGAGTAGACCAGCATTGGCTCGGTTTTGGGGGCACTTGTCAATTATTAGACTCCTTGTAAAGACAGTGGTAGAAGTGTTGAGTTATTCCTCCACTGTCTGGCTACCATCGTTCACGATGATGCCACCCTATGATGAAATGATGATTCGCTCAAGTTTTTTTTTTACATCTAAGCTATATACATACAAGGAATATTTACAATTACAGAAACAAAACTTGATCATTAGGTATCTTCATTATGAAATAACAGTATCAAAACATTTTATCATTAAATAAATAAAAAATATATCCTATAAAGATTTTCCAGTGGGCACTCGGGCAGGGTACCCAAAATAAATGTGGTATTCCCTCGTTGAATAGCGAGGGAAATCAATTGCTTCAGGATCATTTTTGTCTTTAAGTTATCAGTGTTTATTGTCAGTTTGTTTAATTTCAATTATTGATCAAACACATAGCAAGTAAATAATTATAAAATCAAGACATCTTGAAATTAAAATTAATCATTTATAATTAGGCATCTAATAAAAAAAAATATTCCTTATAAAGAGTTGCTTTATGAAACTATTGGCATGATGAGCCTTCTTGTTTTGAGCCAACAGTCTAAGTAGAGCAGTACTGTACTATAGTACCTGTCTTGCGCTGTCAATTCAAATAAAGCACTACTTACATACGTACATATAGGTACTTTAGCTTTTATACAATACATTATCCAATGCCCTGCTTATCTAAACAAAGTCTCCTTCAGTAAAATGTTTGATAAATGGGCACAAATATATAGCCAGAGGACTTTAATTTTGATAAAAGGTTTGTTGCAATGGAACTTCCCTGCTTCTTATATTGGTGTTTTGAGACTCTCAGTGCAATACTCGTATTATTTTAGTTTTCTATGATTCTTTCATGCTCCATAATAATTATTTATAAATATGCTTTTCTAAGCTGATAATTTAATAGTACTTCTACAGATAATTTTGATTTCACCTTCACTATGCTAAAAATGGTGATTTTAATGTACTGACAGCGTAGTTTCAGTAAGACTAATATGTAATAATATCTACTTTTATTTATTTATATCTATTTACCTCTATTTCTAACTAGCTTTTTACTATCCATATATAAGTAATGATATAATTTGAACTTCAACAAGAAATTTGGTCTCAAATATTGTAAAAACTTGAAGTCGTTTCTCTTTTAATGGTGAAGTGTGCATTTCATGGAACATAAAATGATAGAAGGAAAGATAGTGAGAAGTTTGTAGCAATACATTCACTTGTGTTTGTCTAAGTTAGAAGCTTACTACTTTGTGTGAAGTTCATACGTGGAGCTGGCTCTTGATTGTTGCTTGAAAAATAAATAAATGTTTTCGTTTCATATAAAATCTAATGTAAAATTTCTGTCGTTAATTTCGCAAAGCATTAAATCAAGTTGAATCAAATAAATCTCGGAAATATACACACGAGTGTGCTGCAGAGATATCTTAATTTGCTTATATCTACAATCAGGGGCGGTGAAGTCGATATGAAAACGAGTTATAACTCCTCGCGTGATTTATTGTACATGGATGATTGAGAATGGGTATTTAGATAATATGAGATATAAATTAGATGCTTATTTATTATCCTTGTACACATGTGCTGAGGTGTCAAACACTTCCTTCATTTTGTAGATCTCAAAGTCGATTACGAATCCACCATGTGTTCGCTGTGTTGCAGGTTTGGTTCTCGAACAGAAGGGCAAAGTGGAGACGACACCAAAGAATGAATCTTCTCAAATCCAGAAGAGCCAACGCAGCCAGTACAGCGGGGCAGGGGCAGGTTCCTTCAGACGCTTCGTCGCCATCAAATCCCTCGCTGTGGCGCCACATGGGCGGGGAGAACAGCGCCTTCAAGTCTCTCTCTCACATGTCCTACAACAACAATAATAATGATGACCCGGAGCAGCACTATCCCTCGTCTGATGAGTCAGAGGAGATCAACGTGACCACTGACGATGAGAACTCTAACAGCTCTTACAAGAAGTGCAGGGACGAGGGGCAACCCCAGGAGGACATTAACATAGAGGATGAGAGCAGGGACGCTGAGGAGAGGCAGACACTCAGGAGCCTAGGGGCTGAGGAGAGGCAGACACTCAGGAGCCTGGGAGCTGAGGACAGGCAGACTCTCAGAGACAACTGCTGGAGCCTTGCCTCTTTCCGAAACCAAACTCTACCGCTACCTCTGCCGCTTACCAAATATGATAATAATCGAATCATGTAACGTTCCAGTAACGTTTCTGAAAATATCTAGAACACTATTTATCCTTTTTTCCTTCTCAATGTCTTTACTTTCAACAATTCCAGGATTTTGTTAGAATTATACACTAGGTGCACCCTTTTCAAAACTTTAGACTTCTTTCTGTTTCAAAACCTTGATCAAATAGGTAACACATTAGAAAAAATTAATGAGCTTCAATTTTCTAAAACTTCTACATTAAATTTGGATGTTATTGTGCATACAGCTTAAGCTCTCACAAAAGAAGTTTTATTGCAAATTATTTTTGAAGTTTTAACAACTCATGGCTTTTTATTTTATTTTTTGATAACAAACAATAACAGAATGTATACCAATGTAGGTACCTACCTAGATATTATTTGAAGAATCCTAGAAAAGGTCTCCATCTCATTAATATAAATTTATTTATTCGAAATTCCGAGCAAAAAAAACCCAACTGCACCCATTATTATAACTAAGTGTATTTCAATAGTTGTTATTTCTTAGTAAACCAAGATTCTTGTTTTTAATTCTCATTTTTTCGATTTCTAATTATTCTTTTTTTTTCTAATGCACAAAATTGTTGTTGGAATTTGCCTTTCATATTATTATTTTTAAACAAATTTCCTTTAAATTTCCGAAAATATGTACCTATATGTTTTATGTTGTTTTCCCATCATTTTTTTATGTTTTCTTGTGAAAAAATCTTCAGAACATTCAGTTTTGGGTGTGCATCCAGGTATGGTTTGATAATACGAGACACACCCTTATTTTCAACTATTGAATACCCGGAAGTAATTGATGTTTTATCTATGATGGTGCTAAAATATTGTGTACAGATTTGAAAATTTTCTTCGTTGTTCAAAATTATGCGAGACTTATATTCACTGCTTTCTCTGAAAAGCTCACTTTCAGAATGATCTCTTTCTATTTTCGTTTTTTTACTACATTGGGGATATCTTAACGACAGCCTTTTCAAACAAGAGTATTTTAAACTAGTTTTAATTCGTTTTACGATTTAGAACATCTTTTGGGTTTACTTGAATTTTTTCTATGCTTTGAAGAATCCCTGGTGTAGTTCCATTTTAATTTCATACCTATTTTCTTTGTTTACGAGTAAGCGTTTGGTTCTAAAAATGTATCGTTTAATATTTTTGAAGCATAAAAGTTTTTTGCCTTGTATATTTGTGATACTCTTTTAGGCTCATTAAAGTGTTTGAAAATATTATAAAACAGTAAAATGTATATTACAAATTTTAAAATCATACCCTCCAAAGGATTCTTACTTTCTTTTTACTATTTCAGCCAGAATGAATTGATAGACAAAAACTCACATGAAGACTTAGTATGATGAAAATAAAACTATTTATTAAGAAGAAAAAAAACATATAGATTATCTCGGATCTCCAATAGTGTTTTGAGAGTTGACGGACAAAAATAACTAACTATGAAGTTTTAGTTGTGAGTTTTAGTTAAATAGTTTTAATTTGTTCACAAAAGTAAGTAACTATTATTTTATTACTTTTATAACTCATCACCAATGTCTATCGCTTTCGAGTTCGCTTTACTCTGCGGCCGGACATTTTTGATCAGGTACTACCTATATTATTTCATAGAAATCACTTTGATGCCTGATCCAGGGTAACCCAATTTGACTGGCTACCCCTCTCCAGACTTTCTTCCGTATAAATCTTTGAATCTGGACCACTTCAGACCTCCTGGCGACACTAATGAGAAACTCCATTGCGTGCGAGACTCCGGGACGCCTTACAGATAAACTTACACTGGTTCTTTGTATCTACTTATGCAGATACTGGGTTAGACGGAGGATGTACTCTTGAGCATAATATTTATACTAGGACCCAACCAAGTTGGAATTTCTTTTACGACAGGAAACTTTCAGTGATAATTATATGGCTAAAGATTTCCTACCCCGAAGTAAATACGTATTCATGTTTTTGTGGTACAGACAAAAGACAAACTAAATGAAAAATCACTCCAGACAAAACACCAAGGTCCGAATTATGAAACAGGGTTGGATTAATATAATCCTGTTTTGTCATTAACACGCCCTCTAGTGGGAATTCAACCAATCACAGCGCTTTTATATCAGCTGTTAACAAATCCTAGATATTTAATCCTGTTTCATAATATGGCCCTAAGAAGAACTTCACTTCGGTCCATCTTTGCATTCAGCCAATCATAAAATGTCGATGATTGTTTTATTCACTCACCAACATCAGTCAGTGAGACAAAACAGAAAAGTGAGAAGTTGTACTAGATGTGCTGGATGTGCATTCATTATGTATAACAGAACATACCTACCTGTATATTCTGGACAGCTGTTTATTTTTCTCAAGCTACTTCGCTCTCTTCATTATGCAGTGATTCCGAATAATCCAAATATGATATAAAAAAACACCCAGTTTTACATATTTACGATACTTGTACATTACCCTGTATACAAAAAGCTCACCAGTAAAAGTCCACAATTTGCACGCATTCCTCTCATGTGTATACCCAAGCAGCGGCAGATAAGGTAGTCTAATCCACCGGTCATCTCTTCAGCTGTCAATCAAACTTGCGAAACTTTCATCAGTATTATAATTTATTGATCCTGTGATTTTTTACGCAGGTGTTTGTTGAGTTTTTAAATATTAGGTAATAATCATAATAAAATTATGATACAAAAAAACTAACCATATATACTCGTATGTATAGCAGTGGCGGCTCCTGACTTCAAGACTAGGTGAAGACAAATTATACCCAGAAGTATTGAAAAAATAAAATTATTAATTTATCAGATCTTAGTTCTTATGGTCTCATAAACACAGCCCATTGTAAGTTATGGCTGTTTCCCTGCAGAGCATGGTTTTCTCTCATACCAGTTTTGCATCATATAAGTTTTTATAGGTACTTTTTTTGGAGAACACTTGGTACTTAATAAATAAACAAGGCCAGCAGAACAATTTGTCAACACTTGAGCTGGTACACAGCCATTCATTTTTCATAAGCCATTCAGGCTTGAACTGTATGGCTGTGGGACAGGCATTTGCTTTACTTTTTTAGTGGTGGTTATAGTAATTGGAGAAATTGGACATCCAGTAATCATAATATCTTTCTTATCCTCATTACTTCTTAATCTGAATGGGGTTACTTTTAATGTTTGAACCCCATGATTTTGTGGGAATCTCATTGTTTCTTTGAAATATTGTTATTAGTTATTCATCGTAATAGAAAATATTAACTGAAAGTTGGTAAAAAGGAATTAAAATAAAAATATTAGGATTATACCTCAGTAGATAGGTAGGTACAACATTTTAAAGAGGGGTTAGAACTGGGAAGGAAAGAAAGTTAGTTGAAGACTAAAAATTACAATCCAAAACTGGAAGAAAATCCACCACCAGATTACAAAATAAATCTAAGAAAACATACTTACTACAAATATATAAAATCAGCTTAAATTTCTGTTACCATTGATGTTTAAATGACTATTTATGAAAAACACAGATATTGCCTTATAATTTTAAGTACTTCACTGGAAGCTGTGTGCTTAGCTACCTGCAACCTGCATAATTATAATGTTATTACTGACACTGAAAGAAGTACATAGCTACTTCATATTCAACTTATTATGAAAAGCACAGGTCAGATCAGGTAGGAATAATGTTTCTATCCTGTATCAAATACTGGGAAATAACTTTATTATCTAGTTACACCAATTAAAAGTCACTTGATTACCGTTGAAAAGATTTGAAAATAATCTAATAAAATTTAAAAAGTTCGCACCAAGTTTTGTTTACATTCTAAAGATAAGAGATACAATGTTGCCAAGTTAATTTCATAGCTAAATTTCTACAAACTTCAAGAGCTATATTTTAAATTTAAAGAAATCCCGCAAATCATGTAAGACGTATTTATTTATTTAAAAAAATAATACTACACCGCCTGAACAGAATTTTCTCTTGAGAATTTCATTTCAACACGTCTAAATTCATGATTTTTTTTAAAGTGGTTCCATAGTCAGGATCTTAAACAGGACCACCATTGTCCCTATTTAAAAACATCTTGGAACAACTAGATACCAGATTATCTTATTTGGCTCAATTTCGGTACCTACATTAAATAATTATTTCCGAGATTTGACTTCAATCGATATGTCCTTTTTAAGACTATAGTTGACAAGATACATAAATAGTTAAAATTTATTGGTATCGGCTATCGTTTAGGAACTATGTACAAAACTAGAACCCAAAAAATGAGAAATAATATCCAAAATTCCTGACACAAAATAATGCTTTCCTAACGCCTACGTTATTATTATTATTATTTATTTTGTTTTTTAATATTACAAGATTGTGCTAGATATGGGAGGCTAAATCATTGACTGGTTTCCTAGGTCTGGCATAATGCTACTGGCAACAATGTTAATATCAAAAACACATGACATCGCACATGGTATGTGGCTTCGTGACATTTCGTATGAGTTCGTGTAGATATTGTAAACTGAATACAACTGAAGACTGTCCTCAGTAGCATATTACATAGATATAGTTCTTGCCTAATATTTCATGATACCTACTTGGAAATACTCAACTCTGATTGGTTGATTCAAGGACAACTGAAGACAATTTCGAATTGTCTTCACATTTGGTGTTCTCCTTGGAAAGTAACATGAATTGTTAAGCAGCATTGATCTATTTTACACAAAGCTTACTCTTTTTTTTTTTTTTTTTTTAGATCAATTGTGCCATGTTCAAGGGATTATGAGTAGTGTTTTCACTGTTCAAAATTAGGTGAAAATGTCTTCAGTGTCTTCACCCGACGAGCCGCCACTGATGTATAGATTGTATAGTTATATCAAAATCAACATTACAAAAGAACTATCTCTTCCAGTCCATCATTCTGTGGCAGACTGTCCAGCATACTGGCCGCATTGCCTCTCTGGATGGCTATCGACAATTTCTGTCGAAGATAGAATTTAGCCACATCTTGTTTCAGTATAATCATGCACGTACATTATTTTATATCTATACCTGTCGCAGCCAGCGTCGATGGCGCGTTGAATGCACGGGTTCTCGTTGGATCACCGAAGTTAAGCAACGTCCAGGAAGGTGAAGACTTCGTGATGCTGGCATTCCGGCCCAACCCAGGCTGGGTGAGGTTAATGTGGGTAGCAGGTTTGTGAGTTTCCTGCGAATGGAGGGTAACACCCCCGTCGTGATATGACCATGCAGTTGAAAGCGACGTTAAACCAAAAAAAAAAAAAAAAAATACCTGTCGCAGACTGTAAATTATACTCTTTTTCACAAGAACCAGTGGCTTTGCAACCTGGAGGTTGTTAGTTCGATTCCCTAATCCCTAGGAACGGGAAGTAGTGGCATCACTCTTATAATAATAATAATAATAACTCTTTATTGACAAGAATAATATTGACAAAGGGCGTGATTATTGCCTGAGGCAATCTCTGCCATCAAACCCATAATCAAACTCTTCCATCAATAACAAATAATTAATGTAGGTATGTTTTTAAATGCACGGTCGAGTGTTGATGGTTGGATCCCCGAGGTCAAACAGGGAAATCTGTTAGCCGGCAAGATTTGCAAAATATATTATACTAGCGGGCTGTCGCCCGCTTTGCGGGCCGAGGCATGGCCGTGAAAGCAAAAAATCCTTTTTCGCCAATGGCAGGTGTTGTAGTGGGAATTTCGAAAAATCCCGTCTAATTGCACATCTAGACTATGAGACAAAGCTACCTACCAAATTTCAGCTTCCTAGGTCTTACCAGTTCGGAGAAACAGTGATGAATCAGTGAGTGAGTGAGTCAGTCAGTCAGTCAGTCAGTGAGTGAAAC
Source organism: Bactericera cockerelli (assembly GCA_024516035.1). Taxonomy (NCBI): domain Eukaryota; kingdom Metazoa; phylum Arthropoda; class Insecta; order Hemiptera; family Triozidae; genus Bactericera; species Bactericera cockerelli. The sequence continues at coordinate 12,702,229 of CM044967.1, read as the reverse complement.
TCTCTTATATAAGTATAGATGAATTGTTGTGAGATCACTCTTGTATACTGACTTTTGGATAATTTTGACATTACGCTTGTGATTAAAATAGATATGAAATAGAATAGGTACATTACCAATAAAATAAATTGAAAAGAGAATCTATGAAAAGTTTAGTGGATGTGCCAAGAACACTTTTCCTCGCTGCGCTAGTATAAAGGATTTTTAATAAGATGAAGAATACATTTGAATCCAAATAAAAATGTTATTGTTTACCTTAATGGGTCTACTTTTACTATATTTTGACAGGCTACATAAATGACTCTAATTTTTTTGTATAATCATATTTGACTTCAACCGAAAAATCTCAATACATAGATTAATTTTCCTTAAATTTGTGATTTTTTTGAGCAACTTTAAATTCTGATAAAATTAACATTCAAAATAAAGATCTCACAAAATTAAATTAAACTTTTTAATCTGAGATTTCACTAAAGCAGAAGATAAGGCTGCTGCCCCTTGGTTTATAATTAAAACTTTCGAGACCCAGTTTTAACAACCATAGGATCTGATGAGACAAAATTGACACTTATTATGTAAAGCGACAAGTGACTACCTTCTAATTTTCTACTCTAGTAACACTTGAGTCTAAAAATAAAATATTATTATTCTAACTACTCGTATGTATTCTAAATCCAAGAAATTTCAACTACATTCAGTAGCTAATTAGGTATGTTTAAAATTAATCGCAAAGAAACACTGGACGGAGTATTAAGGCTCTGTGTGCTCTTTATCTTCCAAGCACATGCTATCTTTAATTTGGTTTTGGTTACATGTTCGGACAAAATTAAATTCTTCTCAACACACTTGTGCTCGCGTACTTAGCTTAAAGTTTAAACTGATTAGTTTTCAAAACGAATCCCAGTGAGTATTGTAAAAAAATGAAATTTTCATCTGAGCTTTTTTTCCTGGTAGTAATTATAATAATTTGCTAGTTGAGAGTTAATATTATCTTCACTATCTTCGGTCTTGATGATCTTCTCTAGGGTACTCAATACTCATCAACTATTTACCTACATTTGTGAATAGGCCAGAGCAGGTATATTTGAATTTAAAAGTAAATCCCACACAATTCGTCAATTATTTTAGGTAATTGGGCGTAGTAATTATGGACAACTATAAATGACACACCAATACAAGAACAAAAATGACAACAACAAAAACTAAAAAATAGTATAGGTAATTTAGGTACATTTATACAAAAAGGTTGAATGATAGCGAACTCACTCTCAATATCGCGATAAATCTCCTTTTGAATCGTCAAATTCGTTCAAATCGCCCGATCAGAGTGTCGTTTACCAAATCACCTAATCAGAGTGTGTCGTTTACCAAATCACCTAATCAGAGTATGTTGTTTACCAAATCACCTAATAAGAGTGTGTCGTTTACCAAATCACCTAATCAGAGTGTGTCGTTTACCAAATCACCTAATCAGAGTGTGTCGTTTACCAAATCACCTAATAAGAGTGTGTCGTTTACCAAATCACCTAATCAGAGTGTGTCGTTTACCAAATCACCTAATCAGAGTGTGTCGTTTACCAAATCACCTAATAAGAGTGTGTCGTTTACCAAATCACCTAATCAGAGTGTGTCGTTTACCAAATCACCTAATCAGAGTGTCGTTTACCGAATCACCTAATCAGAGTGTCGTTTACCGAATCACCTAATCAGAGTGTGTCGTTTATGAAATGACCCAATCAAAGTCATTTCGGGATTATGAGAGTGAGAAAGTTTTCTGGATCGAGGACGTGATAAGTTTTAGGAAAATGTGATTCCTATACATTCACATTATTTGAGTATCTATTCCAAAATTGACATTCTTGAACTACAACTACTTTAGGCCAATCGTGTGTACTTCAGGCCTTTAGCGTGGGTTGTCGGGATGAGTAATGTATTCAAAATTAAATTTATCCAAACAGTTCATCTCCAGGAATATCAAAACTTGACGTGAGGGCCACTTTGTACGAAGAGGCAACCAGGAGTAGTTTAGCTAAACACGTGAGCAGCTCAATTTCCGAGATTTCTGACAACACAACTTCTGTGCTAAGACTTCATTTGACTTGAAAAAATCCAGACTGATCTTGAATATAGACATGCAAACATATCTAGTTATCTATAATTTAGCATGATTTTAGTAATTAATTACCATTAAGTCTTTATATTCCTCGATGGTGACCTTATTTATTCGTAATTAACTCACATCGTGTGTTTCAAACGATATTTTTTTTTCACTTATTTCAAAAGAATTTAAATTAATTGAAAGCTACCCCGCTACTCATGTTTTTTTTCGATAACCTTGTAGCCGAGTATTCTAGCAAATAATTTCCAGTAGACATTTTATTTTGCATGTTAACATTGGATTAGAAGTTTTTAAATCCAGGCGAAACGATTAACATGATTTTTTTTTAATTCTATATTTCAGACCAATTTTGAATCGAGCATCATCTTGTGGATCTGTGTGGACCTCTTTGTATCTAACCAAGCCACTAATCTCTTGTGTGAATTAGACAATAATTAAACGAGTAGTTTTTATCCAAAACGAATGATTACCTATTCATGAAAATAATTATGATACAGTTTGAGAGCTTTCTTAATTATTCGTGAATGAATAGTCGAAATAAGTCAAGGTTTTCTTTACATCAGATTTTGTATCTATTATTGTTGAATACTGCAGGAGTCCAAAATAAAATTTGGAAACACGAAATTTTGGATATATTTCTTATTACTTCTACGAGTATCATTATTTAAATCTAGATACCTCTGAATTGCCGCATCATTTTTTGAAACTCTCAATAACTACCTAGGCTGATACATTTTCGACTATCAAATCTTTATCTTGGGTGTACTTATCAAATTTCATATTTCTAGTACTTTGTCGAAATTTGAACAAAAATTTCTTTGATGAAAAACGTCTTGCTTTCTGTAATGCTCTGAGCCAATAAAGGTTATTCAATTTCCTGTATGCTGTACCTTTTGAAATTATGATAAAATAATATAGAAGTTCACCCAATATAATAATAATACTGTCTTATTTATACAGCCCGGTTAGGACTATAATGTCCAATTATTCCAGCAGACAGCATAAGACGTATTATAATGTGGCTAAAAATTCTAATGGGAGGACAACTTGTCATGTACCGGCTGGGTTTTGAACCCGCGACCTCTCGATTCAAAGAGTGGCTTTCACTGAGCTGCCGATGCCGGGACAGTTGCATTCATCGTCATATTTCTTTAGAAGGGTCATGAATGTTTATTAGAAGCAATAAGCAAGCATCTTGATCTTGAAATGAATCAAAGTGTTAAGTATAATCCTTTAATTCTGTTATCACTTCTATTATCTTTGACAAAACCCGTCGGAAGATGCGGTCAGACGAAATAAAATATGATCAATAGCTGAGCGCTCTTCAATTTGAATCAGATAAATTGAGAAGGAAATAAATAAGTAGGTCCCTGGTCGTATCTGGTTGGTGAGATCAATGCCTCCCAGTTATTGGCTCCAATAAGGAGGTGGAAAGTGTTGCTTCTCAAGACAGGGAGGAAGTGAGGTGTTGGAATCATTTATTCAAAACAGAATCACCTGATCGTCCGATACGCCGAATTTGGTTGTCTTCAATTATTTGATCCGCCTCCCTTGATTTAAGGATTCTTCACTTCGCCGCTATCCTTCATCAGTGGCTGGTCCATGGTGAAGGAGTCAAAACTAAGCTTTACTAGTGGCTCCATCCTCGTTGTAGGTAATTATAATTATAGTTCTTGTTGAAAATTCCCTGTTTCATATGACCGCAGCCGAATTACGGCCCAAGGCATGGCCCTCTATAATTAATTTTCCCAACCCTACTCTACACAATAAGGCATTGCCGTACATCGTTTCTTTGGCGCCTGAAATTGCCTTAAATCCATACATACTTCATTTGAAATGTAGATAAAAATATTCGTTCTTGTCCTTTTCGATTTTAATTTTCTTCTTTTCTTTGTTTTCTCATAACAAGCCTTGAAAAAGTACTGTCACTAGTCACTACACTAACTTACTTATGTCATTTTAGTCATATTAGTGTACAAATAAAGATGGACCGTTACAAACAGCGAAATTCTAAGAAATTTCTCTGACGGCATGAAGGAAACACTGCGAATCAAATAAGAAAGCTGGTCAACGTGACTGTTTCCTAATTTATACCCTTATGTCCTTAATGAATTTCTTCGGACGTGTTTAGTTTGGCCATGGGTTGGAAAAACCAATCTCTTGGGTCAGAGTAAACTAAAACAGGATATGGTTGAAAGCTGCCTCAAATCAAATTCAATGGGATTGAATTGCAGTGGCGGCTCCTGACTTCAAGACTAGGTGAAGACAAATTATACCCAGAAGTATTGAAAAAATAAAATTATTAATTTATCAGATCTTAGTTCTTATGGTCTCATAAACACAGCCCATTGTAAGTTATGGCTGTTTCCCTGCAGAGCATGATTTTCTCTCATACCAGTTTTGCATCATATAAGTTTTTATAGGTACTTTTTTTGGAGAACACTTGGTACTTAATAAATAAACAAGGCCAGCAGAACAATTTGTCAACACTTGAGCTGGTACACAGCCATTCATTTTTCATAAGCCATTCAGGCTTGAACTGTATGGCTGTGGGGCAGGCATTTGCTTTACTTTTTTAGTGGTGGTTATAGTAATTGGAGAAATTGGAGATCCAGTAATCATAATATCTTTCTTATCCTCATTACTTCTTAATCTGAATGGGGTTACTTTTAATGTTTGAACCCCATGATTTTGTGGGGATCTCATTGTTTCTTTGAAATATTGTTATTAATTATTCATCTTAATAAAAAATATTAACTAAAAGTTGGTAAAAAGGAATTAAAATAAAAATATTAGGATTATACCTCAGTAGTTAGAACTAGGAAGGAAAGAAAGTTAGTTGAAGACTAAAAATTACAATCCAAAACTGGAAGAAAATCCACCACCAGATTACAAAATAAATCTAAGAAAACATACTTACTACAAGTATAAAATCAGCTTAAATTTGTGTTACTATTGATGTTTAAATGACTAGGTATTTAAGAAAAACACAGATATTGCCTTATAATTTTAAGTACTTCACTGGAAGCTGTGTGCTTAGCTACCTGCAACCTGCATAATTATAATGTTATTTCTGACACTGAAAGAAGTACATAGCTACTTCATATTCAATTTATTATGAAAAGCACAGGTCAGATCAGGTAGGAATAATGTTTCTATCCTGTATCAAATACTGGGAAATAACTTTATTAACTAGTTACACCAATTAAAAGTCACTTGATTACCGTTGAAGAGATTTGAAAATGGTCTAATCTGCCCTAATATTTCTAATAAAATTTAAAAAGTACCTTGCGACAAGTTTTGTTTACATTCTAAAGATAAGAGATACAATGTTGCCAAGTTAATTTCATTGCTAAATTTCTACAAACTTCAAGAGCTATATTTTAAATTTAAAGAAATCCCTCAAATCATGTAAGACGTATTTATTTATTTAAAAAAATAATACTACACCGCCTGAACAGAATTTTCTCTTGAGAATTTCATTTCAACACGTCTAATTTCATGATTTTTTTTAAAGTGGTTCCATAGTCAGGATCTTAAACAGGACCACCATTGTCCCTATTTAAAAACTTCTTGGAACAACTAGATACCAGATTATTTTATTTGGCTCAATTTCGGTACCTACATTAAATAATTATTTCCGAGATTTGACTTCAATCGAGATGTCCTTTTTAATACTACATATAGTTGACAAGATACATAAAATATAGTTAAAATTTATTGGTATCGGCTATCGTTTAGGAACTATGTACAAAACTAGAACCCAAAAAATGAGAAATAATATCCAAAATTCCTGACACAAAATCCTGCTTTCCTAGCGCCTACGTTATTATTATTATTATTTATTTTTTTTAATATTACAAGATTGTGCTAGATATGGGAGGCTAAATCATTGACTGGTTTCCTAGGTCTGGCATAATGCTACTGGCAACAATGTTAATATCAAAAACACATGACATCGCACATGGTATGTGGCTTCGTGACATTTCGTATGAGGTCGTGTAGATAATGTAAACTGAATACAACTGAAGACTGTCCTCAGTAGCATATTACATAGATATAGTTCTTGCCTAATATTTCATGATACCTACTTGGAAATACTCAACTCTGATTGGTTGATTCAAGGACAACTGAAGACAATTTCGAATTGTCTTCACATTTGGTGTTCTCCTTGGAAAGTAACATGAAATGTTAAGCAGCATTGATCTATTTTACACAAAGCTTACTCTTTTTTTTTTTTTTTTCTTTGAGTTAGATCAATTGTGCCATGTTTAAGGGATTATGAGTAGTGTTTTCACTGTTCAAAATTAGGTGAAAATGTCTTCAGTGTCTTCACCCGACGAGCCGCCACTGTTGAATTGAGCCAAGCACTAAATTTCTATGATAGGCACAAGCTAAGAATTTTCAGCCACTCCCTTACTGTCCGGTTCAGATCGCCCTATCCTCGCCCGATAACAGATATAATAGTAGCCGAGTTTATAGTCCCTCTTATCGGCTCAGACTTATCTTCAGCACTTGAGTACAAGGCAATGATATACTTCTTACGTGTAAAAATCATAAATACAGATAATTTGGATTTTGATGCCCCCTGGCCAAAAGTAACACATTGAGGCTCTCAATTACTTATTCAAAACATTGTTGGGGTCTGAATTTATTACGGTTCGCTCTAATTCTTCGAGTTAATAAACCTTTAATTTGTTTAATTATCAACTCGGTAAATCTATCCTGACTTTATAAATCAAAATATTATTTCTCCCGATCAGTTTGTAAGTTTAAAGATTCAGGTATCTACAGTGTAGCTGTGAGCCTTGAAGTAAACCTAAAGTATAGGTAGGTATCATTTCTAAATATTTATTTACTGTAAGTTATGCGTTTTGCGTTGATTAGAGAAAAAGAGGCTTATGAAAAACTACCCGTGTGTTAAATAAATGCATGTCAAGATACACAGAAAAGTGAGAAGTTGGACTGAATGTACCGTATATCGTATGATAGATATTTCATTGTCGAATAGGCGAAAGATTTTTTTAAGTTGTTTTCTTTTTTCTTTTGAAATAATTCCAATTCTTGATTTGTTTCTAACATTTTGATTATGTGATTCATACTCTTGCGCAGAATCCAATATCTGACTGACCACACTGTATTTCCCCCTAGGCAATGTATAATAAAATCCGAAAATGTATAGTAAAATTTAGCTCTTGTTATCTACAATGTGGATAGAAGCGCAGGGGTTGAGCTAATAATTATGACACGAGTAGAGCTATCTGCGTCAGTAAAATAATAATTCCATTGATATTGACAGAGCTTTTCTTTCATTGAACCCACCACAACAATTGACTCCCAAATTTCCAATTCCAAAAAAAAAGACGAGTTGAATGTCTGTTGTGGTAACTTTTACGATGTCCAACTGTCCTGGAGCACTGAGGCAAAATTTATAACATAAAACATGATTTTCAAATCCTCTTTGATGATTCCTTTTATATCCCGCCTGTCGTTTTAAAAAAAAAGTCTTACACGGCGTTCCATATCTATAGAGCAGAGTGGATCATCTTCTCCAGAAGTGCGCTATTCTACCTTTTTCTACTAATCTTGTTTATCTTTCATCTTCCTTTGGGGATCCTTTCAGATTTATGTTTATTGTTAAACCCTTGTCTTTAACACCTCTTGTTTCTAATTCAAAACTATCTTCAAGATCCTATAAATCTGAAGTAAGCATTATAGGGAAAAATACCAAAACTTATACCTAAAATATTTTTATTTTTTCTTTCGACAGAAAAAAAACACTTTTGTAAAATTGTAGGTAATTATAAGAGTGACCTTTAGTTTTTAGATACTATATACTATGCACTATGCGTTCATGGAACACAAATTTAGACACCAAAGGTTTCAGCTATTTCAACTAAGTTTGACTTGTTAGCTCGGAGCTTTTCAAACTATCATTGAACTGTACCACTAACCAGTGGTGTTACTAGACCTACATTTGGGGAGGGGGGGGGGGGTTTGAGCACGGAAGAGACTACGTATATTACATCGTATTTATTTTGCAGAGGTTTCTTGAAAATTTCGGGGAGGTTTGTCACCAAACTTCCTACGCCACTGCTACTAACCATTCAACGATGAATGCATTTTAATCCAGACTCATTTGTCCGCATTGTATTAAATGTATACCTACCAACTGATTCCACATTCTTCATCCACCCAATGAAAGCAATTAGAGACCAAAATCTTCAACATTGTTATTATATTTGTACGATTATTATTATGTTTGTATCACAGGATACAATTTGATCCAATTTACATAAATACACCTTCGAGACCTGTTAGTCAAACACATAGATAAATATTGGCCGATTTCATTCATTCCCTGAGTAATATCTCGCAAACAACACTTCCTTATCTGCAGCATTGTCAAAACGCTAATAACTCTGTTTCTCACAATTACTTTAAGTGTTTCGAATATATCTCAGTTATCTTTAACATTACACTTAATTCTCTCCTCGAAGCAAGAACATCTTCACAGAACTTGGACGATTCAAGCCGAATAGCGAGGAAACAATGTTTTTGAAATTGATAAATAAATAAAAGTGTATCATTATTATTATTATTATTATAATTGAGAAAAGAAGGAAACAAATTAGAAAATAGAATGCAGCAATTAAGAGAGGAAAATACAAACCACATTAACACTTGGGTGGTGCTGCTCACGCCAAGTATAAACTTTTACAATACAATACTATGTTTATCCTGCAAGAATGAAAGACTAAGAGTCGAATTTTAAAATACCTAGGATTAGATTTAATCTAAGTGGACACTATCTCTTAATACGGGCTATAGTGTGCTGTGATTGGTTGAAACTCCGACTTGAGGACAGGTCTGGCTTATCTTAACTTTAGTCCTGTTTCATAATGTGGCCCTAAAGAGTTCCTTTACTCTCACAGTCTTTTGTTACGTTTTGGGGTTCGTCCTTCGTCCTTTTCATCTGTTAAGCTCATATCGAGGGTTTAACCTTCCAATCGTTGGAAACTTATGCTACCAGCGTAGAATGTATTGCATTAATCACAAGTAAGGGCCGAATTATTAAACAGGATTAAATATGGATAAGCCAGACTGGCCCTAAAGTCAGGCTCTAATGCGCTGTGATTTGTTGAAACTCGGACTTGAGGGAGGTCTGGCTTATTTTAAATTTAGTGTTGTAATGCTGTTTATACAGTCATATAATTTGGCTCCAATTGTGGATATAATTTTGACTTTTTTTATCAAATTGCAATACATTCAACCCCATAACTTTTTCCTGAATAATGAAAATAAGTAAAAATAAAATTATGAATGCGAGTTGAGACTGGCACTGTCTATCAGTACATAAAGTTTTCCTCGCAACTTTATCAATTGAAATAAAATAATATTGAACCAACAGCAAACTGACTGGTTTTATTGTAATTTCTTTTTACGATGTTAAGTTATAAAACTGGGGACAAGAGATTTGAATTAATGGCTAGAAATAATGTTAGTCATCTTTCCAAGTGCCCATTTAACGTCTCTATCAGCTAATGCTGGTAATCGAGATTTATATTATGTATTAAGTATATATTATTGGTTTCAAGTCAAACATCTTACAGTCCTTACACCAACAACTTTAATGAATTTTGCCTTGTTCATTCCATTCAATAATTATTACAATGATAATAGTAAATCTACAAATATCAGAGAATAAGGCTATTAAACCAGATAACTCTGATAGTAGTGTTAATCATTCAAAGACATGGATTAAAGAGTAAATGGATATTCGTAGTCTTATTTTGTATTATAATGAAATAAAACAATAAAAAATACCTTTAAAATATGTCCTCAAACTCCCCAAATCATTTGGTTTTATTGATACATTTATTCTAACTTAGTATCGCGTTAGAAATAGATCAATTTTAGTTTACTGTCACAATGGCAATTAAACTAGATAGTTACTATCTCTTATTCCAGTCAGTCCAGCCACTTCTTGGTGATGTCATAAAACACGTGGACATACTAAAAAATTCAATTGAAAACCCAAAGTGTTATTTATATTACCCAACTTTGGCCCTATCTATTGGTCTGTATTATTACAGGCAGTTAATTTAGAAGAATAAATTCAATATCAAATTCGATCCTTTGGGGTTTATTTAGTTTGATGTTAGTTGAACAATTTTAGTAGATGTCATAATTACTTTTGTTCTGAGCTTGTTTCCCTTCAGTTTTATGTTGTTATGTTGTTTGCCTTATTGCATTGAATCAAAACATTAAAAATTATGTACTAACAAATTATTAAATTCTTTATTAAAAGGACATAGGTATATGTACAAACAAATAATGGTAAAAATTAATTTACAAAATTGACAATATTAACAAGAAAATAATAAACAAAAGAGACAAAATATGTACAGATGTCCTAACTTAGGAGCTGGGTTATTCCACAATCTCTTCCACCCAACCCTTCAAATATTCTTTCTTCATAGCGGAAGCAAAACAGCACACGAGGACTCGTCAAACAAAATATAGTGAGAAAAATAATTGTGTTTTGGCGTCTCCACCAATTTTCAGGTCTCTTTTTTTTCCAACTTCCCCTAGCTCCTATCTCTCTCGGACCTTTTTCACTTTCGTTTACTTTTAAATATAAAAAAAAATCTTCTCTAATTATTCATCTCGATACCACGAGAAACCTATAAGTAACAAATCAGTTAATTAGCGAGAGGATTTCGCTTTAAGTATGTACAGATATATGTTACAATGTTAAGTAGGTATCTATGGTAGGTACGTAGAAGTAAAAAAAAAAAAAACATTAATAATATTTATATTAAAAAAAAAAATCAAGCAAAGGATTCGTAAGACAATCTAGCAGATTATCACTGAATTAGTGTGCCTGAGAAGATATTGATTATATCCATACAACAGTTACCAGTTACTCGAGCGATGCTAAACAATCTAAACATGTCAATGTCGCACTCTTCTAAGTTACCTCTACCCGTGGCATCAGCAAGGATTACATCTCTCCTAAATGCAGCACTGTGTCCTGTGCACAAGTGTTCAATTAAACACTTCCAGCCCAAGCAAAGTGTTCAAAGTGTTCTCCTAAACGATACGGAGCAATCAAGAAGGAAGTTCGTACAAGATTTAGTACCTCGAAATTATAATTGATACTTTATTTCCAGCAAAGTGAAATACTGACAGATTGACTTTAAAAGAGATATACAGTAAGGGTTTTAAGTGTCGGAACATGTATCAAGTCCGGTATAAATAAATATACACTCGGAGATTGGGACCGTACCAATAGAGTGCCGAAAATTATGGATGAAGCTGGAAAATGTTTACTGATTAAGACATAAATCATGTCATCTTGTGGACTTATAATTAAATTGGTTAGGTTTAGAGTGAGCTAATCACCGTGATATGTTTTGCTCCCTTTCGCTCTTCGAGATTAGAATGAACAATGGTTTATGCTCAACAGACTGGGCTCAGGGCAGTCAGTAAATATCGAACAGGTTACTTCGTTAGACGAAGAAGAAGACTTGGTTTCAGGAACCATTCGTATTAAAAAATTACGTTAGGTTTCGATGATATGCGATTGGTAAATCAGTCGTTGGCTGTATAGCACAAATTCCCATGATAAGGAGAATAACCAATGCCAAAAAAAAAATCTGTCGTGCTGTAGCTAACTTGGTAAATAACTAACTTTGGATTAGGTTGTGTGAAAAGATGAATTGAAGGTTGAACTCTTCCAAGCTACAGAAGAAATACGTAAAAGGGGGCGCAGGATATTACTACTGGGGTCTGAGAAGGATGAAATTTATTTCTTTCCACAACCATGTTGGATTTCATTTTCTTAGAGAAAGCCACACCCTGGGCTGTAGTACCTATTGTAAAGGGTAAAGTTATTTTGCTAGACAGTAGTTTTTGAACCACCAATACTGAATATCAAATCCCCCATCGCATTAGCTATTAGCTATGACTCTATACAATGAAAAACTAGAAAAGCCACCATTATTTTTGTAGGATTTAATATCCACCACAGAACCCCTTTGTCAGTTATTGCATGCCAAAATGGTTTTCAATTTGGTGTGTGTAGACAGTACTTGAAAAAAAAAGTAGTCTCGTTAGGATTGCATTTCAGAGTTGTTAGGAACTGCAATGAAATATTTTCAAGCCAGTGGTCATTTGGAGCGCAAGGACCGGAGGACACTGAAAGCAAGCTCAGGTCTCTCATTCAATTTCAATATTGAATTAAGTTAAGCACTAATAGCACTTAATTCAATATTGTAAAGTAGTCTGAAAACATCAAACACGATTGCTATTGATACAGGGAACTGGTTATCTTGACCAGCCCACCAGTGGCGGATCTGGGCATTGAGGTGGGAAGGTAGAAAGCTTTAGCAGACAAAAACTATTAGGTATTAGGAAAGGAAAATGAAATATGAAAGAAGAAGAAAGATAAATAAAAAAAGAAGAAGGAATGAGGCAATGATGATTAAATGTATGTAAAAAAAAAACAGATATCTCTCTGTATTGTAAGAGAATATTTTATCGAGGAACTTTTGAAACCTAAATCAATCTAATGAACAAAATTATTTAAAACAATATTTTACACAAAAACTTTTACAATATTGTGAATGTACCCAACAATTTTTTTTTATCTCCAGTCAAATAATAATGCAGTTTTTACCCAAATGTCTTCAGTTTATAATGATGTACTAGTAAGTGAAAGCTCATAAATACTTATATGTTAAATTAAAATGTCAATGAGCAATACACCTTCATCAATACAAATGATCCGCTAATAAGCAAGCACTACTCCACTGCCTCCTACATAATATAAAATGTGTTTAAAATCTAATACCATTAAACACTTCTTTCATTTGGAGTTGGAATATTTTCTTCGATTCAGGATTGTTTTAAGCAGTTCTATTTCTTTATGTAGTGCCGTTATCTGTGCTTGTATTTTTCCCCTGTCAGATAAACAGAAGACGTTTGCATTCCACTCGTGGGAAAAGCTAAACTGTCTTGTGGGTTACATCTTGCCTTGTATGCATCTACAATTTCGAGATAAATGTGCAGTTCTGGTAAGATTTAATCCTGCAGACGTGTCGCAATGGATACTTCACACCTGTACAGTGGAGTTCAGCAACTTTGAACTTGGATGGTAAAACTGAGATGGATGACTGTGTTGATTATGGATTATGGACGGCCGAGGCATGGCCGTAAAGCAAAAAATCCTTTTTCGCCAATGGCAGGTGTTGTAGTGGGAATTTCAAAAAATCCCGTCAAATTGCACATCTAGACTATAAGACAAAGCTATTTACCAAATCAGCTTCCTAGGACTTACCAGTTCGGAGAAACAGTGATGAATCAGTGAGTGAGTCAGTCAGTCAGTGAAACTTTCTTATATAAATATAGATTTCAGATATGAAATCTAGAATACTTTTTTAGAGGTTCTTCTTCCGTACCGTGCAGAAATTGGAAGGATTTTAAAGAATTGGGAAATTCCAGTTTAATTTTTGTCCCTTTTGATATTAGCTACGAATATGAAGGTCAAACTTAAATTCCATTGAATTAATGAGCATTGCCAATGATTAAAATTAAAATGCCTCAGTAACGTAAAGAACTACATTGAAATTTCACGGCTAATACAAATTCTTTGAAACTATCATCTCACCAAAAAGCTTCAAACTAAATAGCCAGTCACAATATTAGAGAGTACAGAAGACTCATTTCCTGATATGAAGGCCCGATACTGAACGGGAAAGATTAAAATACTGTGTAGGTTTTCCAGTGACGCGTAAAATTACCTAGTAATAGGCACTAGTGTCATAAAATGATTGAATTTCAGGACTCGTCTTGAAATGCTGTTTTATACATAGATCTTTCTTGACTATAATGGAAGATCTTTCTCGACTTTCTTGACAATAGAAGTCAACCAACATGGCCTGTTAGAATTATTTAAATTGTTTAATAGCTAAAAGTTGAGAGTGAGAGAGAGAGATTGGTGGAGATGACAAAACACCATTTCTGCATTCATCAAGTAACTCTCTAGATAACAAACAGTAAAGAGTTCACTAACTAGTTAACTCTTGAAATTTTCACTCAGTTAACAAGGTGAGCCTGATAAAATAGTCTTTCCCACTGATCCTCCCATGGTAAAGTGCCTGGAAAGAGAAGGAATGGCTTCGGAATAAATTTATCACTATCTTGAATTTGAAGCTCATAAAACGGACAATAATGACACACCATCGGGAGTGTTAACTTCTTCAACATTATAATATTTTGCTTTTAAATTTATTCCCAACCAATAGCTTAATGAACACTTGGACGGGTTTCGAGTATTTTGATTGTTTCTTATCCGAAAGGATGTAAAGGAATGGATTCAGAGATACACCAGTTGACCGGTTATATTCTTTCTTTAATGAACTAATTTCTTATGCTTAATGAAATTCAGTGAGTTTATTTATTGATCTATCGGTTTTTTTTCTTAATTTATCCATCGACTCTAATTTGATGATGGGTGACCGGATATCGTCATGATTTTAATAAGCATATATTTAAATGAATATGTTTCTAAATTAACACATTATTTATATGGATACTGCCTCACTTCATTTGGAGCTAGATAGGAGATTGGATTAAAAATAGTGGTTTTGTATATCCACTATAGATACTAGACTATAAAGTTATTTCTTGTAAGTCTAATAATGTTTAAGAATATGATTTTTATTCCTTTTTATACATTAAATAATCATTCAGTTTTCAGCTTTTATTAATCTTCGGTATTGTTCAACCTCATGTATGAGGTTGGTTGGTTGGGGCACGTTTATAAGGTATCTAAAAATAACAAACCTCAAAACAAACTGTTTTAATCATAATATTAATAAGGATGTTATTATTTTAAGTAAGGTATGCATAAGGATGTTATTATTTTAGCATAAGTACAGAATAGAAAAAAGATCTAAGGCCAAAAGAGAGAGAGAAAGAGACAGAGAAGGAGCGATAGAAAGGAAATAGGGAGAGACCTGAAAATTGGTGGAGACGCCAAAGCACAATTTTATTTTATTATATTTCACACTAGGTACTTCATATTTCCTTTCCAATTTGCAGTTAACGGTTTAGATCCATTATATTAGCACATGAACTTAACAACAAAAGCCAGCGTCGATGGCATGTTGAATACACCGGTTCCCTTCAGAACACCGAAGTTAAGCGACATCCAGCGAGGTTAAGACTTGGATGGGTGACCATTCAAATTCTAATTCTCGTGACGCTGGCTTTTCCCGGCCCCACTCAGGCTGGGTGAGGTCAATGTGAGTAGCAGGTTTGTGAGTTTCCTGCGAATGGAGGGTAAAACCCCCGTCGTGATATGACCATGGCAGTTGAAAGCGACGTTAAAACCCCACTTAAAAAAAAAAAAAAAGAACTTAACAACTAACATTCAGCGTTCGTTTCCTTCGTGTTACCCATCATTGAACTGAAAATCTGTCTAAGCAATGCGAAGTACCTTGAGCTAGAACAGTGAACACGTTGAAGAGGTCTGCAATGAGTTTGCAAAATTCACCTCTGCAAGGAACAATTTTCACTTTGGGCAAGCACCTTCATACGAACGTGTGAGGTGTAATAATTAATTTCGTATTATTAAACAAAAGAGCATGTTATTTTGATTGATGGTTATTTAATATAAAAGATGTGTACTTTAGATACCCAATCCTCTTTCGAACAATTTATCAGGAGATGATATCAAAGCTTTAGATTGAGGCCAGCTGTCCCCACTTTCCTTGATGAGCTATGTTGGGTGCCATTTTTAAGTTCTGGCTTTTTAATATGAAAATTTCCTTTTCAAACCTTGGAGCTTTAAGGGCTTTTTCGATGTAGTTTGAATGACTATCAAACGGACAACTAATTTATTGATCCGTTGACTAATTGACGTGTAGCGTTGTAGCGTAGGGATCCCTTGGTTCGAATCCCACTCAGTGCATGAATTTTTCCTAATTTATTTGAGTTTGTGACCACTTAACAATAAGACTCTGAGGGTTAGGTGGTATTAAATGCTTTCAGCATTAACCTTGCCTGGTTACCTTTCACTAAAGAGTGTTATTATTATTATTAATAATCATCGAACTAACATAGTTAAACAGAAATAAGTAGATATGTATGGGATGTTTGAGTAGCTAATAATATTTTACTAACGGTTCTCTATAGAGAACCGGAATAATTATTAAAGTTTTGAACCATTCAAGGATAGGAAAAAATCATTTGCCATTATACTTCGCATTGTGTATTAAACAAACACGCCCCTAAGGTAGAATCTCCCTTAAATTTCACAGAATTATTGCGTTCAAAAAACAATTACGCCTTACCATGAAATTCTCATTATACAGAGAGAAGACAACAAAAGCCTATTGAAAACGAAAATTTCAAAGGCCAAATTTTACGGTATCTTTTTGAAAGTAAAAACTGCAACAATTAACAACTTATAGGAATGAGGGAAATTGGATAGTTTCCTTTCGGAAATGGATAGAGCCTCTTGTGAGGCTTTCCTTTCTTCAAGACGTTTGTTACAGAAACCTGAGCAGCAGTTTCAGGTCTTTTATGTTTACTTTGGGAACATAGGTTTTATTGGTGTAAAACTCACACATCTCTTTCATATGAGAGGCATTTGTGCAAATCATATGATAAATTGATGTTTGATTATCTATTTATAAGAGATAATATTTTAATATTATTTACTCAGATGATCTTGCATTGTTCAGGAGATGCAAGATAAGTTTAAAGATTCGAATCTAATTGAATATCATTATTGGTTCCAAACGATAGATATTTTTTTTCTCTGAGAATCACTAAAGTGTTTTGAGTGTGCCTAAAACATAGAGATCCCTCAATACATTGTGGGCTTATGAAAAATATGTTGTTGATCAAAAACCAGAGATACCTTGCCTAAACACAAGAAACAATAATTAATTTGGGTATTCTGTTTTGTCAACCCACCTAAATGATTCTTACTTTTACTAGTTATCATATTTGTGTTGATCACTTTCGTGATATCACAACTACTCAAACTTGCTTTACTAAATCTACTCTGAAACCGGAACTTGAACCACCAACCTCCAGGTTATAAGGTCGCCGCCTTATCTCTGAGGCTACTTAGGTCGGTCTTACTAATACTATATGCGATGGAAGAATAAAATTGATCTGATTGATCATGATCATGTCTGTCAGTCTGTGAGATAATACGCCCTCTGAAACTCCAAAAAACATAATATATACCCAAATAACATATTCCTTCTTGTTTTGCCGTCATTGGTCCATATATTCATACAAATATATTTACTCAATGTTCCTCACGAAGTATGAGTGGACTCAGTGCATACAATTTCAGAGCAGAAAATTCTACTCAGCTGGGAATCGATCCCATCCCAGGTAACCGTGCGTGAAAGCTTACTGCGTTATTCCACTCGACAACAGTGAATACACCTTCGCTAAGAATATCAATTCAGGGCTAGAATTTTGAAAATGAGAATTATGACAATTTGTGAAGATTAAAAAAAAAAAAAAAAAAAAAGGATGATTTCAAATGATGATGGTACGAGTAAATATAATTGTAATAACTATAATTATTATTATTAAATGCTTTATTAGATAAAAAGACTTATACAATATGTATACTACAAATAATTATTATAAAAAAGTAGAAAAATGGAAACAATAAAATAGAAAGAAATAGATAAATACATATGTCCTAACTAAAGGGCGGGGTTATTGCCTGTGGCAATCTCTTCCATCCAACCCTTTGGTTGAGTGATTATGCTAATCCAACACTTGTTTGGAACATTGTAGCCATACATAAATCTACATATACGGATTTGGTCGGAAATTCCATTCCCCAGGATTTCTATGTCGGAAGCTCTGAAAATATTGGTCGAGAATAAGCGTGTTGAGATGCTTGATAAATTAATAAGATGCATTTCTGTTTGGAACAAAAAAAAAAACTAAAATGTGGTCTGTGTAGTTTTATGGAAAAGATGAAACTCATGACAACAAACTAACGTCTTAATTTCGAATCAATAAAAAGAGATAATGTGGGATATATACCTATCCAATTTGTACAAATAAAACCATAAGTGAAAAAAAAGATAGCACTTTAACATGAGCGTCCACTAACTCTTTGGTCCCCAACACAGACAGTTCAGTGCTGGCTTGATAAATTAACAATATGAGTGCCATGACAATATTTTTATTAGGTATGCAACTATACACTCTTGTTCTCAATACAAAATTATTTGCTAGTCCATGTGGTTAAGGCGCTTGTCTTGTGGTGTAAACAATTTAGTGAATGGAATCGTGATCTCTGTGGATTGGATCCCACCCAATGTTTGGATTTTTCCTCATTTCTTTGAGTTTGTGACCGAAAAATAATAAGTCTCAGAGAGTTAGGTGGTATAGAAAAATGCTTTCAGCAACAACCTCGTCCCTGTGGTTCTGAAAATCTGTAAATAACAATTAAAGACGGTTAAAAAAAAAATGTGAACTGCAAATAGATCAAAAAAATAACTAAATATCCACAAGGTTTATCAAGAAAGAGTCGAAATTAGGGGTAGGTATTTAAAAATAAAACAGTTAAAAAATAAAAATAAAACAGTTAGAACCATCTACTTATCTGGCGAAATCTACCGATCATTAAATGACAAAATAATACAGCTACCTAAGTAGAAGGTTTCTCGGAAGTTTATTGGTATTTCTTGGGGGTTTATTGGTCTTCTTTATTGTCTTTAATTTTCATAAATACACAAAAATCAAATGAAAAACACAGGTTCCTAATCAATTATTCCAGTTAAGAGTACCTTCAACCTTCAAGTTTCTCAACTTAGAACATGGCCTCTGATTGGAGTGATGGGGACCGAAGGGTTTCAGCTCAGAAACACTTCCAATAAAATCTTTGTAAAAGAGAACTGGTCGATAATTTATTACATACATTACTCTACAACTATTTTACACCTTTTTTATAAGAGACATCTATCTCATTAAAAAAATATATAACATGCCGGTGACTTTGAAAACTACCATTATATTATTATATAAGTACATTATAATAACGCTGTTTAGATGGTGAATTCGGATTTCTATAAAATATGTAAAGGAGATTTTAATGTGCACACTGAGTCCTTGGTTAGGTGATGTGTATAAAATATTCTATACTCGTGCTCCTCTGACGAGGATGCAAGAATTTTTTTTGGGTTGGAGATTGGATTGGTAAAATTTTGACCAGAAATTGAGCTATGGCTTATTCATCAAGATTTTATCTGAATGGGATGAAAGATATGTACTTTGTTGCTATTAATATTTATTCAGACTTTTCTATATCTACAACTGGATGAAACTGCTGATTCAAAATAATTCAACCAACTCTGAAACGTTTAAAGTCAGCGATTTTCTTAAGTCCAATTAGTGGAAATATCAGTTCAATTCAACTTTAATAGTTATTATATTCCATAAAAAAGGTATTATCCTGTTCTCCGAAGTTATTTAATAATCAAAATAAAATAATAATTTCTTTAGTTGAATAACCACCAGGCGAGGTTAACACGTTGAGTCCCTGTCAACCACATGTGGTGGACTTTTGAGTTTCCCCATGTTCCACGGTCACAAGCCCAAAAAGTCATAAGGTCCCAAAAAGGCTGTGTTCCAAGAACAGACTTCTCGTAAGAAATACATTGAAATGTCAACCACCAGAGAATGCCAGGAACATAAAGTACTGTACCTCAAGTCAACCACTAGTGGTTGACAGGTACGTAGAGCATTGCTTCATGTCAACCACATATGGTTGACAGGAACAGAAAAAAATACTGGAAAATTGCTGTGGTGTTTAACGTGTTAATGATCAAAACATTTTCTACCGCCTAAACACTCAGAGTCTTATTATTATGTCGTCACAAACCCAAATTAATGAGGGAAAAATCATGCACGGGTGGGATTCGAACCAACAGATCCATACGCTACCTGGATTACCAGACTAGCGCGTAAAATGTTACATATTAAAAGAATTTTAAAGACCCCACAATTTTTTATAATAAGGATAGTAGTCCCTTCGAAACAATCTCAACCTGATGATTGTTTTAAAACTAGCCTTAACATGAGATTAAATTTTGATTCTATTCGAATAAGAAGGTGGTATCTGATGATTAAATTCCAAAACGAACCCAAAGTAACCCAGTGAGTTGGTTTAATTTTGTCTCTTTTCTAATGGAAAAAGAACGAAATTATGGAAACTAGATAATTATTGGGTGCTTGCAACCACTCTACATTGAGTTCAAAACTCATCAATATACGTTTTCGTATACAGTACGTGACGTTTGAATGTTAAGGTGCCCTAATTGTATCCTCTGTTACCTTAAAGGATAGAAAGTATTTTTCATTTTCTATGCAAGTTCTAAAAGTGCCTTATAATAATCTTGAGAGAGGAGTTCCAATACACAAGATTAGCATGTTTCAACGGTAGACAATTCAATATATTTTACTGTTTAATTGTTAAGTTCAGATTTTCTGTCATAACACCCATAACAGTCCTCTGATCCTCTTTGCCTCCAGTTGAAGTTAGGACTCCTTATTTTTCCTTCCAAGATTCGTAGTTATCGAGTAGGCATTGAACTCGCAATTTGGAAATCGGTGGAAATTTGGATAACTCCATGCTAATACTTATGTCTTATACCACCTTACCTAACGCGATCTCGCGACGTTATTGAAAATATCTAAAACTTGAACTAAACAATATCCGAGTGAGTTGAGTTATCATATTTGTGTTAATCACAATCGTGATATCACAACTACTCGAAAACGCTTTACTAAATATTTGCTTAACTTGGGACTTGAACCACTGACCTCCGATTACAAGTCCGCCGCCTTATCGATCAAGCTACTGAGGTCGGTTACAACATCCGAGTACTTTTTCTTATGATTTGAAGCACACCGGCGTTAGTCACACCTTGTATGCCGTAGATATTATTGAACCTCCAATATCATAATGGTGTATGGATAAGTATTAGCATGGAGTTATCCCTCAGTAAGTTGAACTAGTCATACTGGAGTCACGCAGGCTGTCGTGTTCGCACTTGGCTACTGAATATTTCAACCTGAGGACATCTCTTAAAATTCTTCTCTTTTTCTAATAAAAACTATGCTCGGTTTCGTTCCAATTTAGAAGGAATTTGTTTTCCTCATGATGATAAATTCAAACTTGTTGTTGTGATGGATATGTAGTTAATGGGACTCAAGCATGATGATACTCGTAATGTATGTTGTGGTGTAGGTAGAGGATTCAACATGATGAATTCAAAAGGGAAAATGCTTAGGGCTACTTGGAGAAGCTACTGTTCTGTGAGAACATAAATTAGTTCGAGATCCAATTTCAAACCGAGTTCTCATGGAAAGTTTTCGTCCGCGTTGAGATTGTTTAGCTATTAGATTGCCCCCAGAGCAAGGGTTTCATGAGTCCAGTCTCGGGATTTCAAAGCCCATTGGTCCAAAGTTGGTAACCAATTAGATTTGATTTTTGAGGATGACCATTTCAGTTTCGGAGAACACTGAAATTAAAAAATTGGTAAAATACCATGAGATGTGAGGAAGGAATGAAGTATTTGAGCTGAATTGAACTGATGTGTGTGGTAGACAGACAGTCTGGGGTACTCTAATCAGGAAGTAGACCAGCAGTTTTGGTTTGTTATTAAGTCAGAAGAAAGACAAGCTGTCTAGCTGAGGCACTATCAACAAAGAGTAGACCAGCAGTCTGGGTTTGTTATGAATCAGAAGAAAGACAAGATATCTAGTTGAGGCATTATCTCGACAAAAGTAGGCTAGCACTCTGATGTGACGTTACGTTGAAAAGTGAGCAAACTTCCATTAAAAAATAGAATAAATGCCTTTTTTACGAATTCAAAAGATCTCATGATCATGACACATGACAGTAATATGACATGAACAAAATATTAAGTTCTTTCTTTTGGAACTTGGAACAACGTTTGAATTGAAATTAGGATACCTATGAGACCCTACGAGACATTAGGTGTTATATGATAAATAATACGAATACATATCTAGGCATTGAAAATTAATAGTTTAAATAGTCCAAATGATGCACAACAGCCCATAGTTTCAAATCAACGAGGGCGTTCAATACCTCTGGGATATCTATTATTGAAAATCTATATAATTCTGCCGAGTCATGAACGTGCTATTAACAGCAATGTAAATTATTCCAAGCCACCCACAGGGGGGCCATGCTTATGATTATTGATTCTGGTCTCTGTTTATTGAAATTAATTAATTGCCAGGATCGTTTTCTCATGTTAGGCTCGGCGGAAGATTAATGGGGCATATTGTCTGGCCTGCTTTGATTTCTAATACAAATAAACGTCTTTGAAACAATCGCAGGTATGCTGAAGAGCTGGTTGTTAAGACAAGAGATTACTGGAGAACTGTTCAATAGATCTGGACCTGTTGAAATGATGAATAGTATTCACAGTATGTTTCATACTCAGTATCTGTGGCAAACTTTAGACTTAGAAGCCAAAAGGAATTTGAACTCTGGTTTAAGCTCTTGGTCAAGTGATAATGTTTTAATGAGAACATGAAATCATTTTCATACATTTTGAATCCTCAACAATATATTTTCTGTAATTTTATGTATAAGGACCTCAGTCTTACGTCGACAGTATAAATCAGTCCATTTCTAAATGTAAATTAGTAATTTATTGAGACACTAATAGGTAGTGCCCATCTGTCCAGTAAACTATTTAATTCTGCTTTTCCTTTTATTTTGTCTTTCATCCCGCTCAAGCGGGGTCGACATTTTTTACCAGTTGTCTCCAGGCAGTCCGGCCTTTATGGACTGAATATTTACAACTGGCAGTTAATGGTATCGGCGGGTTTTTTTTATAGACTGGATGTCTTTCCTAACATCAACCCTCACTATTTATCCGGGCTTGGGACCGGCTTCAGAATGTGCTGGCTTGCACACCCTAAAGGATAGTTTCAGTAAACCATTTAATTATAGTGCATAATATACATACTCTTAGGTAATAATGCCGAGACCAATATCAAAGTTCACATTGATGCTGGCAACCAAGTAACTTCTCACTTGCTACAAGCTCTATGTAGTAAAATAGATGAAGTTTTTCATTCCATTAAAAATCTAAATTCCACTCAGAATGAAATTCTACAAAATACTAATCAATTACGAGACGAACTTGATCATATTAAAGAAAAAACAGGCTCGTTGGAACTGAAGATGGAATCTCTTAAAATCAACTTGATCGATTCTAACAAATCTAACATACAGGGTGGTCTATATCCCACAACCAGTTCTGCAAATCCCAACCAAGCAGATCCTTCCACAACCCCTCAGCAGGATGAGCATCCGCAGCAGCAGCCACTGGACGTGTTCATCATCGGGGACAGCCATGCCCGCAACCTGAAGAATGCGCTACAGAAACAGCTGCCTGACACCTTTCATCTTGAGCAACTCGTTCTTCCAGGTGCCACGGCAAAAAAAGTTGCATCAAAATGCAACAGTAAATTAAAATCTTGTAAACATTTAATTGTAATGGTAGGATCTAATGATATCCAAATTACTCCTCTTAGAGAAATTCGCGAGTCTTTGCGTAAAATATTTGATAATTTTTCAGCATCTCAACGTATTCATTTTGTGCTAGTACCGGAACGTTTCGACGATCCGAGGCTGAATCTACACATCAAAAAAGTTAATTTAAATCTTACTGATTTTGTAAAAGATTTCGCTAACGTCACAACTTACGATCCCAAACTAATTGTTGATAACTGGGACTATGTTGATCTGATTCACCTAAACAAATCAGGAAAAGGTAAACTTTGCAAAGATATATCAAATAAAATTCTAGAAAGCTCAGAATCCTTACCCACAGATCCTCCTCCCTCCACTGTAACCCTGCCTTCTTCTGGTAATACCACAAAGAAAACAGGACACTACAACACACACCCACATACAAACTTTAGAGGATCACACCGAACCCCATCTCACTACAATCGTAAACCTAGAACCTTTACTAGGAAAGAAAATAAAAATGATACTACTACTTCTTACACCCCATACAACCGACTACCTTATCTTTCCAATAAACCTGAAGCAAATAGTACACCCTGTACGAGCTATGACACAAACTACCCACACCTACCTAATGTTACTTACAACAATACTAATGGTAGGATAGTCCCGTTCAATAACTCGTACCAACACAGAGACAACAACTTCAATATGGATACCTACTCTCAGAATGCTTCAACATATAACTTACCTATACCTACGAATAATACCTACAACTTACCTATACCTACGAATAGTACCTACAACTTACCTCTACCTACTAATAGTACCTATAACTTCAATCAAAATCCTCAATCTAACTACACCTATGATCAAAATTTATACAATAACAGTGCTACGCACCCTTTTCATTAAATTTTGACATCCCAATAATACCTCTTAGTAATAAAGGTAAAAAATTCCCTTCTTTCAACAAACACCCTAACCGTCGTAATTTGAACAACCTCATTACTTTGTCACCGCCACAACTAGATTCCTACAAGGTAAAAATCTACTACCAAAACGTACGTGGACTACGTACGAAACTTACCACACTCACGTGTAACTTACCTTTATCATCATATGACGTGTATATTTTTTCCGAAACTTGGCTCAACGACAAATTTCACGATTCTGAACTTGGGTTTGGTGACTATCAAATATATCGTCAAGACCGCAACCCTCTCACATCGTCCTCCAATAGAGGGGGCGGGGTACTTATAGCGATCCGACGGTTTCTAACTTCAAAACGTTTAACAATTTCTAACAACAATATAGAAACTCTTTTTGTCTCGGTCTCCATTAAAAAAATCAAATACATAATTTGCGGTGCCTACATACCTCCGAGGGCACCAGTAGACACCTACGAGTCTTTTGTTGAATCCCTTGAGGAAATTAGCCAAACACATCACTCTTCTCACCTGCTAATATTCGGCGATTTCAATATTGGTAGGGTAAATTGGGATGCGGCATCTATTGACCCGCTACCTAACAGACAAGCTGAGTGTCTGAAGAATGCTATTATTTGCCATAACTTAACTCAGAAAAATGAAGTTCCAAACCAGGACGGCAACATCCTTGATCTCGTCCTCTCTGACACGCATAACATTGATGTCACGCTATGCGCCGAGCCACTGGTTAATGTGGACGGTTACCACCCGCCCCTTCATGTTCTTCTCAATATTAAGAAAATAAAGAGACAAACTGCTACTTCTAATATTTCACCTATTACTTATCAATGTTTCAAAAAAGCAAACTACATATTACTAAATCAAGCGCTTAGTGACATTAATTGGGTAGAAACATTAGATAACTACTCATCACTAGATGACGTCATCACTGAGTTTTACTCTCAGATAACGAGACTTATTAATCTACATGTACCTCAGGTACAAATATCTAACTTTAAGTTTCCAGAGTGGATGAGTCCCCAGCTGAAAAACTTAATCTTAGAAAAAAAAATAGCTCACAAAAACTTTAAGCAAACAAAGAAACAAAATTTTCTCAATATATTCAATGATCTAAGACAGCGATGTAAAGCTCTTTCTCAGAGTGAGTACTCAGCCCATGTGAGGAAGATCGAATCTCTACTCGAAAAAAATCCTCGTAGACTGTGGCAATTCGTTAACAAAAACAAAACCAACACACTAGCCCCGGCTTTCTACCTTAAAGATAAATTTGCCAGCGAACCTGATGAAATCGCGAATCTTTTCGCAAATCACTTTTCATCTGTTTACTCTTGCGAACAACTGGCCTCGTCCAAATTCGATTTCAGCTCAAAGTCAACTTTATTAACACCCTTAACTCAAATCAGTCTTAATGAGGATTCTATTTTCCAAAAATTAAAAAGCTTAAAAAACATCTCTTCCAGTGGTCCTGATAAAATACCTTCGTGTATTTTAAAAAATTGTGCTAGCTCTCTTGTAACTCCCCTACACATTATCTTTAACAGATCACTTGCCGAGGGTACATTTCCAACTACCTGGAAAGTATCCTATATCACACCCCTTTTGAAATCTGGCGATAGCTCTAATATAGAAAACTACCGCCCAGTTGCCAAACTGTCTGCACTGCCTAAACTATTTGAGGCATTGGTGCATGACAAGCTACAAGACGCACTAGGTCACATAATAAACAAGAACCAACATGGTTTTATAAAAAATAAATCTGTAATATCTAACCTTACGCTTTTCACTCAATATGCCATGGAGTCTGTCGAAAGCGGCAGTCAGTTAGATGTATGCTATCTTGACTACAGCCGCGCCTTTGATAAATTAAATATTAATATATTTATCACTAAACTTGAAGCTTTAGGTGTCAGACCGCCTTTGCTTCAATGGTTACTCAACATGCTTTCAAACAGACAACAGATAGTGAAATATAATAGAAACTCTTATCTCTATACTAACGATGCCGACTCCTACCTAACGTCCTCTACTCCAACGTTCCATGAACACCTATCTGCGCCGTTCGATGTCCTATCAGGATGTCCTCAAGGTGGTCACCTCTCAGGACTCCTGTATGACATCTACAGCAACGATCTAAACCACTTTATACAGGAGAGTGATAGACTCAGGTTTTGGCAGTATGCAGATGATTTAAGAATCTGTACAAAAGTCACAACATCCATGGATTGCAATACATTACAAAGCGCTCTTAATAAAATACAAATGTGGTCTGAGTGTAATAAAATGCAACTTAATGTCACAAAATGTAAAATAATGACTTTTCATCGAAAACAAAACCCTATCCTCTATACTTACACACTCAACGATAGACCTCTTGAATGTGTTACACAGATAAGAGACCTAGGTGTCATCTACCAACCAGATCTGAAATTTAACATACATATTACATACATAGTAAACAAAGCATACCGCGTTCTAAGCTACCTCATAAGAAATACTCGTTTATTCAGAAATCCGATCACAGTGTATATTCTTTACTGTTCACTGGTAAGATCTGTTTTGGAATTTGCATCTATCATCTGGTCTCCCCAATACCAAAATCTCATAGGAAAAGTAGAGCAAGTTCAAAGAAAATTTTTGCGTTACTACGCCTTCAAACACGGTGTCACGATTGAGAATCACAACTATACTGATATTATGACACTAGGTAATACAAAAATAATTTCTCTTCAATCGCGCAGAGAACTCCTCGACATCCTATTCCTAACCAAAATTCTGAGAAATCAAATAAATTGTCCTGAACTCCTAGAACACATTAATTTTCGAATCAACTGTAGAAACATTAGAAATCAAAACCTCTTTACCCCAGACACCTATTCTACGAATATTAGCCAAAACTGTCCAATGAATAGGTTAATGGTAACAGGGAACACATTTTTTACTAGGAGTGACGTAGACATTTTTTATCACTCTTTGCAACAAATTAAAGATAAATATTTAAGTTATTTATAGATAGCATATTATGTAAAAATGGGGAAACCCGTTAATTTATAAAAATAAAAAATAAAAAAATAAATAAATACAGAATAGAATATACCTTGTTTATACTGACGAGGTAAGACTGATACGAGTATGATGAGCAAAAACCAACAAAAAGGTTTGAATTCAAATGCATGTGAACCTGATCTCGTGCGAGATTTGATCTATTTCTTTTTCAACTTCAAGGGAAACTTCGGCGTTGACATGGATTCACGAGACAAACAAAAAGATACTTTGACAATAAAACATGGCCGTAATCAGTGTTATTTTAATCATTTTCTGCGTGAAAAGGTACGGAACAACAGCTTGTTTTTAATAAAAGATAAAAATTAAATTATTCTATGCATTTCAATAAGACTAAAAAGTAACAATGAAAACTAATGTGAAGAATAAAAGAAGATAGATATGCCTTAAATTTTGTCATAATCAAAAGTCAATACGAAAGGAATGAAGTGTTAAAAAAAAGGTTAATCCTAAGCAAATACTGATGGGATTAATTGAGGACATTATCTCCGCTTCTCAAACAAAAAGGTTAAGACTGAGAGGTGTGAACCAACATAATCTCACAACATACGGAATCCAAGAGAAAACCCACACCCCAGCCTTGACAACAAGAGGAACAGAAGACATCCCATTGTGTCCAGCGTCACCAGATCTCCAAGTGTCAAACATTAAAATATTATATTTGTTTCCTGATTTGAATACGCTTGTCCCGATACCAAATGTTTGAACTGATGCATTGGGAACCAACACTTGAAGAAGAAAAGAACCAATATAATTAAAAGAAAAACATACAAACATCCCACACCCAAACATTTTATCCGAAACGAATTTGCCACCTACATTTGAATGCCCCTTCGTTAAATCTTATTTGATTTATTATTGCGCCTTCATCAATCAAAATAACATACAGGACTCGGCGAAATTTCACACCTTTAGTTTGTAGGTAAATATCAGTATATCAGTATAAACAGAAAAGTGAGAAGTTGTACTAGATGTACATGAATATCAGAACATACCTGGACAGCTGTTTCGAGCTTATTTTCTCTCATCAGCAGGTAATAGTTCTGAATATCCATGTCATCAACTAACCTCTCTATTTTAATCAGTATAAACAGAAAAGTGAGAAGATATAAATCACTAGTAATGTTTACTACATACCGATTTAGCAAATAATATGATTGTTTTTAATCACCCAAATATGAATCCCCTCAGTATCAATCATATCATAAAAATGATGCTAATTATTTAAATATAGATACTTTTCACCGTCGGTGAAAAGTATCTCCTAATCTACAACTCCTAATCTAGAAGTCAGTGGTTTGAGTACCAAGAACTGGGAATTTTAGTAAGGTGGGTTTCAGTAATTTGGACCAAACTCTTCTGAATAATATGATCAACACAAATTTTGATAACATGCGAAACTTCGTATAGCAATAAGTCTCTTTATTCGACATCAAAGTAATGAATTACAATAAATGTAAAAATACAATACAATACTCTGTTTATCCTGCAAGAATGACTCTAAAAAGTCCCTTTACTCTCACGGTCTAAACAAAGTCTCATTCATTGGTGTGAATAAAGTGGGCGTGATTATTGCCTATGGCAATCTCTGCCACTCAACTTCCTACCAAGATGTAGATTTTGTTGGATCCTGTACATAAGGTGTTAATGGAGTGTGAAAAGCTTCAGAATTAATCGTATCACCCAAGAAACGAGTCCTGGGAATGTTCAATCATTTGGTCCATAGCTCATAGAGGTCTCACAAGAGATGGCTCAGTGACAAACCCGTTCGGTTAACCCGGTACACCATGTGAACCCTGTCAATAATAGACACTTGTTTATACTGGTTAATTCAGCCCCGAAACGATTTACGGCAATGCCTAATTGTGTAGACTTGCAGAGTAGGAAAATAATAAGGGTCATGCCTCGGGCCAAAACTCGAGTGTAACCAGTTTAATATTCTGCCTGATTTGGAAATCAGTCCACTATTTTAGCAATAAATGTCTCAAATAAATAAATAAAAAAGTCTTCACCTCTTCAACCACCAAACTATACCAACCAGAAAAACAGTAACGAAATAAATTGCTTGAAATAACTTTTCCTAAACAAAAAATAATAAAATTGTTCTCTTCTGCTGACCAAAAAGCCAAATTCTGTTTTCTTTTACAAGACTATTATAATAATAAATAGACCTGGAAATTGTTCTCTTACATCCAGGTTCGACTGTACTAATAGCAATCATGTACAAAAACAGACTAAGGAGCATGAACGGTTAAGATCAGGAGGCATACTGTCTGTCACGCTAATTACACCCTTGACACTTCTTCATCTCATCCTGATGTTGTCCCTGCCTCTCGTCTGTACAAATAAAGTAATTGAGGATGATTAATGGGATTTTAAAAATGTTCAACTGATCGGGCAGGTAATCAGATGATAGGTGGTGATGGGCACAGATCCGTTCTCATTCAAGTGGTCAAATCATAAGTGAAAATTCTGTTTTACATGCAGACATTTTTTTTGTTTCGAACTAATGTCTATCTGCTCTCTACAGAATCGACTTATTTATACAGCCCGACTAGGACTAATAAGTTTTATTATGTAAGCTCAAGACGATTATTTTGTGGTCAAAATCCTAAATGGGAGTATTACTTGTCATGTCCTGGCTGGGTTTCGAACCCACAACCTCTGGATTACCAGACCGACACTTTGACCACTCTTGACCTTTTTGATTTGTAACACACTGTTCCTGTTCTTAATACAATTAGTATAAACTGATGAGTTTATCTGAGGTTGATTCAAGATCTAATTAGATCTTTTGATTTTTTTTTTTTTTCGTCAAACCCACTGTTCAAGATGTTGACTCATGTTATTTATGTTCAAAGTAATTGCACAGCAGCATGCTCGGCTTGCACTCCAGGTGACCCGGGTTCGAATCCCGGCGGGGTCGGAATTTTTTCGGTTCTGTACTTTGGATGTCGGGGCCTACCCTAGCCTCGTAAGGACAATTGGGGTAGTTGTAGAGTTGGCAACGACCAGTGGCGGCATTACGAGATAGATATTGGAATATGACTGTTGGTGTATGATGCATTAGCATTAGTTCTCGTAATGTCGATCCTACCCACTAAAAATTGTGACATACCTATATAATAACACAAATAACTAGCTCTTTATCTTTGATTTAAAAGTCTGAACATAGGTTTCATAGGTACTCGTAAGCATGTTTGTGCGAGTTCAGATACACATTGTCTGTTATTATACACAAATTATAGAAAATAAGTAAAAACGGATCATGAATTACACTGGCTCTGATGATTTTATGAGCGCTGCCTTGTTAGCCACATGTCTTAGGCATTTAAATAATTATGGTTATGACCAATTACCGGGAGAGCAGTGTTTACGGCTCAACTTGTCGAAGAAAGAGCACAAACACTTTCCGATGGGTAGGAAAGTAAAACGCTGGTTCTGAAACGCCAAGAAACGCAAAACAGATTAGCAACAAGACCAGAGACCACCACGTGAACATTGAATCAATGGGTTTTGTGGATTAGTGAACATTGAATCAATGGGTTTTGTGGATTAGTGAACCTTGAATCAATGGGTTTTGTGGATTAGTGAACATTGAATCAATGGGTTTAGTGGATTAGTGACCCTTGAATCAATGAGTTTTGTGGATTAGTGAACCTTGAATCAATGGGTTTTGTGTATTAGTGAACCTTGAATCAATGGGTTTTGTGGATTAGTGAACATTGAATCAATGGGTTTTGTGGATTAGTGAACCTTGAATCAATGAGTTTTGTGGATTAGTGACCCTTGAATCAATGGGTTTTGAGGATTAGTGACCCTTGAATCAATAGGTTTTGTGGACTAGAAAGCTGGGTAATGCTTCATACGGTGCGGCGAGAGCATTGTTGAAATGATATCATATATTTAGCGAATATCCGAATATCCCTGGACAGCTGTTTCCAACTTTTTGGCTGTCTTCAGCAGGCAGTTGTTCCGAATATTCAAGAACCCATCCTCTCCAGCATTGACGGCTGGACCGCTGGTAGAACTAAAGCGGGGGGGACTACACTGCAACATTTTGTTTCAAAACCTTACGTAACAATTTGCCTCGAATATCGAATGGGAAGTGTTGCCAAGCAATGTTTCAGTCAGTGGGATTCGATGTATTTTGATTCTAAAAGAAGAACGGAGCACGAAATGTTGCCGAACGCTTCGCAACATTGCAAGACAAAATGTTGCACTCAGTGCGATGAGTCCTATTATACCAAGGGTTGGGTGGAAGAGATTGCCACAGGCAATAACCCCGCCCTTTAGGTTTAAGACATTAGCTTCATTTTTTTCTTCCTTGTTTCTTTGTATTAATCTATTGATGTTTTTTCTTTATAATTTCATTGTATTTTACTGTATATATTTTTGTCTTACCTAATAAAGCATACTATAACAATAATAATACTGCAAGAGACATTGCGCATTCCGAGAGCACTCTCAATTGAGTTGTTAAGTTCATCGCTTCATGTCATAAACTTAATTACTGGGCTCGCCCCCTGGGTTATGGGTGATAGTTTCACAATGGAGCACACTCGGGTCTCTTGGTCATAAAATTACAGCCGAGCTATCAATGCAGAAAACTTCATTTGCTAGGCGGGAACAATTCGAGCCAAATCAGTGCAGAATTTTAAAAAAAAAGTCGAACTGGATAGAGAAAAGTTCGATACAAGAGAACAATATCCTGGTCCAGTTTACCTCTTTATAAGGGAAAATAACCACTTTGTAAGAGCAACCTTTATATTATAAGAGAAAAAAATTCCGGCCCCTTGAGTTTTCTTATATCCAGACTGTACTTTACTCCAGAATGACTGCTGGAGTAAAGAGACTTTTCAGTCTTACCTCGGCAGTATAAACAAGGTATATTCTATTTTGTTCTATTCTATTGTACTCTATGTGCATGTAAGGAGATGTAGGGTCATATGTAACTGGGTTTGATGCCGAGTAAGGATACCAAAGTGACTTCGTTTTACAGAGAAAAATAAATACTCAAGTTAGATTTGTAAACCGATAGCCACCGCAAATTTTCCCTCTCTGGTATCCTTACTCGGCGCCAAACCCAGGTTCATATGACATCCTATAATACATCTCTTTACCTGCATATTTGTACATTGTAGGTATACCGACTATATAAAGTATAAAATAGCACCGAATGACCAAGAGCCACATTATAAAATTATAAGTAAGATAAGAAAAGAATGTCCTTTATTTAAGACTTGGTGCGTGGTGATAGTTTGGAAAGTGGACTTTAATTGACGGTTGAAATCTTTATTTATAATTTGGCCCTAAGATTGAAAATACTGAAATGAAAAAAGATGATAGAATAAATAGCGTAAGAATTAATTCCTTGATTATGAAAATTAAATTAAATTAAATCGTAGTGATTTACTTTAAGTAGTATAAACCGTGTGACTATTTTGAGACTACTGCCTGTAGTCCAGAGATCCCGAGTTCGACCCCGGGTTGAGGAATAATTTTCGTAGAAAATTTTGTTCCTTCCAAACACGTGAGGCTGGCATTTCCGGCCCTACCCAGGCTGGGTGAGGTCAATTTGGATAGCTGGTACAATTCCCAGCGAATGGAGGGTAAAATCCCCTTTGTGGCTAATTTGAATCAGGACGTTAAAATCAAATAAAATCAATGGACATGAAAGGAGCCTATTAGACATTGGATTTGGGCGTCCATATAATCCTCTCACCACCGTGTTATAGTTATCTGTGCCTATCTCACGGACACGGAATTATTATTATTTTAAGTAAAATAATTTCCCCTTTAGGATTAGCCCCATCATTCCTCCACTACACGTCCCATTGTTAGGTACCTACGTTGATGGTTACACACCTTGTAATTTTATTCTCTAAGTGCATCTCCTCAGAGCAGATTTCTCCCTTCTATAGAAGTTTCAATTTATTCAGTCTCATTTTGTAAACAAAAATTATACCCACTTACTTATTAACAAAGTTATTAAAGTTAAACACTAGAAAATTACCAGTATGTTTAAACCTTATGAGGTTTGAAATTCTAGTGACTACCTCGGATTGCTGTCTTTCAGTGTATTTTTTGTTTAATGTTCTCGAGCGAACAGCTTTGGTTTCTCTCTTGGATTTTTTGAAAATATGAAACAAGATGATCCTAACACTCGCAGAGTGATCGATATAGCATTAAGCACTTGGCGCGAATATCCACTTAAAAATTGGTTTTACATACTTCAATATACCTATCTTTAAAGGAACTCTTCCAGAATGCTTAAAAAAAATCAAATTGGAACATTAAAAGTTATCATATTTGTGTCATTCACTTTCGTGATATCACAACTACTCAAACTCGCTTTACTAAATCTACGCAGAATCTGGGACTTGAACCACCACCCTAAAGGTCCGCTGTCTGCCAAGTCCGCCGCCTTATCGACCAAGCTACTGAGGTCGGTTCCACAATTAAAAGGTAAATCAAAATCACGCCAAGAAGAAAGATGTTCAGTAATTCAGTACATAATTGTGAACTTGGTCATAGGTGAGGAAGTCAAACTGCTGATGAATTTTGATGGTATGGTTTGAGCAACTACTTTCACCTGGAAGTCGGTGGTTCAAGTCCCAAGAATGACGAATCATAACACCTAGGACTTTTGTAGTTTGTCCCCCCCGTTCATCGCACCATAAAAAACACGTCACTACCTTATGACACAAGTACTAAAGAAAAATACAAAGCTGACTTTGTAGCTTCTTCGTTGAGAGGGTGGAATTGTAACCTGGAGGTCGGTGCTTCAAGTCCCAAGTTAGATAAAATTAGTAATGGGGAGGTTGAGTAATTGTGATATCACGATTATGATGGACACAAATATGATTTTCTTTAATTACAAAGATGACTTATCTATAAATTATTATTAAATCTTCATTCTTCAAAATAAAACTCCTCCACTCTCCACATCTTCTCCACGCATTGAAGAAGACAGTAAAAGTAACTCGACACTTGTTGAGCTGTCAATGAAAAATGAATTCTCCTTTTTTTACCGTCTACCTTGTATGCAAAGTGAAATATCATCCTAAAAAGAAAAGGTAACGAACAAGAGTCTTAAAAACGTCAAACTGTTTCTACATAAATAACAAGTTAATAAGGAATAGGTGTTATCCACCTAATATAGTTGTAAAGAAGTTTGATGTTTTTTAAAACTTATAGATAAACTTTTACTTTGAGGGCGGTGCACTTGTCAATAAATAAGAATGCTTAAAAATAAATAAATAAGAATGTTTTATTTATTTACCTACAGGTACTAACCTCCAATTCTTACACAGAGCAGAAATCTTTGTGTAAGTTTAAAACACATGTCGTACTAATTATGTAAGGTGAACATTGTAAAAGTTTGTCTGAATAAAATTGTCTGTATTTGACTGATGCATCTTTCATTGGTATTATTTATTTTTTCAAATAGTAAAAAAGAAAGAAAAAAAATCAGTCACAGCACGAGGATACAAAATTAATTACAACATTGTATCGTATAATCTATTATCACGGCCATGCCTTAGAGATTTTAAATTCATACATTGGCTGTTTAAGTAGGGGTAAAGATTAGTCAAGTACAGAAACATCACGATGCAGAATTTCCTTTTCATGTCCCTGGCCTTCGAAACCCTCGGCCCGTGGGGAGAATCCGTACAACTTCTTGTCAGAGAGGTGGGACGACGACTGATTAAAATAACAGATGACATCAAGTCAGCATTTTATTTCAAACAGAGACTTGCTATGGCCGTCCAAAGAGGCAATGCGGCGGCCATACTTGGCACATTGCCTGTCAACCAAGGGCTCGATGAGGCTTTTGTACTATGATTTTTAAAAATAAACGAAAAATTTCCATCTCCTTAAAAGAGTAGTCCAATACAGTCACAGCTTTCGCGGTTGTCTCTTTTTCTCGAACTTGGTCCAACAGATATATCTCCAAGTTGAACTCCAGTTCACTTACTAGAGAATTTATGTAGGTATGTTATATTCATAAAATCTATCCACAGATTCTTCTAAAGTCTATCGTTCGAACGAACTCATATTAACACAGAAAATAGCTCATAATTTTTGCACTTAATTTTGACTTAGAACAAAAGGTTTTTTTTTTCTAAATACGCTGGAGATGTCAGGGGATCAATGTTTTTGTACCCAAGGCTATCATATCTCAGGACGGTTAATAACCTACTATTATAGTTTTTACACCTAAAGAAGGGAAACGATTCATAAATTAGCACACAAGAAGACAGCGAACCTACTCAAGCATACCTATTTGTAACTAACTTTTTTAAATGGAACCTGCGTTTGGTTTAGATGGTGAATTGAGAATATACCTAATATAGAAATTATCACTATTCATTAACGCCCACTAGGCCTCTAATATAGTTATAGGATATAGGTACGGTACTACATTTACATCACATTACTTCATTATCTAGATATCAATACAATTTTGTGAGTGACTCAGTGCCGAATTAACGTGTTTTTGGCACTGAAAACTGACAATCGAATTTGTAGGTATCCATGACTTTCATTTCTACAAGATAAGGAAAGTAATGTTACTTTTGTAATGTTAGTACTATTATAGGATAAAGTAGTCACTGTGGCAGAGCGAGTTAGCGCGCTAGGCATTGCACACATGGTGACCTGGGTTCGATTCCCAGCGGGGGAGGATTTTTTCTGCTCTGTACTTGGATGTTCGGGGTCCACTCATACCTCGTGAGGAAAAATGAGTAGCTGCTTTAATATGAAGAAGCGACCAGTGACAGAATCTTATAGGCAAAAAAATAATACAAGATATTGTAAATTAAAGTGGTAAAGTCCTATGATTCTGCGCTACCCACTAAAATTATGACATAATAACACAAAGAAAAAGCATTATTATATTTTTATATATTATTATTACCTATAGGATAAGGAAAGTAAAAGAAATGGGTATTGCCATTACTCAAATACAGAGATCAGTGAGTGAGTTATCAATATGTCAGTGAATGTATAACCTATTTCTGTAAGATCGCTCAAGTTAAGCAACGTCCAGCGACTTTAGGACATATTGAGTGACCTCTGACCTCATGTTTGGACACTCATAATGATCGCTGTTCCTGACCCAAACAAACCTGGTAGACTGGGCAATTGGTTTGTACGTTTTCAGCTTATTACATTAAAGTACCTTATAGTCAAACATTCCGTAGGAGAACAATTAAAAAAAAAGTAAGACCGAATTATAAAACAGGATTAAAGTTATGATGAGCCACACTGTCCCTCAACTCGACTATTTTGCGCTGTGATTGGTTTATACCCCTTGTTGAGGATGTGTCGGGCTATCTTGACTTTAATCCTGTTTTATGATTTAGATTTTAAGGACCTCTTTAAATTATTGCAGATCACCATAGGCTGATTCTTATAAACATAAAACGCCTTCAATTATTAATCTCTGTAGAGAAGAAAATTGAAAAAGTATAGCATATGGCATTCATTTAATATGAAGGCGTCAGGTAAATACTATTGAAATATTGAATCCTAAAAGATAGAGCCCATAAAGTCAGCAACGTCTCATCTAGTTAAATAAAAACTTTTCTTTAGCATCAAATTCCATCATGTGATGCTCTCGAAATTTAATAATTTTCCCAGTTTATAAACGCATTAAATACACATAGATAGGTACACGGTATACCTATTATTTTAAGGTTAATTTTATCTGTCATTAGTGTGTCCCTAATTTAAGCGCATACATTAATCATGCGAGAATATTTCAATCAAACCTGGATGTAAGAGATCGATTTCCTGATCAAATGTCAATAAAGTTTACCTCTTTATAAGAGGAACAATTTCTTCTCTTGAGTTCTCTTATATCCAGGCTCGGCTGGATTCTATTTGGTGCCTAACAACTAACAATGCACGGAGCATTAAGAGAAGAAAAAAAAAATCATCTACAACAATACTGCACCTTGCATAAATTTATGAAGATATCTGAAGGAGTTTTATACTCATACGGTTTGATCTATGATACCTACTCAACCTAATTTAACAGAAGAAACCAACAAATACTTTTACAGACTAACTTTCCACTTAAAAAAAATATATTTAGTTTATTTTTTGATAAATTTTAGTTTATTTGTTTGTGAATATTTCATTTTTCATTTTACTGATGCAGCAGAATTTGTTTTGTTTTTTTTTTCTTTACTTTGAAAATGTAAAATATTTTACCTACTAACCTACCTACAAAAAATATTTCATTAATTTGAATAGGAAATTAACTATAATTATGCTTCACGTTTTGAAGCTCGTTGCTAAAGATTTTTTAATAATACTTTCTTTATCTACCTCCTCTGGTTATTCTACTATTGGTAGTTGTTCCTAAAAGTATCTGCTACTCATTCTTCCGACGCAGGAAGGGTAGGACTTGAAACATCAAAATAATCACGTTTCCGGCCCAACCCAGGCTGGCGAGGGTTGGGAGTGCGGATAAATTATAAACAGGTGCCGCACCCCGAAATAGGCTAGTAACTACTAGCTACATTAACTCGCAATTCATTCATCGCTACAGAGAGCTAACTGGGGTTAATGTGACCAGTTGCTGCGATTTCCAACAAATGGAAGGTAAAACCCCTGTCCTAATATCCTACTGGTATATTAATCTCAATATTTATCTTTGGACATGTAGTGAGCATAGATATTATATCTGGACGTTCATGCAACTGTTCCATCACCGCCATTTGGTTGTCTGTCCTTTTCTAATTCTATGGAAATCATATTGTTAAAAATCCATAGTACATTACCTATTGGAAATCTCAGCCCAGCAGTTAACCAAAACCTGGTATTGCGTCCTCATCTTTTACGATACATAAAAAGTATCATGCTCATAGAATATCATGATACTCATGAAATATCATGATCATCATTTCTATTTTCACCATCAAAAGCTTTACATCGTCTCCATTAGTATTACGTAGGATTTAATCTCATCAGAAGATCACTCACTGTAGGTATATCTATGAAGATAGAAAATTAAAGACAAGTTCTTCAATTTGTACAAATAAATAGTGTAAGAATATATTTCAATTAAATTGTAAGGTGGAACAGTTTATGAAATTATTCGTTTTAGATTCTGAAATCAAAAATGATTTGATTCAAGAATTCGGTATTATTGATAACAAAATAAACATCTGAAACTTCATAAACAAAGGTTGATCAAAAATATAATACCTAGGTACAGAAACAAAATATTTGACTCGAAAATATTAAAAAATGGAAGTAGGTATTGATGAAATTTGAATTCTATATTTCTCATGTCAATTGTTATGAAAATCATTTCACGTAGAGTGCATTTTCAAATAACGAATTTTCAGGTATTTTGAAAACATTTGAAAGGAATTTTTATTTTGAAAGAAAACCTACTATTAATCATAATATTAATAATATTTCATTGAAATAATATCATCAGTAATGTTTCTAAAACAACTAATTAATAAAAGAAATGAATGCTCAAATAATCTACCTAATAAAATTTGAAAATATTGAAAGGACCACCTTGAAATATAGGGTTTTTCTAACCATTAAAGATGTAATGACGTCTATATTGATGGGATATTCCATGAAAAATTTACATAGACATTCTTCTGAGCAATAATTATCTGTCGAATATATCAATATGAAAATACAATCGTAAACAATATGTAGGTACTAAAAGTATTATGTATAAAATATACAAGAAGTTGGAAACAATATAGAAATAAAACTTCCAATTATTCGGGGTTGTAATAATTTATTGCAACGTGCAATGACAAACTGAGAGGCTAGGCTCAAAGAATAAAAATTCTCTGTAAATTCAACTTTACAGAGAACTTTATATAAACTATGTGTGGTCGACTGGTCTCAAACCGTGCGGATTTGGCAGTTCAGATCCCACAAGAATGAATCCTCGTTTTTAACTATTCGAAAATTCGACCAATACATTAATAGTGCCTAACTTCTTAAACTGCTGTACGATGAGGGCTTACAATTTTTCTCCGGGCAGTGTTAAAATAACGCCATTTACATGATTATTCCGTTCTCAATTTCTATTTTTCATTTGAACAGGGCATTTTTTTAGACCACCCCCAATCATAGCCTTGAAAATCATTTGCTTTCCACACTTAATCCTCACTGGTTAAAACACCAAATTCTGCTTCACACGATGGATTTAAAACTCCGGCATCGAAAATTAAGTCGATTCACCTTAGTCAAAGATTGACAAAAGCATGAAATTCTCCTAATAAAATGAAGAATCTCTCAACTCTAGCAGAAAATATAAAGCATTTTCAAATATCTTTCTATTAGATTTAGGTAATACTAAACAGATTTAGGTTATACTGAATAAAATACTGCAGAGAAGTTCCATTTCGGATAGGGGACTTTTTTTCACAACTACTCTATCAATTAGCATTAAATTTAATGTTCTAAAAATCATTTACTATTGCCTAGTAAACACTAACCAATAAAATCAACTCCTAGTTCTTCTCCAAACTACGAATACCGTAATACAAAAATAAAAAATCTAAGTAGTATCAGTTTCCGAAAAACGCGTACTCCTAAAGTTTGAACTTATTAACTACCATCACAGAAGTTAAAATTATTTAAACATAAATTAAAAAAATGTTCAGTTTTATACAGAAATATGTCACAGTCATCAGCACAAGTTAGAATTGCAGAATTTGGTTGATCCAATCTCGGAATTCTGATATTCTTGTGTAAACGCCAGGCTGGTTGGGTTTGGCACAACCGATTCCCCAGGATATGATTCCGGCTAGAAGCCATCTCTTGTCTGGGCGCTGGATAACCATAGGTCCTCCGGAATCTCCCTGTAAAAGTTCAACAAGTTACAAATCAGAACCACTTATAACTTATACAGCACATGCACACAGGACACATGTGCTACTCAGGGAAAGAGCCAAGAACATCAGTTGTAGGTTGTCACTCTTAGCATACTTGAGGCAATCCGTAGGGACAATTTCTTGTCAAACTTGACAAAAGTTCAAACAAAGCCTTTCAACATCTGAATATTGGTATATTCCTCACCTCACAAGAATCGAAGCTGCCCTTCTTCCAGCCAGCGCAGATGAAAATCTCAGGAATGTGCTCTATGAATCCCGCCGCTCGGTACATTGTCTCACACAGCGAGTTGTTGATCACAGGGACCGACACTTCTTGCAGGACACTAGGCAGGGAACCATCTGAAATCCCCAGAGAAGAAGTGTTAGTAAATTAATAATCCACAGTGCATAATACTTGGTGGAGCAAAATCCATATTCATTGTCTCTTTGGAAACTGTCACATTGGAGTGCAAAGTACTCTTCAATCATTTTAAAAAAATAGGTAGTACATTAATATATAATAATAATAATAATAATAATAATTCGCCTTATTTATACTGCCCGATTAGGACTATTAAGTCCCATTATTCCAGCAGTAAGCTCATGACGTATTACATATGTGGTAAAAACTCAAATGGGAGGATAACTTGTCATGTCCTGGCTGGTTTCGAAACCCGCGACAACTGGTCTATGGATTCACAGAGTCCTCCTTTGCCACTGAGCTACCGGGACTAGGTACCTCGCAGAATTTAAAATAATTACCTTCATAGAGCCGACCCCAGCCGGTCACATGGGCAGAGGAGCCAACAAAGTGAGTATCGTCTTCAGGAACACAAATGGGAATGATGTTGGGCTGGAATTTCACCGGTTCATAGAACCTCAAGAGGGCGAGGTCATATTCAAATGTGCGAGGTCGAATTGAGGGTGCGACGCCACAATCTGGACTCTTCTCTCCTGGTAGCCGTAGGGTTCATCCTCAGTGGATAAGTCATGCTCGCCTAAACGCAGGAGAAGGTCACTCGGTGGCACACTGAAGGAAAAAAGGACGTTCAAATGAAAACTTGACTAGGTCAAATTAAAGTTAACTGTGCCAGCGTCGATGGCGCGTTGAATGCACCGGTTCTCGTAGGATCACCGAAGTTAAGCAACGTCCAGTGAGGTGAAGACTTCGTGATACTGGCATTCCGGCTCAACTGAGGTTAGGTGAGGTTAATGTGGGTAGCAGTTTCCTGTGAATGGAGGGTAACACCCCCGTCGTAATATGACCATGCAGTTGAAAGCGGCGTTAAAACCAAATCAGAAAAAAGTTAACTGTAATAAACCATGTAACAACAGGTCATAATATACTTTATATACCCGTGGGTTATTCATAAACCACGGGTTTATGGTACAGGTGTAAAAGTAGGACCACAGACTGTTATGGGAACTCCTGTCGTAGGAGGCCACCAGCAAAAATAACCCTAACCCTTAACCATCCTAGCTGACCGATTTCTACAGGGTTTAATGAGGCTTAAAACATGAACCACAACAGAAAAAAGTGTTTCTGAGAAAACCAGAGCTTCTTAAACTTTTTCAATTATTAGTTAAACTGTTTAATCAATGTTCATTCACATAATAATAATACCTAATAATAATATTGCCTTATTTATACTGCCCGATTAAGACTATTTAAAGCCCCATTATTCCAGCAGTAAGCCCAAGACATATTATTATGTGGTAAAAATCCCAAATGGGAAGATAACTTGTCATGTCCCGGCTGGGTTTCGAACCCACGACATCTGGATTCTCTGGATTTACAGAGTGC
The DNA here is from genome assembly GCA_024516035.1 of Bactericera cockerelli. Taxonomy (NCBI): domain Eukaryota; kingdom Metazoa; phylum Arthropoda; class Insecta; order Hemiptera; family Triozidae; genus Bactericera; species Bactericera cockerelli. The sequence goes on along the minus strand of CM044967.1, from coordinate 12,659,853 downwards.
CGCCTTTACCACTGAGCTAACTTTATCCTAGCGGTGAAGCGCAGGACTAAAGAATACTTGTTGTATTTGAAAATGGGATTAGTGTGAACGTATCTTACTCTTCGACGCAGTGAGCGGCGGTGACGGCCCAGTTTTCATTGAATAAGGCGGCTCCACACTTGTGCAGATAAGTCGATCTGATCCATTGACGCAGAGATATCTAAAGAAAGCAACAAGAAATATTTTAATATTAAATTTTATGCTAGTACTTATAATAAGAATAATACTCTTCAGTGGAAGGTCTATTAGATACTTACCACCAATACCACCCAAACCTATTTAGGTTTTTGTTCATTTTTCCTAAGCTATTCAAAACCTTAGATACTTAATACTTACAAGCATTGGGTGGGATCTGATCTACAGATCAGGATCACAGATCCATGCGCTAGATAAGCTAGATTGTTTACATTACAAGTCTAGTGACGTAACCACATCCACTACCAATGCTTAGAAATCGATCTGAACTTTGCCCCGGAACCGCTTTCGCATTACTCCAGGACACTTTACCTTTACATTCATGGCATTCCGGAAACGGAAAAAATCGGTTACAGTTTTCGGTTACCGCTTCGGCCGCGATTTGAACCTGCAACCTCCGTGGCTCAGTGGTTAAGAGCATTGGTTACTGACCCGGAGGTTGCGGGTTCGAATCCCGGCCGGAGTGGAAATTTCTAACCGAAATTTTCCGTTTTCGGAATGGCATGGATGTAAAGGTAAAGTGCCCTGAAGTAATGCGAAAGCGGTTCCAGGGCACACTTACCTTTAAAAAAAAAAAAAAAAAAAAAAAAACCTCCGGGTCAGCAACCAATGCTCTTAACCACTGTGCCACGGAGGTCGGCAAAAATCTTAGTACTATCTATTTCACACTGACCTCTCGAATCAGCTGCAGAAGTGTAATCAATCATAAGAAGGCTGTGACTCAAGTTTGTTTTCAACAGATATTTTTGTTTTCATGCTCATTGCTCAACAATAATATTATTCAGAAAAGTCCTGTCCTTTTCCCTGTTTATTGATCATAGGTCAGACTTATCAATAATAACTAACTGCGTGGTGTTTCAGCTGAAGACTGGACAATGCATGGAGGAAGTAATGGATAACTCATTATGTACCTATATCTGCTATGTAATGAACCTGTCTCAAAAAATCTGAAATTTTGTGCAGTTATGATGTGACACAGAGGAAATCACAACAGTAATAAATTGATTATTCTCCTTTACCTGCTTTTGAAGGTAATAAGTAGACATATTGAATAGTTGAACTTTTTGTGACAGGTTTGAGGTATGTGCCAATTTCTATTGTATTATTACCTGCCATGGCCATTTCCCAAATGTCGCCTTCTCGCCTCCAACGATTCTAGCGGATGGGAATAATCTGCGACCACAAACTGAAATCAAAAAGGAATTCATTGTTTAATCACATTTTTTTTTTTTAATTTTCCATTTATTTATTACAATTAGAATAGTGTTATAGTTTAAAAATGATAGGATGGTACCCTTTCTCAAAGTTAAAAAAAAAATTGTGTTGAGAAAGGGGAGTTCAGAATTTAACTAGTGGATACATGAAGAATAGGAAAAAAGAAAAGAAAAAAACATTGTCAGTATAGATATTGTTAATCAGGTTAGTGGATCGAATTGTGACTCTTTCTTGATAGGTATCCTACTTGACAAATTTACCATACAAAATGTATAATTTGAGGGCTCTATTGTTGTTGTTGTTATAGCCAGCTTAGCTCCAGCTGAGGAGTGATGGTCTCCAGCCAACTTTAGTTGAAAAGTTAGCTCGTTCTGAACCACATATGTACTTCTATGTGCGATCAAGCATCGTGAGAAATTGGGCTTTTTCTTTACAGAGAAATTAAACGCTTGAGAAACTTCAAGCTAGCCTTGCTTGTTAGGGTTGACTAGTCAGTTTTTTTTTTTTTTTTTTTTTTTCTTATGATTTTTTTTATTTTTTTTTATTATTCTCCCAATAACACACCAATTGGTATTCTCTCCCTTTTCTTTTTGCTGATTATGTTGAGTTGGGTTAGGTTCTACATATTTATTTCTTATCTCTTTGTTTCTTTTTTTTTAAACTTATTTAAATGTATTTTGACTTGTGTTAACAATTTGTGTAGATTGATAAACATTAATAAAAACTTTGATTTGATTTGATTTGATTCTCTGTTTTTAGTCCTCTAGCAAGACACTCACCTTCTCTGTAGTTGGACATGTTGATGCCGTGGGACTCGATCTCATTGCTTTCATCTATGAAGGCTGGGGTGCTGGATGAGGGAGAGAGGGAGGAGGAAGAGGGGTAGGGGGAGGTGGAGGTGGTCTCGTAGATTGTGGAGGAGGAAATGTCCACTTTCTGGGTAGTGGAGGCAGTGCTGGTCTCCGGGAATGGTTTGGTGGTCACGATGGTTGTGGTAATGTCTGCAAGTAAGAGAACGGAATTGTACAAAGCCATATATAGCTAACACCAGGCAATTTATCGCCGTTGAGTTTATGCCCGTGGCTGGCGTATTATTAAGATTTTTTTAATAACAAAAGGAGACTTTGTGCCACATTTGATCCAGCTGTTTCAGATTTCTGTTGATTCAGTGAATGTCAATGGATTTTGTATAATTATAATTAAGATTGTAAGTAATTTGCCTTAATACTTAAATGGATTCTAAAGAGTCCGGTTTGCCTATGATATTTATATTAAATTGTTTTTTTTTTTTTTTTTTTTTTTTTTTTTTTTTGTAATTTCCGGATGACAAACTTGAAGAAATATCAATAAGTAGGTACCTATTATATTACAAATGATTATTTAATATCCTAATATCTGTTTTGTTCTCACTTTTCTGTTGAAAGTGATTATCAAACACAACTCTCTAACATCAAATGACATTTCATTTCAATTTTAATTGAAGCCATGATACCGTTAACACAAAAAGAAAGTGTCTTGTCTCAGTAGTCGTAAATAATTTTATGATTTTTCACAAGAAAGTTTCATGACATTTCATATTGGAAGTAGGATAAAACTGCGGTCATTTTTAATTTGTAGATAAAATAGGTATGTGTAGTACTGAAAGTACGATTTGTTTTAGCAACTATAAATAACTACTACATTTAATATTATTTATGATTAAGATAATATGGTGTTCAAGATGGATCTGGTGTTATTCAATTTTAGATGAAACTGGAATGTATACCGTAGATGGAGTTGGTTTAGCAGTGACATATACAATAATGATGTGGGATGTGGTTTTTCTTATAGTCTTACTTTGTGGTCATTACAAAAATAAATAATATAAATTGGTCCAGAATGCGGTATCTTCACATCTTAACATGAAACTAACTTTCTTGTTTCTTGTCATAAACATGATCCGAAGATTGTCATCATGAGACATTAATTTTATGATAACGAACTATATAATTTTTTCAACCAGCAACGTCATTTTTGAACAGACAGCTTCAGCTTTCTATACAGTTCCAAGAAGTTTTGAAACACACCAACGGTAAGTCCTAGCTTAAATTTAAATTAAAGATTGCCTCGCTTAAACCCTTGAATAAAATAACTCTACTAAAGTTCTTGGCAAGACTAAGGGGCCGAATTATAAAATAGGATTAGATTTAAGCTAAGTGGACTCTATGTCTTACTCGGCTATAGTGTATAGTTTAGTATAGTATAGTAGTGCTTTAGACTAACGGCTCGAGACAGGGAGTCCCATTACGCTAACAGTTTAATATAGCACCTGTTTATTAATTTTATAATGCTCTGTGAGTGGTTAAAAACTCCGACTTGAGGGGTTGTCTGGCTTAGCTTAACTTTAATACTGTTACATAATGTTATATTTCCCACCTTCAGCACAAGATTTTTTATCTTTTGAAGGTGGATATGTATACATTTGTTGAAGTTATTTATTTGTGAAATATCAATGCATGGAAAAAAAACTTAAAAAAAATGTGTCTAGGACTCGAATCCCAATTTTTTGATTCTAAGTCTGCTGGGCCAATGAATTTCACGAGATGTACATAGCGGTACTTGCAATATCAAAAAGAGAAAAATCCTCTCAATGAACACCAGTCTTTTATTCAAAGCGTCAATCATTATTATGAGTTGTAATTCTAACACGCCTGTGGATCAGAGATAAACCAAGACGAGATCGATCAATGATTGATTAAGTGATTAGGTTGTCCACACCTTAAAGAGTGGAAAAGAGATAGCGGTTAACTAGTCAATTGGTATGATAATAGTTTGCATGTGGGAGGTTTGAGGTTCAATTCCCAGGGCCGACAAAAATGTTTTCGGCATTATTGATTTCCCAAAAAATTCGGTGGTCTTGCGCTAATACAAAAAAATGCTAATACTGTCCATTTACAAAAAGAATTCCTATAGATAGAGCAGCTTTTGTACTGAGACACATATGGTTTAAGTTCGTAGTGTTATATCTACCAGGTGAAATCTGTTTTAGAGGAGAACAGTGGAAACCTCTTAGATCGAGGTCATACTTTGCGGCTTAGTACTGAGAGGTTGTATAATGTATCAAGTAGTTTTTACTTTCCTTATCCTATAATAAGGAACGTATGTGTACCTATTTTTTTCATTTTTTTTTCTTCTCTTTTTGGTTACAACAACATAGACCACAAGGAACCTGTTAATGATTTGTATCCTGTACTAAGCGCAAAAGATAGTAAATTGAATAGGGGCAACGAAAATTTTAAAATAAGAAAGTTTAGAAGCTGAATAAGATAGTCATGTGATTTGTAATAAAACGCCCGCAAATCATGAAAGATTAGTCAATGTGCCACGCTTAGTTAATCTATTTTGTAGGTATATTTCCTTAACAAACATGAAGGATAGTAAAGATAATAATTATATAGTGTTGGTGTTTTTTTTTTTTTTAAGCAGGGTAATAAATATCTGACTATGGTTAAACAAACAGCACTAATCAGTTAATTATTATTATTAGCATTAGTAAAAAATTTCACCCTGTTTTGTAGTTGATAATAAATATAAAAAACCCTAAAGCTAAAAAAATGTCCTTCATACACAAGCAAGAACATGACATCTTTTCAAATTCTGAAATTTTGGTTAAACTAAACTGATGATGTCAGCATCAAGCGACTCGCTATTGCAATTCAAGGATGTTTCTTAGTGATGTTCAGTGATTTTTACCAAGTTTTTTTTCATCAATTTGTTTTGGGTTTATTTGCGTTCAATTTCACTAATGTGTTAACTGACGACAACGACGCAATGGTTTTACCCCACATACAATTCTTGGATACCCATCTACTCTCATTACTGCACCCAGCGGCAACTTTACCTCCTCTAACCCATATTTCTGAGCTCACACTGTGACAACATAGCATGTACAGTATTGTACAGGTATCTTACTCTCATTACTGCACTCAGCGGCAACTTTACCTCCTCTAACCCATATCTCTGAGCTCACACTGTGACAACATAGCATGTATATCTTTCATGAACTAAAGACTCGGGAGTAGTGTGTCGAGTCCTCATAGTAAATCGTACGGTACGCGAGAGCATTAACATACGGTGAGAAAGTAAATAGGACCCGAGACGGGCCAGGCACTGGGTGCCTCTTGTATACTCTTGTCCTAACGGTTCCTCCTAACGGATTACGATGACCTTGGCACGAATTTACATACACTTTTGTTTCCTATGGGTTTCACCGAATCGGGTTCCAAAGAGACGAGGATGTGGTTCAAGGTCACAGGGAGTGGAGGACTGAGCGTTTTGGAACTTTCAGCGTATAATACGAGTATATGTTTCATTAATAACTTTTTACTTTCTGCACCAATAATCGGCTTTTCATTCACTACTTTCAGCACTTTTAGAAGACATCTTTTTCGTAACAGGAAGTCATGTGTTTATTATTATGTAGAGTTTATCACAAGAGTTTATTATTATGTATTAGATATCAATATCCTATAAGTCAGCGGTCGGCAACCTTTTGAACTACGCGGACCCCTAGCTTATCTCGAAAAAATTTAAGGGACCCCCCACCCCCACAGGTTTGGACTTGCATGCGGATGCTAAACATAGAGAGTTAGGTGGAAGTAGGGTACTTTGGACTATTTATGATTCGAGTTCATAAGCTATTTTTCTTTTTTTAAATCCTGAAATGGCTTCGCGGACCCCCAATTTAGCTCTCGCGGACCCCAGGTTGCCGACCGCTGCTATAAGTTAATGTAATGTTGAGGTATTGCCAGTATACCTATTTTACCTGTAGCAATGGTAATCAAGTAATCATCTGTGTATTTTTGTCATTTAGTTTGATATTTTGGTCTTAATCCTAGCCACAGGATTTTTCTGAACGCTCTGGATCTAGAAACCAAGCATCGTGAAGAAATGCTTAGAAATCAGCCAGCTAGCTAAGCTGGTCTTTTCTTCCGATTATAGTCACCTCATACGACAAAGGGAATACGTGTCCCTTGATTCTTCACCTGGGTACCTTTCAGATGAGCTAATCCTCCGTTCCAGCTTCAAGTGCTTTGTAATGACAGGATAATATGCAAGCCTGCTGTCAGATTTCCGGCGAACCATAAAATATTTATGTCAGATCCTACCCGAGAATAATCAGAATTCCTCACGTAAACTCACGGCTAAAAGCAATGCTAGTGAGCCGATACACTCGTCAGCATAGAATGTGGGACTGAGAAGCTATTAAACTCTTATGATAATATTTCGCTTACAGCTGAAAAATGATAAGTACAACTTTTGCTGAATTTAATGTATGCCAAACAATGTTCTTCTAATTTAAGAGAATACTATTAAAAACCAACTCAAGCTCATTGTTTAGGGACCCCGGATGTCCCAAAAGTGTAAGCAGAAAAACTATAAACAATCTTTAAAACGAATCCTTCGTCTCTTTGGACGGTGAAAACAAAACGTTTGGCCACTTTTTGTACAGATGAGTATACTTTAAACTCTCTCATAAATATCTTGTATGATTTGTAAGAGCTAAGATGATGGGGTTATTTGGTACTCAGTTGCTCACAATAATGGTTTGGAGTTGTCTTCAGTGTAAGGATCATTATCCAGTCCATAAACTATTAGAGCAAGTCTGCAGCCGGAAAGCATCAGGTGTCTCTAAATCTATCTAAACCTGGGAATTTGCCACATTTGTTGAATGGTAAACTACGCTTAGGTACGAAGATGAGTTGGTTTCTTCATCAAATCAAAGAAGTTTTTTTCTTTCCTCTTGGTATTTTCTCATTTTTCATTTTCTCCTGTTTACCATAAAAACTGACAATTTAGTACTGATATTTGCTCTTGAGGGAAAGAGAACTGCGAGTCTCATAAACAACTTCTCACTTTTCTGTTTATAAATTTTATACTGATTTATACTGAATTGATCACCTCACGTGCCAACTAAGTCACTTACCTTAAAGGTACCCTATCGTTATTATGGCTCGATTTATTGAGGTTGGGAATTAAATAAATCTATAGCGAAATCAGTAATATCACTAAAATTAATAATAAAAAAAAATCAATTGATTTAAAGTCTAGTAGTTTAAGTAATCAGTCAATCGATCTTTCAAAACAGAAAAGTGAGAAGTTTTAATAGATGTATGTAGCTACATGAACATTTACTTACTCTGCTGTGGCGGTGGAAAACTTAGAGTAGTCAGAGAAATCTGAACCCAAGATTCTGTTGATGACGCAACAGGAGCAGAAGCTAGAAAGAAATATCAATGAAAAGTTAGAAATGGAAAATATAAAAGTTAGATTATATAAACCCAGAAATCCCTGAATTCCAATAGCTTGAAGTCGGAGCGGAATTGTATTCAACGATAATAAGAGAGGGAAAGCAAGGTTTTATAATAATTAGGAATTAAGATATTCTTGTATCAGAAATTTAATTTGGTTTTCAGGGTGTATTCAAAACTGTTTCATCACAGAGGTTGTTATCTAAAATCATATAAGTGCTCTCACCTCTAACCCTATAATCTAAAGTAGGATACGTCACTGTTCATATTGAAAGCAGAGGCAAATAATTGAGCTATTAAGTGACCAACACCCTGAACCCGTTTAGGATATAAACACTGCTATTATCCTGAAAGGTGTAAGTGAAGATATTATGTTTTCAACCTTGAATCTAACAAGGTGTTACCAATGGAATGCATTGAACTTGAAAAGAAATACTCAAACTCTCACCAATCCATCAAAGTAATAGCTTCTTTGAACGTACGTCTGCAATCAGAATTTATTTCCAAAGAGAAAACTCAATTATTGGAATGCTCTTTTGGAATTATTACCTATCTATAATATCAATGTTATTTAATATTGAAGTATTCATTATGAATAGCCGAGTGAATTGACTAAGCATTTATTTCATGAAGAATATGAAGATGGTACCCCGAAAACGTAGAATAATATGAGATATTTACTATGCAAAACTACATATTAAAAAAAAAGTTTCAGTATTTTATATTGACAACTTATTTTGTTTTGACAGATGCACATTGCACATGTGGTTCCATGTTAATCTATCTATTCTCTATGACTCTATAGTATCTATACGAAAATGAATTTCTGATAGATAGCATTCCAGCAAAGTCAAAAAAAATGACTCACCTGTAGATGTGGGAGCTCTGATAGTGGTCCCAAGTGGAGGTGGGCGGGTCCTGTCTGGAGGGATGATGGGGTTCTCATCCAGTGTGGTCCAGGTGACCAGGGAGGGAGCAGTGGAGGTGCCATAAGCAGTTCCTCCTCCGATCAAGTTCGTCTCCTCCTCAATCTGCTCCACAGAAACTGTGGTGGACAAGTTCATTGTAGGTGGATAGGAAGAGGGAGGGGAGGACCAGTGTGTCGGTTTTGTAGTAGACTCTACGTGGGACTGATGACTCGAGGTGATGATGTTACTCTGAGTGGGTTTGAACGATGATAGTGTCACAATACTAGGCCGTGAAGGACTAGAAGACACAGTGGTTACAGGGATAGGCACGTAGCTACTGGAGGAGGATGGCTGCTTTGCAGTGGTGGAGGAGTAGCCTCCAGGGTAAGGTGTGGACGTTGGATTGATAGGTTTCTTTGTCCCGGACGAAGGCTTGGAAGAAGGTTGCTTGATTGGTTTTGGAGGTTTCTGTGGTTTCGTGAAGTTGGATGGTTTTGAAGGGTAGTTTGGTTTTGCTGTTGAAGTTGTGCTGGACAAAACTGAGTTGATTGAGCTAGGACTCTGACTGATTGGAGATTTGTTTGGATTTGAGTGGACAGACGTTGATGGCTTGGTTACAATTGTCACAGATGGCGGAGGTTTGGAAGAAGACGCTGCCTGGGGTTTACCTGTTGGTTTTGTCTGAGGTTTCGGCTTGATATGCACAGTTGGAGGTTTGGTCGTAGCTTTTGGAGTTGTGCTATCAGCATACGTGCTGGTGGGGTCTCGTGGTTTTGTTACAAAGGAGGGTGGCACTGAAGTTGTTGAAACACTGGAGCCTTGCGGTCTAGCGTAGGGTACGGTGGTGGAGTGGACGGGTTTGTCAGAGGGTCTGGCGGATGGAGACGACACGTAGGGCTTGGTTGTACTTGAGTATGGTTTCAAAGTGGTGGAAGCTATGATATGCATGGTTGTTACAGGCATGTGTGTGGAGCTAGGGAAGTGGGATGTCTCTGTGACAGGCGCCTTACTCGAACTGGGTGGACTATGCGTCGAGCTTGCTGTGTGCACTGGTGTGTTGGACGACGTGTGGTAGGTGGTTGATAGATGAACTGGATTGTTTGTACTGAAAGCCATTTGTTCATAGTGCACTGTACTGGAGCTAGGATGCTCGTCTATGTGGTTCGTATTGTGAATGAAATTATTAATTGGTTCGTTTATATCTACATCAGTCTCGCCGGCTATTCTACAGCAACTGCCAAAGTAGAATCGGTCTATACATGTACCGAGATGGGTACCATTAGCTTTGGCGCAAGAAAACGCAAACATGCATAGACCTGTCTCTCCCGTCCGTCGACTGACGCAGGGCAAGTGTCGAATATTTCGGCCTGAACCTGGAACATAAATATTATGATCATTAGAAAATGGAGCATTACATTTGCTGTTCAGCCAGCGTCGATGGCATGTTGAATACACCGGTTCCCTTCAGAACACCGAAGTTAAGCGACATCCAGCGAGGTTAAGACTTGGATGGGTGACCATTCTAATTCTAATTCTCGTGACGCTGGCTTTTCCCGGCCCCACTCAGGCTGGGTGAGGTCAATGTGAGTAGCAGGTTTGTGAGTTTCCTGCGAATGGAGGGTAAAACCCCCGTCGTGATATGACCATGGCAGTTGAAAGCGACGTTAAACCCCAATTAAAAAAAAAAAAAAAAAAAAAAAAAAAAAACATTTGCTGTTCAAGTATTTTCAAGGGATACAACCTTGTGAAAAAAAGAGGCCATGATCAGTTAAACTGGTGTTTACAAGTACCGAAGAACGGCACTTGTTGTTTTAGGCATAATAATCTCATTATTCTATTTATTTAGGGTTATTTTTGTAAATAACATCTTCTTCTTCTTCTTTGACTTTGCCTTTTCCCAAACCTACTTGGGGTCGGCACTGGTCAACCTCTTCCCCATGGTTGAGGTTGGTTGATGATTTTGGCACTCCTACTTCGGCATTTTACAACTGGACGACCTTCCTAACGCCAATTCCATTAAGAACTTTTACTTTTGGTATTATGTTATTTACAAGACTGTTGTAAATAACATAATACCTATTCAATAATTTATTTATAGAAATTTTTGTTGTGAATAAACTATTGAAATATTACTATGAAATGATTAATTGAAGTTTACCGAATATTAATTTAAAAAAAAACTTACCTATTAGAATTTGGGACTCCCATGCTGGTAGTGCGTCTACAAATATGTTTGTTACTAATAAATATAAAACTAAAACTACTGAGCTCCGATTGTGAAAGGACTTGAGTATTTTGTACAAACTTCTTATGGGAGAGGTGTCGTTTTTGTACATTGCAAAATTTCTCGCTCGCTCCTCATCTGAAACAGAAGTGTAAACGAACAAATTAGTTTAGTTATCAAAATTTATAAAACAAGAGCTATACCAAATTAAAGAAACTTTATAAAACAAGAGCTATACCAAATTAAAGAAACTTTATAAAACAAGAGCTATACCAAATTAAAGAAACTTTATAAAACAAGAGCTATACCAAATTAAAGAAACTCCGTGCCATCAAATTACAATGGAAGATGGGACAATTAGAGCATCCAGTATGATATGTAGGGACGAGACGCAGATTTTGTAGTTGTGAAAGTTTACCAAGCTTTGATTAATGTACAAAAGCTTGTAAAATGAATTAAAGATATTATCTGCGAAGATAAAAAAATACCATGTGCCCGTAAAGTCGCAAAAAAACCAGATCGAAATCTATGTCGGCAAATGTGTTCTTTTTTAAAAATATTGCTCAAACCTGGAATACTCAATTGCTCATTTCTTAAAAAGTTAAAAGTAATGAGAATTTCGGTCCCTGCAATAATAGAGCCTTTTGTGCGAAGTAAGACAAACGTTTATTATATTCCAGCTGTACGTAAACTCGTGTACTGTTTGTTCACTTCAGTGGATTTTGTCCATGAATTTTTCTCTTGGAAATTCTTCTGATTCAGAAGTTGAAACTGGCTGGTGCCGTGGTACATTTGGCAAAGCTATGAACACCGGACTTCCTGTCTGCAAAACGCAGAAATGGTTCTCACATTCTTAACCGACTTTTCAGTGGCGTAGCCTGGCTTGGTGTAAAATTACTACATTTTACACCTATTCTTATTGTTAAATAATAAAAATCAAGGGGTTGGAATTGAAACTTGTCGCTCTCGATCATTTAAAAATAAATTAGAGGTAATGTCTCATGACTCATGACCTCAGTAAACCTGGCTCAAAACTCTTGCTTCTTGTATTGTTGGTGACAATATCCAAGTGTTTCTTAGCTTAATGACATTTTCCGATCCTTAGGTTTAATAGTCGATATAAATCTTTTTTCTGCTTATTATAAGTAAAAAACACTGCCAATTATGGACACAATAAAAAGTTAGTGGTCAGATGTATGGTTTCTTTCCCCCAGAACTGCTGGTGTGAAAATGATTAATTTAAAATGGGACCATCTAAAGAACGTCTCCTATATGCGTACAAAATTTCATCGAAATCCGTTCAGTAGTGTCCGAGATTTGCGCGTTACAAGAAATAATTTTAACAGACCGACAGATTGAGCATATTACTAAAGCGTTCTGAGCATATTACTAGAGCGTTTTCATAAATCGATGCGGAACTTCCAATTTCTTCGTGAAAATTTTCCAAAAAAATGAAGCATTTCCTGCAAAATCACTAAAGAATATTTTTGATTGCAATTGTCAAGTTCTATCAGGCCTCGAATTTTGGTCACCTAATTTAGATCCACCCTGTATATTCTCAGTTTACTTACAAGGGTGTACTTTTACCAGTTCCAACACAAATCAGAATGGAACACAGGAACACGATGATATAAAACATTGTCTAAATTTCTACTGGATCTGTCAGACTCCTTATTAGATAGAAAAACTAGTTACCTACATCTTGTTTATAAAATTTACAACACCAAATAAATTGCATTATGTGAAATTTTAAAGATTAGATTTTTATGTCTAAAATACTAACTCTGTTATTTGGTAATTTGTATATTTTTGTACAATAAAACTACAACTTAAGTTGTGAATATGTTACGAATAAATATACTGAAATATAGTAATATGTATAACGAAGAAAAAAAACCGTACATCTATGAATACAGACATTTATGACTGGTAATTAAAAAGAAGGAATTCTGAAAACAAACAAGGAATGAATGTTTCTTCCTGGTTTCAATTTTAACACTGAATCTTTCTCGAATATTTTCAACTCAGTCGGACTCTAGGAAATCGAAAGTGTTTCCAGACTTGGAATATCAGTGCCAGAAATTGGTGAGACTTGAATTTCAAAAATAGATAAGCAGGTAACCTTAAATCCTTTCTTTTGATAAATAGGTAGGTGCCTATCTGTGATAGTATTTTGATGTAGCTTCCTAGTCTAGCCATGGTCAATTGGTGACTACCGACACTAATAATTAACATCCCACTCAATCTTGTAAAATAGCATGCCAAGTTGAAAAATCAATCTGAAATGAATTTACCTGAATATCATGTTAATTTCATTAACGTTTTCTTTAAAATATTCAAGATCAACACTATTTTCCAAGATTGTAATTATTATAATATGTCACTACGGCACATTGCACATCCACTAAATTTTGTCCTTTTCCTCTGCAATCCTCTACTCTTCGCATATTCTTTGCGGATCTAAAGTAAAATTTTATCATTTCCTTCTATACGAAAGTACCTTGACATTTTGGTAATTTGTCAGTCATAGGCATGAAATACTGATTTTTTATTATTACCTTACAATGATTGTAAAAATAATTAACATTTTTTAAAGAATATCGAAATTAAATATGTCATTGTTAAAGCTATTACAGAAATATGTACATTAAAAGACCCGGAAATATGATAGTGTGAAAATTTACATGAATTACTTCCTATTTTTTTTAACATTTCTATAGATGCATAAGTGTTTTACAAGAAAGTTTACAACACCATTTACTTCCTTGAAAGTAAGTAGTTACTATTAAAATTAAAGACTAGCATACTTCCTAGAATTTGGCTTGTCATATTGCAGGTGTGAAATTTTCTATAATTTTTTTTTTTTTTTTTTTAGTTTTCAGTGGTAGGTATTCTGTTACAAAGGGTTGACAATATTCTATGCAGTACGTCCTCTTTGCTTTTTTGGCGTTGTTACCAGCGTTTGTTTTGCTTATAGTGTAGCAAAAGGGTAGATGGTAATATACCGAACAGGTAAACACAAAAATAGGCATCCAACTGTCGTGCTGAATACTGTCGTGGTGAATGGATTTAACATCTGTAAAAATTAAGTTGTACCTTTTGCCAGCCAGGCTAGACAAGATTATAAATACATCAACATGAGTATAAGTAATCTGTGGAATCTCGGTTTAACTTATTACTCTTTAACCATGGTATCAGATAAGCATGATGGGTCTCGGTCGGGTGTGCCTGATTACCTATGAGTTCTAATAAGAACAAAACAAATGACTAGGGTGAGAATGATCATTGTAATCAGTGGCGTACCTACATTTCGGGGAGGGTTTTGAGGGGATTTCGGGGGGTGGGGGTTTTGAGGGGGGGTTCAGAAATCTCGCCTAACGTATATTCCATCTTCGCTGGGGTTTCTTGGAAATTTCGGGGGGGGGGGGGGGGGGGGTTTGTCCTGAAACCCCCCCCTGGCTACGCCACTGATTGTAATGAAAACTGGGATTGATGTCAAAAATTTGATTCGACTAACATGGTTCTGACAAATTGAAAGATTCAATAGTTGCATTAAAAAATTGATTCGACTAACATGGTTCTGACAAATTGAAAGATTCAATAGTTGCATTGGTTTTCCTCTCTGATGTACGATGTACGGTTTGTATCATTCAATTATTTTTTCTTTAAGTTCACGCCTTGTTCCTAACATCTGTTACAGATTTATTTATTGGAATAAATAAATGTGTAACTGAGTCGCATTTCCATTTTCATTTTCCACAAACTGGACGTTCAAGAATAAACGAAATCTCATCAAACTGATGGTATACCTACAATCGCAACACCGAAGTTAACAGTAAACGTGTTACAGCTCTGTGTACATCAATACACCATAGCCAAATGCCCATGCAAACTGAGCATGCAAGCTGTGTTTTCGATGCAATCTGTATTTTTCGTATAATCAGTGGCGTTCCATCCAGATAGCAAGGTACCTATTAGTTATGAGTAGTTCTACTCTGGAAACTCATTCAGCCCTGGAGATATAAACCATGATTTGGCCAAGTGTCAGAGCTCTAATCTTGTGTAATCCGGCTAACGTGAAGATTTATATGAGTTTGAAATGCATCAAATGATGCATGGATTAAAAAAAAAAACTGATTTAAATAATATTAAATTTGGTTGCACTTGGTGAAAAGAAGAAAAACAACTTTAAGAAGAAAAACAACGTGTTTCAAACAATCACTGAGACAAATCTATTAAGGTTATTTTCTTCACCAAACCAAAGTCCAATGCAAAGTACTAGAATTAAGCAGATTATTTGCGCTGTGCATAAACAATTTATTATATTATAGAGCCACTTTTCATTATTACACCCGTTGAAGTGACACGGCACTGTTTTTACCGCTCTACTTATTTCATTTTAAACGAGGGACACGACTATGTAATCAATTATTGTAACGGAAAAAAACTCTAAAACCAATCGAATTGCGTGAAAAGTATCAATCAGATCCATAATTGTAACCATTTATTATTATTAGAAAGTAAATTAAAACAATGGAAACACATTCACAAGAATCAAATTGAAGAACAATAAATTCCGTAAGACCAATTTCTAAGAGAAATTTTTAAAATACGTCGATCTATGAATTGATCACGCAATTTCTTCGCATTTCAAACATGAATAATTGGTTATCTTTAGTGAACCATTTCGGTATTCCCCGAAGATAAATAACATCTTGCTGTTTGAAAAGAAATTTTATCTCTGGTTTTATCTGGAGATAATGAACATTTCTGCAGGCTCTGATATTACGAAATTCATTACAATGAATTGGAGAGCGTTGAATTTCAAAGAAAGTTGTAACATTGCTCTTTGCATGAAGTAACACATAATGGTGGATAGCTGGATACTTTCTTTGGTTTTAGAATTAGTTACAATAGATAAAATTTAAATGAGCTGAGTTGCTCAGCAACTCGACTTAAAGACAAAGGTCTCGGAACATGACATGAGAGGATCAGCGGTTTGGTATGACATTCTGAGGGTCAGGTATAATCAGGATGTTGTAGAAAATGCTTTCAGCATTAAAATGTCCTAGTGGTTACCTTACATTAAAGGATACAATAATAGAAATGATTTGCGGCTCATTTGACGTTAACTATTGCAATATAGAGAAACAATCTAATCAGATACAGTTAAACCTCGATATAAGAGAACAAAATATCCAGGTTCACTTTATTTCTTAAGGGGAAAATATCACCACAAATCTAAACCCAACAAGTTTGTCATCCCCTGCTCTTAAAATCACCTCTGTAAATATTGAAGGTATTTCAAGCATTAAAGAGGAACTGCTTGCAGATTTGTGCAGGGAACAACATATTAACATTCTAGTCATCAAAGAAACTCACAGAGGAGTAAAAAAAAAAAAAAAAAAACGGACCCGGAAAGCAAGTAAGTAGGAAAAAACCTCTTTATTAGAGAAACCTGGATGTAAGAGAAAAAATTTCCTGTCCCTTAAGTTCTCTTATATCCAGGTTGGACTCTATAACTAGATGATATACTTCCTAACCTAAGGAAGCAGAGTCTGTAATCTCCTACGGATACGAATGAAAACTGGCCTGCATCCTGAGAGTACAACATCTTCATCTCGAGAGACTAGTATTCAAGTTGATTCTGCATAATTATCTCAGACAAGCAGGTCATCATGTGCCCTTGCTAAGTTCTGAGCACCGGTATTTTATATTAACGGTTTTTATTTCAGGAATGTCTGGATGTAACCATTTTATCATAATGTTATTTGTGTTCGGAATGTGGAATGGTTGGAGAGCAGTCGGGTAATCACGCGAATGACTAAACATATCATTAGACTTCGTATGGAACTCGTTACCAAGTCATGTTTTGCCCAATGTTTAGTTTCTTATTTGAGAACTACACAATTCCATAAACAAAAGCAGAAAAAAATCCAAGAAGTAATCAATAGGATGTTTGAATTTGCTGGGTCAAAGTCAAACAGTGAACTGAAGAAAAAAAGAAAATATCGAGAACCAAGTAACCAGTCGAAAGTTTTAACATCTGAAATAGATTCATAGTTGTAGAAATATTCATTGAAATAGGATAATGAATACATAATAAATAATGACTACTGTCAAAAACTGGTGTTTGAAATATTTCTTCTATCGATTTGTTCAAGACTGAGGAATCACGCAACCTGCGTTTCCTCTTTAGATGTCCAAGTGGATGGTGGTATACATGAGGAAACTGTCAATAAGATATTCAAATGAGGCATACAGTTTCAAAACTCTTTATATCCACTTTTTCAAATTTTACAAGAACAACAAAAAACGATAAAGTCCATTTTTTATTATTTTCCAAAGACAATATCATATTGGTAGATAGTATAAGCCTTAACACAACTTTTTATGACGAGAAAAAAACATTTTATACAGGTGTTCTCGAAATATTTAAGAATTTAATTTGGATATAAACAGTTTTGCTACCTTAGCATGGATATAATAAGTTTTGCAACCATATCAAAAGGATATAAAGAGTTTTGCAGCAGCACAATCTATTATCATCAGTCACTTATGCCTGATAATATCATAGAATAAAAGAAAACAATTGGTACTTCAATAGTTTTGTTCAATAAAAGTTGGCATGTATTTTTATCAGACAAATTTGAGTCAAATAGATACAGTCAAATCTTCATTATCTTCTGGGAAACAATCTTCATCATTTTCTTCTTCAGCTACATGTGGGGCAGTAGCCTCTTCTTCTAGTATTAATTTGTAGAATTTGAGATCTTTCCTTTTTTCCAAGACTCCCCAAAATGTTTTTATAGTAAATTATAAACATCAATAATCCGACCTCAGTAGCTTGATCAATAAGGCGGCGGACTTGTAACCTGGAGGTTGGTGGTTCAAGTCCCGGTTTCAGCGTAGATTTAGTAAAGCGAGTTTGAGTAGTTGTGATAATACCAAAGTGATTAACACATATATGATAACTTTTTTTTATTAACATCAATAAGTTTTTCAATCTGTTGGTTCGAATCCCACCCAGTGCATGAATTTTATTCACTAATTTGAGTTTGTAACCACATAATAATAATAATAAGAGTCTGAGGGTCAGGTGGTAGAAAATGCTTAAAGCATTAACCTCGCCTGGTGGTTACCTTCCACTAAATAGTGTTATTATTTTTAATAAGTTTTTCAGGTTTGAGAAATTAATTAAACTCTATAATGGTTGGATTGAAATTAATCAAGTTTTTACCTTTCTTCATAACAGACTTAAATTTGCAGACATCTGATCTGTAGGGAACTTCACCTTTCACAAGAACAAAGCCTTTCTTTCGATGGACATAACGAGTTTTGTTACCGATCATTTCCCCTACGCCATTATTATACTAGGATATAAAGAGTTTTGCAACAGTTTTTACGCATGGATATACAGAGTTATGCAGCCAAATCTCCTTTGGAAATACTGAGTTTAGCAACCGACTTGAATCTTACTCATGATATTACACCGGGTTCTACATAGTTTTGCTACTAAATATTTTCAGATAATGTGTGCTTTGTTCTGAAGATTTCAAAAATGTAAAAATCTGCGTTTTCGATTTTTTGGATATAAAGAGTTTTGCAACTGGACGCCTCAAATGAAAGACCCACTATTTTTAGAATTCAACAACAGATAGGCTTACATTGTGAATTAGCTGACTTAGTGAATGAATTTTTCTCCTTCTGTATCTTTAAATTTTCCCAAACCTACTTGGAGTGGGCAGCGTTCAAACTCTTCCTCCTTGTTGAGGTTGGTTGGTATTGGGGTTTTGACAGTCAAATTTCCACATGCAGGTTAGATGCACTTTCTAACGTCAATCCTCTTCAGGGCGCCAAAATGAGGCAATTAATACTTATCGACCCAGCTTATTAGGTATATGCAAAACCAAAAATCCTACAAAGCTTTTTGATACCTTCTGGCCGTCTCAAGGAAGACTCCTGTGAGCTTGCGACGGATTCGGACTGTTGCTTATTTTTTTTATGGCCCAAGAGTTGTAAGATATGAACACGGTAAGTAAACAATAGCGAATGATGGATAACCATTAGCTAGCGGATGTAACGGTGGCATCAGGAAACAATGCAAACCTTCTCATTGTACAAGGTGTATCTTCTGTTACACCTGACATCGCCTTCATTGCCTGATATTGAAAAACAAAATGATTGAGTTGATGGGATTTTTTTTTTAATTTTTCCATTTTCCATTTTTTTTTATTTTTTTTTTTTTACCAATCAACTCTACAAACATTATACACACAGTATAACTGGATCTATCAGCGTCTAACACCAGATTGTCACTTTTCTCAATTATCTATAGTTACAACAGCTGAAGTTGTTCCTTGATTTTTTGGTAAAAATAGGTATATTTCGGCAACATAATTTGAATAAAAAATGAGGCTTTTCATGCTTGATGAGAAAGACGAAAATTACTTTTTGTTGTCAAAAATGATTATTATTAATTGATAAATGATATCACTTGAATGTTATGTATGATTATTATAAGTACAAACAAGCAATATTTGTGTTACACCTCATAACTTTGTTTCATTCTTCGACAAAGAACGCACATAACAGATTCTGACATAACTGTATCCTGGCTTGATGAAAAACTAATTATAATTGAATTAGGTCCGAACCCACGAATATCATTCCTTTCCAATTGGTCAACAATAGCCGAAATTTTTTGAAATGGCTGAACTTTGTTAGCGAAGGGCCTCTCATAACAATGCCCTGTAGTTGCAATCAATTCGTACCTCATTGAACGCTTTTGTTGAAAATCAGTACTCGAAAATAATATGAGGAAGAAAAAGAATTCGTACCTCGATCTTGACCACAATAGTGAGAGTTTCAAAGATTTGATTCGTCCTAATGACAGAGGAATCAAAGCGCAGAGAACATAGCTCTATAGATAAGTATAATAACGTACTATTAGAAATAATACCAAAGAGCAAAGACCTCAGATGATCATCCGTAATAACTAATAAACCAGAGAGGCTGATCTTGAAGAAAACACATACGCTTTATACCTTCAATTGTGATAGAGCTGGAGCAACATCAATGGAATCAGAAACGCAACTGGACGTACAATTATTCATTTCCAACAAAGAAAGATAATATTATATTGAATTGATGTGAAGAACATAGAAACACAATAGAAGCCTGTGTCACTAGATTGTCGCTAAATGTATCATAACTAGCTAGCTGCTTATTGAATAATATAGTATAACTTGGTACAGAAAACTGACTTCTGTAAGAGTCAACCGTTTCTCTGAAGGAAAGGAATCGATCTGACATGGAGAAATGTTGACATAAAATATTTTTAAATTACGGCTTGGATAAAGGTGAAGGAAATGGTTTTAATATTTTCAAAGTTAGCCACACTTAATTGTTATGATGATCTCTAACCGGGTCAGTAAATCTCGAGATAATCTTGAGTGAAACTATCTTAACAGAAATTGTAAATGAAGAAAGTAATGTTGATCATAAAACACTTTTGATGTAAAATTCCATGTCAAATCAGTGACTGTTTGAAAAAATCTAAAACAAACGGTTTTTGTGTAACAGATTGGATTCAGGATTAGCGGAATTTCACGAAAGTTTTTCATGTAGATAAGAGGCTTGTCATATACAAGGAAAGTAATGTTGTCCTAAAGCACTTGTAATCCGAATCTCAGATCCACACTGACAAAATACAGTAGAATATAAACATGAAATCTGAATAGACCACTTAACATTTTAACTACATTAGATTGGATTCTGGAAATGCGGAAATTTGAACAAGTTATTTCTTTTAACTAAAATGTGTTAAAAGACTGTTTATACAGTACATTTACATGCTCGTTAGTATGCAAAACGTTATTTTCACATTGTTTTTTTTTTTAAAATAGAAACTGCCTACTCCTGTTTTACTATGACAAAATGCTGGTTAATTTTAACATAAAACACGACAAATTTAAATTACTGAATTTTAAGAAACCATACTCTTGATGAATCCGTCAATCTCATTTCACCTGATTTGAATATCTAAGAGGTCACTTGTTTGTATTAGTACCACTTAGTAGTCTTGGTTTTTCTATTTGAATACTGCATAGCAAACTTCTGTCCCACTTCTACCAAGCACACAGTTCAAATACATAATCCCAAGTCATGTGAGTACCCCACACTGCTTTAAGAATGCGGGTTTATGCGAAGAAAAGAAAGTGTTTTTGCATTATTCGTAGGTGTAACGTTCATGTCACCTAGAGCTAACCCAGATCTCTCTTCTGACTAACCCTATTCGTTTCCTCATACCAACCCATGCACATGACTCAGAGTAGAAAGTTCCAAAGTGCTCTCATATGTAATAGTCCTGATGTTGAGGAATACCAATCAGAGTTCATTGTTTGAATACTAACTTCTTCGACGGTCATGATTTTGATAAGTATGATCATTTTGAACAATTTATGGCAGAGAAAACTTTTATAATACTTTATTTATTGATGATTTACAATATAACAAAAACAAAAAGTCAAATAGATGTCATAATCATAGCAAAATGGAAGTTTTTACAGCCCATTCAGTATTCAGCTGCAAAAAACCTGGTGCACCTAAGGCAATGTACATTGTACAACACAGCTAATTCTTGGACTTCCCCGAAATTCATGTCACCGCTAGTAGCATCTGTAGGTCATTGCACCACAGACGTCATACTTTTCAAGGTCAAATTCTCTTCCTAAACAGTTTGGAGCAACGATAAAATGCATGAGGTTTGGCAAACCTCGGTAAACTTGGTAAACCTCGGACATCTAACTATACAAGAGAAAATTCTCTGGCCAGCAGGGTATCGAACCCAAGTCCACTTCGTGCAGACCGAGTGCGGTACCAACTCGACCAAGCTGAGTACTTTCATACTTGCCTTGGTATCCCTGGTTTGAAAGATTATTTTGCAATTACGTTACATCCGCAGACCCACTTTGCTCATTGCTAGACTCATGTGAGACCAATGGGACCACCAGAGGAGAGAAGCTTCTTGCAATACAAGAGGTGGTCATTGCAAGATGTGCGCCTGATCTTCTGATCTAAATATCGGTTCGATGCAAAATCCACCTCGGAGATTGACAGCGTCATGCGGTCCTTTAGCCACTGCCTATTAAGATTATTATGCACCTGAACGAATGACTTTAATTATAGTAGACCTCCCGTAATGCTACTTTTTGTTGAGACTTTATGTAAACAGTGAATGGTACTGTAATAGTAAAAATGTATCTGAGGGCTTCTGAAACCTGTTCTATGTTCTGGGATGTTTTGCTGTGCTTATGACTCAACCCAAGTGTAAAAGCTTCTAGCCTAACCCTGGCATATCGTAACCGCAAAATGATTTTCTCCGTAGCTGGCGTCCGTCGCCTTGGTTATTCATCTTCGTCCTGATATTTTACATTAAAAAGTTGATAGTTGTTTTTGGGAGGTGATATTGTTGTTTTTGGGAGGTGATATTGTCTTGTAAAATCTTTGTCTTTTAAAATCCAAACACTTGCACCATTTTATTCAGACCAATAAACTTTTAGGCTTTTGAACCCCAAGGAGCTTGGATGGTGCTATTGGAGATAATTTCAAATATAAATTCGCATCCGACCATGCTTCAGTTAATATATCGCAGGTCTGAACGAAACAGAGTTACTTAATTGGACTTTTATTCTTCTTTTTATAGTTGTTCAAACGCGTTTCATTGGACCTGCAAATCTGATGATCTTCATATAAATAGAAACAAGAGGTTGCTTGTGATTGGTTTGTACTGTTATACAAATGGATTTACGATAGTGTAAAACACAAAGTCTAAAATATTGTTTTCAGACAAATTCTATTTATCATGAGAAATTTTCTAAGTTATTATGGATATCATGGGAATCTACATAGATGTTGGATATCTAGCTATTATCTATAACCAGTTTACTTAGATCTATGAAGATATTGTTTTTGAAAGCATCAAGCATTCCATGTAAATGGGTTTGTAGAGCGTCTGGAAAGCTGAGATGCTGAAACCACATTACAGTTACTCTTACAACATCTATCAATGTCATTTCTTCTATCTCCGCAGAATCGTGCACAAGTGACCTTAAACCTTTGAGAGGTTACATGCACACGGAGCTTGGAGCTAGTGCTTATTTATTTTTCTCCATACAGCTGCGATTCTGGCTAGGATTTAATTATAGCTAATGTGTGTAGTTCCTCACAGATGATGTTAGTGATAATGATGATGTTGATGAAAAAGAAGCTGATGGTAATACACTGTGACAGGGCATGTAGACTCCACAGTACTGTTATACCGTCAAGTACACGGCAGATATACTATCTGATGGGTATATCGCTGTCTTCACGATGTTATACCGTGAAAAACGCAAGAGATGTAACCTTAATATTTTTAGTCAAACACGTTAATTGATCACTGTTCTCTTATCGGACGCGTTCGTCTATCGCTTTTTGGTGTGAATGCACTTGATCCTGGGATTCCTGCGTTTAATGGTTGGCTGTGTGATATGGTGGCTAAATATAGGGTTAGGTTGTCTATCAATTAGACGGTTCACAAGGTTTATTACACTCGGAAAGTAGATATATCCAATCCATGAGTAGATAGGTTAATCGCTTGGTACGTGATTGTGATCTTATCATTTTTATTCATTTTTGTCCACGATGGATCGATAAATGCGGATTACACATGTGAGGATTACAGATAAGCAAAATATTTATATGTATTTCTATTCAGTGAGGAACTTACGAAATTCTTAAGAAAAGGGAAAATACATTTATTTACTACGTATTATGAGATTTATTTTATAAAAACTTATTGCCTGCTGGTTTACAATTTCGACACAGACAAAACATTTGACAACTATTGTTAGGCACAAACCAAATATTCCTAGGCAAAGGTATTTACCATTTTAGATTTCTATAGATTTTTGTACGAAAGTTTAGTAGGGAGGTAAGTTAAGACTTTAATAAAAAAAGACATAGAAGAAGAAATAAATATTTTTTTCCATTCAAAATTTTAACATGTTGAATATTGCCTTTTATAACTGCACATTTGTTTGAGTTATCGATATTGTATTACACATGTAACTACTTAATGTTAAGGATAATGCTGGTCTAAATTTTATTAGACTTATAAAACAAAGATAATCTTTCTCCTGGGAAAGTTTGTAGTAGTTCGGATAAAGAAATGAAAATTATATATTTTGTAATTTTATTTCAAATGTACCTATATAATACAAAGTACATAATACATAATACCTAGGTACATAATACAAAGAGCCCAAAGAAAACATATATTTTTTGTTAAATATTATTCTGTGAAAACTTCTTTTTACATACTTTTGTAGGATACTCTCTGTCCTTTTAATCAATCAGACATTGAAAAGACGGCAGTTAGAGATTGTAAATTTACTGTATCGCTGAAATATCAGCAAGTCAAAAATGAACAATAACAATCAGAAAATTACGTCTTAAGACATCCAGCTTTTGACATTAAGTGTAGAAAAGGTTTTCTTTGAGTACAACTTTGATCGCCAATTGAGTTTTATTACGCTTCAAAGTTCTATGCACTCAGACCTACTGAATACTAATGAAGTAGTAGTGTCGTGCAAATTGCAAATACCTAGTAGTAGACTTCAGATTCTCAGGAAAATCTCAATAGTGATAAAAAGTTCAAGGTTCTAAATGTTTAGAGCGCTTTCTGATCGAATTGCAGAAACGAATTTGAATTTTTTTCTAGCTGTCAACTGTTACGTTATTTTATGGACTACAATATTGATATTTCATATTAAAAATCAAAACACTCATTTTAGTTAAGAAATTGAAATAATTACCTGAAGTTGTACTCGCAGTATTAAAAACCTCCGCGGCAGTAGGGCAGAACATAAATATTTTTCAATTTAAAACTGCATACGAAAATAAACAAAATCTAACGCACACCGAACACTTAAAAACACCAGATAAATTAAGTAACACTAAAATCGAAAATATTGCTAGGGTTAGTAAATTAATTGATAAAATAATTTATGAATTTGGGAAAAAAATGTTAGCTAACTTTGAAAAAAATATAATTATTAAGAGTGAAAACGGAGTTATTTTGAAAACGACTATTGCTCATTATTTTAAAATTAATTTTTTTTCTCTTGTATTTGTTGATGTGCGATGGATTATTTTTTACTGACGAGCAGATCAATCGAAGTCAGCTGAGTTAGAGGTACAGGTTCATAACCATGAGGAAGAAGTTTCACCTGTGAAGGCGAATGAACTCACAAGGATCGGATACCTTGCTCTTGAAGCAACAAGACGGAATTGAGAATAGACTCCTGCCTCTGACCGTTCCAATCGAGCGAAAATCTTTTCATGTATGTTTCCATTTCTTTTCACTTTTTTTTCTTGCCTGGTTCGGAATATTTCAAAGGAGTTGTAGATCCTCTCTGAATAGGATGGATTTTTGTCTCTAGGATGGGATCTGAGTTAAATATACTTTCCGCTTCACTTGTAATTACCAACTTGCATATTCATCTTGTTTTGTAACTGGCTCGGAATCACGTGCTCTTACATCCAGCATTATCCATGGAGATGGAGATGTTCTCACTCATAGGAAATAATACACTGTTGCAGTCATGTGGATAGCTAAGTGCTACTGAATACTCGGTCACGTGATGCAATGGCTTCTGTAACTATCATTGGAAAATGCAACAGGGTAGATGCCAGCACAAGCATAGATAACTGGCATTTAGATTATAAATTGTAAACAATTGACATGATGAGAGATTTACATACTTGAATATTGTATATTTACGAGAGTTGGATCAGCAACTCGTTTATCAACAGGATCATGACATGAATTCGCTGACGTAAACCCAACCACAAAAAACTACCGTTAAAAAAAGGGCCAAGTTCCAGAACTCCTATCCAAAAAGGTTTCGCCTATGAATGCAGTGATATCTTGTTTGCGGCCAAGTTATCTTGGTACTAAACTATTTCTTTTATTAAACCCCGTTTTCTCAGTTCCTCATTTGGTATGTTTTTAACTGCAAACTATCCTCTAACTTGGCCAGTGTCGCTCCTTGTGATGGTTATATTGTTATTCTGTACCTATACATATAGTCGTAATATTCCATTCAACCGATGGCATAAAACTGGCCAAGTTAGAGGATATTTTGCATTTAAAAACATACCAAATGAGGAACTAAGAAAACGGGGTTTAATAAAAGAAATAGTTTAGTACCAAGATAACTTGGCCGCAAACAAGATATCACTGCATTCATAGGCGAAACCTTTTTGGATACGAGTTCTGGAACTTGGCCCTTTTTTTAACGGTAGTTTTTTGTGGGATATCATTACTTTTTGTAAATGGTTCGTTTCCCAGCACGTTTCATTATTTTTTATTAAAAATTTCAAGATTATTCACTTTAATATGCTCCCTAAAACGACACCGATTAACAGCAGAAATAGTGCGAAAGTGCCGGTTTTCAGATTTTTCCCTATACTTTTACAATGAACCCTAGCACCATACTAAATTTCAGCTTTGTAGGTAGTAGGGAAGTGCCTCATAATTTATATGCATAATCGAGTATATACTTCCTCCCTAAAATAACACAGTTTAACAGCATGATAAGTGCGAAAGTTCCGGTTTTCAGATTTTTCCCAGTTTTTTTACAATAAACCCTACCAGTATACAAAATTTCAGCTTTTTAGGTAGTAGGGAAGTGCCTCATAATTTATATACATAATATAGTATACTTCCTCCCTAAAACGACACCTTTTAACAGTATTTAGAACTTTTTCAGATTTTTCCCTTTACTTTTACAATAAACCCTACAATCATGCAAAATTTCAGCTTTCTAGGTAGTCGGGAAGTGCCTCATAATTTTGATGATCTGTCAGTCAGTCAGTCAGTATCAAAATCGCAAATTTCAAAATTACATTCCTCTGAAAGTTTTTTGCATAGAGTCTTTAAATTTTTAATGTCTTTTTAATGATATTAGGACAATCTCTGTTCCAAATTTCATATCTCTATGATCAATTGAACCGAAGATATGAGGGTGTGAAAAACCGGGTGAATCGGTTCGTGTAAAGATACACTGCCGTGCTTGCTGGAACTTGGCCTGGCGCACTGCCGTGCGCTCAGATCAGAGATCCTAAGAGATCGGATCAGCAACCCCGGATCAGCGTAGATGATAAATCTACGCTTTTACAACATCATAAATTATTAACTTGCTGTATCTCTTTCGTAATAAATTAGAGGATAACATGTCTTTTTTGAACATCAAAATTTTAGGAGAGTACCTTTTGAAATATTTTGACAAACAATTTTCAATAAATCAAAACACGAAAAACATACTCTAAACTCCAGTTTTCTTAGATGAACTTGAATGAACATGTCCCTGTTACAAAATAACCAAGCAGCGGCTTTTACTACTTGACCACAAATAATTCGTACAGACAGGCGATATACTCGCACTAGGTCTCAAAATTGGGTCTCTAGAATTCCGTTATATCGATATTGGTTTTATAATTACAAACCAGACCTAAGAGGTTCGAAGACGCTAGAGCTTAAGTTTAGACTTCAAGACAAGGCGATGAAACAACAGTTCGTGGTCGATTAATTAAGTTAAGCAACGTCTAGCTTGGTGTGAACTTCGATAGGTCATTGTCTGAAACAAAGAGTTGCTATTCAATATAATCAAAGATATTGCAATATTTTGGACGGTGTCAATTATAATCACTGATACCAGTGATATCTTCATTCTGACGACATTTTTCCAAATTAACGAGATTTTGATCCAAAAAGAAGCTGAACAAAAATTTATGTAGTTTCAATTTGGTCCATCTCCGACTACAAAATATAGAGATCGATAAATTTTCCTAGCACCTTCCAAGGACAATCTCAAATTGGAACCTCTTTGAGATGAAACAATCTGAAACCTCTAAAGGTTTCATAGGGACGTCTACAGAGATAGGTCTTAAAGTGGACATTTGAATTTCTTTATTTATTTTCCTAACACTACTCTACACAATGAGGCATTGCCGTACATCTTTTCGGGCCTGAATTTTTGGAGCCACTGAAATTTCTAACCCACTTTTGTCCAAAATTAAACTTCTCTACCTACCACCGGATAAACTGCTGTTTACTACTGTTGTTTATTCTGAGCGGGTGTTCTTTTTATAGTTGTGGTTATTATAGCATTAGAATATTTGATACAGATAGGTTCCCATTAAAAAATCAAGACGGTTTCTGAATATTTGTGTAGATTCTGTATCTGCGCTATCAAAAGCATGACTACTTTAATGAAGAGCGAGTTAGCGCGCTAGGCATTGCACACATGGTGACCTGGCTTCGATTCCCAGCGGGGGAGGATTTTTTCTGCTCTGTACTTGGATGTTCGGGGTCCACTCATACCTGAAAAATGAGTAGCTGCTATAATGTGAAGCAGCGACCAGTGGCAGAATCTTAGGCAAAAAAATAATACAAGATATTGTAAATTAAAGTGGTAAAGTCCTATGATTCTGCGCTACCCACTAAAATTGTGACATAATAACACAAAGAAAAAGCATTAATGAACTTAATATTTTGCGGTGAAAATGTCTTAAAACCTGATCCTTTTCGGTTACACAAACTAACGTAGATATTGCTACGTGTTTTTGGTATTGTAATGGTACGGCGTAGACGTAGGTTACGCATGCAGAAAATCTTTATAAGTATTAACATACATTAACCAATATTAATCATCGAAGAGAAATTTCATTTATTTATATTTTTATTTACACTTCTTTTACAAAACAAATCATCAATACAAACAAAAAAAAAAACTTTAAAATATATCAAAAAAAAAATAATTATTTTTTACAATGGTTTTGAAATCCAGGGCGAAGTTAATGCCTCAGGCATTCTCTGCCACTTAACCACACATACAAAAAATAGAAAAAAAAACAAATAAAATAAAACATATATTTACAATATTATGAAAAATAACCCAGCTTTCTGAATATGTCAGAGCTCAGAGACCGAAGATTTTGTAAAATAAAGGCATAGTTTTACAGTTTTGGTTTTCTGTTTCTCTGGCGATTTATTTTCGATAGTTTCTGATATTAGAAAACGGAAGTACTTTAAATCGTTTGCCTTCAATTTAAACATTATGCATAATATCCTTCTTGATCCCGTCCCGAAACGTTAAGCTTCAGGTTAGAAACGGCTAGCCTGGAACAATGTAGCACGAAATTGTTTGTTTTTACTCCCAAGACTCTGTGATTCAGATAACGGAACGCTGGTTTCACATCAGTATAAGAACTATGAGAGGATCTTACGGAATTACGGTTGAACAATATAAAAAGAATACTAGTTTTAGAGACCATTTGCCGGCCTAATAATGTGTGGTTCTCCTGAGAGCTGAATAGGCTGAACAGATTGTGTAGTTAACCTGAAACTTGAGCGCATGTGAATGTCGAAGACGTTTTAATCCTCTATTAAGTAGCATTCGTGGCTTGATGGGTATCACATCAGCATGACACGCATTTGTGATTCATAAGAACCAGGTTCGATTTCGGACAGAGGTAGAAAAAATTAATGGTAACTTAACTAAGGATTGTGATACTTGGTAATTTTCATTTTTAATTAAACAAATTCAATTAACAAATTGTTTATTAAATGTAATATGCAAATTGAAATTATTTAAACAAAACTTGATCAAGGGCGGTGTTCATCTCTTTTATCAGGAGCTGCAAAATTGATCTTCGTTGTTTATCTTCAGAAAGAAAATTAAAATTTGAGGTTATAAAATTGTCTTTGCCTAAAAATACTTAACTTGTATCTTAACTTTAATCGAAAAAAGACATCTTAAAACAGACCGCTCAGGAAAATTCAGGATATTCGGAACCTTATCGGCAATGCAGGGGTTGATATAATTATTCAAGTGTTCTATTCAAGAACTTATTATCCTCGTTGTATATTCGGTAATAGAGGAATTAAATCTTGCACTTTTCTGTGTATACTATACTAATTGACAATTGGGCCTTTGGTTATAAATATATCTGTCCGTTAAATACCTGAATAAAAATCCTTTATTAGCAATTATGAAACTGGAGGAAAGATCTTGGAAATATTACCTACATATTACATTAGGTACCTTAACACGTTCATAGCCGCAATATTTTATATGACATATTGATCTGTGCGAACCTGTTCAGCCAAAATTGACATGCTTTTAAAATTTGACAAGTAATCAAGTTGTTCTGTTCCAGGACAATCATAAACCCATAGTAAAATACATTGAAATAAAGCCCTATAGGGGTTTAGTGTACAGAAACTCTTCACATCTTTCAATACCCCCGGGGGGTGTTTACGGTACCAGTCAATAAAATCAACAAAGCCCCATGTGGGTTTTCGGTACCAGCTCTATTTCTAAAAAAGCTCCCAAATGGGTTTACGGCGCTGAACGTGTTAAATTTAGGTTAATTGATAGGTACATTGGCTTTAAGTATTACTTCTGACTTCCGAGTACGCATATGTACCAATATCTATTTATAATAGACCTCAGTATAGAAAAATGGCTGACCTCAGTGGCTTGATCGCGGAGCGGCGGCATTGTAACCTGGAGGTCGGTGGTTCAAGTCCCAAGTTAAGCAATTAGTTAGTAAAGCGAGTTTGAATAATTGTGATATCACTAGTGTGATTAACACAAATATGAAAGCTCAACTTAAATTTATACAAAAATGGATCTCTACTCTGTAGACTGAAATCAGAAACTTTGAGCACCACTGCTCTCATAGATAAGGTCACAATATTAATGTTATCACGTGACGTCTCCTTATAAGGGTCCGACTAGAAAGTAAAATGAAGATGAGGATAAAGATATAATGAGGATGAACCGGTAAGATACTCGCACTGACCTATATTCTACATTCTCCAACAAAACAAAGACTCACAGTCTTGACATGTTGGGGAATTTTTGGTTGGGTAACTCCCAACTGATTCTGAGCTGCCTGCTTTGTCTCATTGTTTGGGATAACACAGTCAGAGTTCTTTCTAGTTCAAGTCTAATGAACTTGGCTCTTGGATACGTAACCGAAATGAATTAGTGAATGGTTATGACTTGACAATGCGTGACATTATAGTTGTAAAAAATATGGTTTTTTAAGTTCAATAAAATCAGACTAAACAGACATCTCAGTAGGTTTGACTCAAAAAAATAGAGAAATATATAGTGTACCTACAGGTTGTCCATTAAGTCCAGTCCAGCCTCCGTAACTCAACTGCTGAGGACTTTTTTTTTATTTTTAAAACACCCTCCTAGCTTTAGCTTTTAGTGTAAAAGTTTTCGGCCCCGGCTGGCCGCACAGACTGGGAGTCCATGGGCTTAAAAATCTTTAATGAGAATTTATAGGTAGAGCATTAAGTCTCACCCTAAAATCGAAGGGATACGGGTAAAGGGATTTTCTAACTTATTTTTAGTCGTTCTTGAGATACAGGGGTGGACTGGGACTTCATAAACACCCTGTACATATACTACCTACTACAAGTAAAATTGCAAAATGTTTATAGGTAGGCATGTGATAAGTATTCAAATTGTTACTGAATATTATAACTATCGGTCATGACATTTATTAGAAGACCCAGCTAAATCAAAAAAAATCTTCATATTCTTTTGAAATTCTTTTAAGGGTTTGAATCAACAACTCGAAACAATTAACGAAAAAATATTATCGGGACTATAAAGACCTTGAAAAGCTCTTTTGCGTTTCAAATATTTTGACGAAAAGAATCCAAACAGCAATATGTGAACACACTCTCTCACACACACACATGCCCTATTTAATTTTATTTATTTTTAAATGACCTCAGATAAAAATAACGGTTCAAAATTAATGAAGTAAACTTATTATTGGTCTTCAATTTGATTTTTTTTTTTAAATTCCATTTTTACTTCCACAAGAGTGGATTACTGATTTTATGAGCTGAAGACACCACCAATTAATAAAAAGACGTGCTTTAGTGTCCAAATTTACGATGTAAGGAATCTGGGTTAGGAAATTTATCACAAGTGTTTTATGCATGTACGTATGTTAATACATAAAAACTGAACATTTCTAATGAACGTTCCTTTATATTTTCCCATTCGAAACGAGTCTAAGGCTCTGACTATTTTACAACTTTAGAGGTAGAAATCATATCACATTTGTCATTCAAGTTCAAGACACAATTTTCCCACTTTCTCTGGTCGATCTCAACATCCTTTCCTACACAGCTTGGAATTCCGCCTTTGGACATGCAAACTTGATAGAGAACTATTAATATGTACATCCTTAATCCTATTTATATGATAGTAGGTATATATGATACTTGTATTTATTATTGTTAAAAATCCTAAAGTTATAATTTATAACTATTATGATCTACGTCTGTCCCGGTAGCTCAGTGGTAAAGGCGGCACTCTGTGATCCAGAGATTCCAGAGGTCGCGGGTTCGAAACCCAGCCGGGACATGACAAGTTATCCTCCCATTTGGGATTTTTAAAACATAATAATTTGTCTTGGACTTACTGCTGGATTAATGGGACTTTAATAATAGTCCTAATCGGGCAGTATAAATAAGGCGATATTATTATTAGATAGGTACATAGGTATATAATTAACAAAACATGAAGAATATTATTTCAGTATCAGTATAAACGATAAAGTAAGAAGTTGTACTAGATTTAAAATTATTAAATTATTTTAGAAAATCTCGAAAAAATATTAGGAGGAAAAACTTTATAACATGCTGCCGTACAAGCACCTGGCCAATTCTTGAAGATGAGGACCGAAAAAGACAAATTGTTCTCAAAATTATTGAGGAACATGATTGAGTAAGTTATTTTGAGAAGGATAAAGTCACAAAATGTAACACCTTTTTTTTCTAACATCTCTTCCTGAAGATAAACTTGACATTAAAAAAGAACAAAGTAATGAAAAAACGGGAAGGTTTTTCTTTGAAACGGATTGAGCCGTCGGAAATAGAGCAAGAGATACGAATGATAACCAAAGGCAATAACCCCGCCCTTTAGTTAGGACATATCTTAATATATAAATGTCAAAGTCACAGACTGACTGACTGATCATCACTGTTTCTCCGAACTGGTAAGTCCTAGGAAGCTGGAATTTGGTAGGTAGCTTTGTCTTATAGTCTAGATGTGCAATAAGACGGGATTTTTCGAAATTCCCACTACAACACCTGCCATTGGCGAAAAGGATTTTTTGCTTTCACGGACATGCCTTTTTTTCTTCTATTATATTGTATTTTAATTTGTAATTATTTGTGTTGTATATAATATGTCCTATTAATAAAGTGTAAATAAATAAATAAAATAAAAAATGACACCATAGATCGTCTTCGGTGATCCAAGCATGGTAATACCTTGTCAATCAATTTTATCAGTTTCAGTCTAAACATAAAGTGAGAAGTTCTGCAATGCTGTACTGAACTTAGAGGACTCTCACCAGACCACATCTCTTAATAATAATAGAAAATCTTATAAGGGCAAAGTTTTATAAGTAAAGCTATTAAGCCCAGAACTACAAAATTGCTATTAAGCTATTAAGCCCAGAACTTGCATACAAAATTTTATGCTATGAACTATGCCATATCATGCATTACCTATTTCCATACAAAAATATGTAGGTATTAAATATAAATCAATATCTACAATAAGTCATTACCTATTTCCATACAAAAATATGTAGGTATCAAATATAAATCAATATTTACAATAAGTGATTCAAATTTTAGGTAGAGAATTCTATAGTATTGCAATACTTAGAACCTATAGCCAGGCGCGGCCGGAAGGAAAATGTTTTAGGGGTGCTGCTACATAAACTGGACAAAAAAGCGATTTATAGAGTCGCTCTTTCAGTGTCTTGATCTGAATTGTTTGATAAATGGGTACTTATTGATTTTTAAACATGAGATAGGTACATAGAATATCCCACAGTGAAGAGTGAATTGAGATGGTATAGATTCCTTGTTCTTCATATACGTATAAATATGTATGTACTTAACTAT
The DNA here is from genome assembly GCA_024516035.1 of Bactericera cockerelli. Lineage (NCBI taxonomy): Eukaryota > Metazoa > Arthropoda > Insecta > Hemiptera > Triozidae > Bactericera > Bactericera cockerelli. Next base: position 12,625,917 of record CM044967.1, on the reverse strand, counting down.
GTAATTATTATAATAAAGTTAGTTCTGAATTTATTTATTTAACACTTTATTAGGTAATAGGACATATTATATACAATACAAATAATTACAAATGAAAATACAATATACAATATAGGTAATAGAAGAAAAAAAATATCTACATAATATATGTCCTAACTAAAGGGCGGGGTTATTGCCTTAGGCAATCTCTTACACCCAACCCTAATGTTGGTCAATGAATTGTTCAATTATACCTAGGTACTTATTACATTATACAACAAATTATAAGAAAGGTACATAGGATATTCTACAGTGAATAGAGAAGTATCTCCTGTATAAATTCCGCCTGAACCGCAGTGCTGGTACCAAGCAGGATAACGGTTATCTATCGACCGCTACTTGGACACACCTGCCGCTCTCTGGTGCGTTCTTCACCCTCTTCGGTGTCCGGACCAAACGGAACCAACTCGGCTTTTTTTCTCAATAATAATAATAATAATAGTTTATTTATTTATTTTCTTTATAAAGAAACATTTATACAAAGGTACTTCTCCTAAGCTTTGAAGAGCTTCTAAGAGTTTCTTGCTTTCTTCGAAGGCTTTCTTGCTTGAATAACATAAACGAGAGATTTTTGTGCCTTCAAGACCTGCTACAACCACCTAGTAAAAGTAGTTAATTTACGTGAACGTATATTTCAGCATAGTATTTGACTTCTCACTTTTACATATTTTGAGAACAGTACTTTGATGATATAAGAGACTCAGTGTTGGTCAAGTTTTTTAGGTTGTTCAAGCTTGTAAATAAGAGGTTATTATAATTGTTAATAGTGTTAATCACTTAAAAAAAGTTATCATATCATATGTATTAATCACTTTCGTGATATCACAACTACTCAAACTCGCTTAACTAAATCCACGCTGACACCGGGACTTGAACCACCGACCTCTAGGTTACTAGTCCGCTGCCTTATCAATCAAGGTACTGAGATCGGTAATCACTTTTACTCAAACCCAAAATTATTGATAAACCCGTTTCTTGGGATTATTATATTTTTAGCATTTAATTAGGTATCCATTTTTGTATGTGTGCTGCTAATATAGGTATATGATATAAAATAAAATTTAAAACTTAAACAGAAATTACATCAATAAAACCGGCAGAGAATGCCTAAGGCATTAACTTCGCCCCGAATTACAATACATTGTACATTTAAATTTAAATATTTTTTTTTTATATCTTATTTTGTAAATACCTATTGTTAATTTTTTTATCTTTGTTAATAATTTATTGTTATAGGTATGTATTGTATAAAAAATAAAGTGTAAATAAATAAATAAATAAGGTGGTAGATAAAGGATCAGAACCACCACGACTTCGCTGTTTAACAGATCCAGCTCCTGAGATCGGTGAGCTAGTACATTTGAGAGAGGTACACCAAGACTGAAGAAGTAATCAGCGGAAATTCCTTACTATGAATACAGTGTGTCCTTGCAGCTGATTCCGGTATATCTGGAGCAAGTGCAAGCTGCTAGTTTAAAGTTTGGCATTTTCAAGATGCATCCAAAAAAGTGAATTCATAATCATGTGTAAGAAAAAAAAAAACAAATATCCTTAAAACAATTAAAAATATTTATTTTTTATAGAAAAACGAACACAATACTTCCGGCTTCTAACATTAGAAGTTTTGCATTTTCAAGATTCATTAAAAAAAGTGAATTCATAATCATTTATAAGAAAACAAGACTTTTGTCATTCGTAGAAGCTGGCGTCCTCTCTATTGCACAATAATAAAAATAATATCGCCTTATTTATACTGCCGATTAGGACTATTGAGTCCCATTATTCCAGCAGTAAGCCCAAGACGTATTATTATCTGGTAAAAATCCCAAATGGGAGGATAACTTGTCATGTCCCGGCTGGGTTTCGAACCCAAGACCTCTGGAATCTTTGGATTCACATAGTGCCGCCTTTACCACTGAGCTACCGGGACCGACACAATTTTCTTTGGTACAATTTGAGTGTCTTAGATTTTGACAATATGTAAATAGACTCTAGGCTTCGAACCCAGGAATATTGCATGTGAGTCTTAACACTGAACTAGCCGTGCTGTTGATTTCTTACGGAGGCATTGTGTATAGAAATCTGTGACATACTTCATCTTCTTGATTTAGTTTTGATTCTGATATTTTGGATACTAACTAAGTCTAAATGTTGATCAAGATTAAATCTTTTATTAGGTCTGACCAATCTTAATCCATAGCATGTCAGATTTATCTCTGAGAGAAAAGTACATATCAATGGAGATTAGGGCATTCCAAATTTATTATTCATTGATGCTAGAGTGGTCGGAGGCTACCTATGGAAAAACCGTCTCCAGCGCTGTATCAACGCCAAAGGAAACTACTTCGAGGCAGATCATATATTAAAATCTAGCTATATGTAACCAAGAAAATTAAATAAATTTTGTCTCATCACTTTATTTACAGACCTCGTATCTACATGATGAATGTATAGGTAGGTACCAAAAAACAACTGCTGCATTTAGTGGACTTCTAAGTCCTGTTTGGGAGGTAGGTATTGATAACTTTCAGGTATGGCTTAATCATGATTAGTGTCACCAATCAAATCACAAGCCATACTCGACGTTGCTGAACATGAATAGTCCGTCAAGACCTCAGGTGTCTAGTGAGTTAGCTGGCTTGGCGAAATAATAAAGACATTGGCCTGATAATTTGCCTGCTGGTCATACGAACACTGACCTCCATGGCTTGATTATAGGTTGCACGGAGCGTAATAAACGTAACAGACACTAGCGAGTCCTGATATCACATCTGAGTTGTAGGCAGGAGGTCTGGGTTCGATTGTCCACAGGACACGCAATTCTATCTGGATTTTTGGGCTTGAGCCACAATAGAAAAATAATTATTTTCAAATTGTAGAGCGTGTTATCATTACTGCTCCCATAACCACTATGAGACGCTTTTAATGGGAATGGGAATTAAACCATACAGTGACAATGAAACATCTTAATTTTTCCATAAGACATTTGAACAAATCTTCCGTCTCCACAAAATGGTAACTTCGAATTCCTCAAAACCAAAATGTTTTAATACAGTCTAAAAGGCAATTTTTTTGGGATTCGAACCCACGTCATCCATTTGTCAGTGTCAGTGTGCTGTCCATTCGGCCACGATAGCTACAGTGGATAATATAGATACTATTATTATTATGCATAGTGTATCTGGTTGAATTAAGTGATGTAAATAAATTGGTCCAGTTATGAGACTTTAACGGTAAATACTTATCCTACCAAAAACATATTATGTAAAATAGTGGCCATGTTCCAATCCCAAAATAAAGAACCTACTGAAATCAAAGTGAGAATTTAATAGGTACATTATTTAATATTCACTCTCTTGTGAGTTTTTTTAAAATGATTATAAAAATAATCAAGTACAAAATCATCAGAGTAAAAACCAGTACCTAGTACTATTTTTAACAAAATAGCGCTGTGGTTGGTTGAAATTCCGAACTGGAGGGACTTTGGTGTGATCCTATTTTTAATTCGGCCCTTCAACGTCAGAATTTGCATAGGGTAAAATGTGTGTAAACAATTCAACTTCAAAATACCAAATTTTACTAAAAGGTTAAATGATAACGGAGATATGATGGGTTGAAAAATACACTGAAAAGTTTTGGGTAATATAACGTGTGCCAAGTCGTAGATTGACCTGGAGTACTACCGAGCGTTTGGATATTAAGTACACAAATTTCAAGATTCGCAGAATGTAACATTGAAAGCACAGTTTCAAATTAAACAAGTATTACTTCCGAAAAAATTCTAATATTAGAAATCGGAAGTATTGCGTTCGTTTTTGGTAAAAAAAATATCTTTTTGCTGCGCTTTTTTTCATATTTCTGGACGTTTTATAACCGCCTGAGTAACTTTGGTTTTGTGTCTGTCAGTCTATTAAAAATATTCCTTGTAACGCGGAAATCTCGTGAAATATGGAAAATTATTTTTCTGATTTACTGAACTGTGACCAAACCGATAATGATGAAGCTCTAGAAAAGTTTATGAATGTACAACCAGAAACTCTAGAACCAACTCTAGAAGAAGTGAAACAAGCCATACAGCATTTAAAGAATAATAAAGCGCCCGGGGAAGATGGTCTACCAGCGGAAGTTCTGAAAGAAGGAAAAGAGATTGTTGCCCGAGAAGTACATAAAATCATCCTAGAAGTTTGGAAAACAGAAACTATACCCAGTGAATGGAAAGAGGCTATTGTTGTGCCAATTCTAAAAAAAGGCGATAAGCAGGATTGTAAAAACTATAGAGGGATATCTTTACTAAACACCACGTACAAAGTCTTTTCCAAAATACTACAAAAACGTTTAGATCCTTACACAAATTCAATCATAGAAGAACATCAGGCAGGGTTCAGTAAAGGAAGATCAACTAATGATCAAATCTGTATAGTAAAAGAATGTATAGCAAAGTATTGGGAGTACGATAAGAACTTTTACCTCCTGTTTATAGACTTTTCCAAAGCATATGACTCCCTTAATAGAAAGAAATTGTGGTATAAGATGGAAAGATTTGGAATACCTGATAAATTAATAAACCTTGTAAGAACAACTGTTGAAGGATCCCAATGTAAAGTAAAAATAAACGGACAGTTATCTTCACCTTTCTTAGTAAATACTGGTGTACGTCAAGGGGATGGAACTTCTCCTATCTTGTTTAACATTGCTCTAGAAGAGGCTCTCAAGAGAGTCAAAGCATCCAACTTGGGCATTCACATTGGCAAAACCGTCAACATCTTGGCCTTCGCTGATGATGTAGTAATTATGGCAGAGAAAAATGAAGATTTGATTAACTTAACAAGAATATTAATTAATGAAACGAAAGAAGTAGGCTTACAAATAAATGATGCTAAAACCAAATTCATGTATATTGACAGACACGGAAACAACATCCCCCTACTCTAAGTATTGATGGCCATGACTTTGACAGATGTTCGGAGTTCAAATATCTCGGGGTCACCCTATCAGACAAAAATGAAGAAAGTGTTGAAATTCAAGTGAGACTGAACCAAGCTAATAAAAGTATGCATGCATGTAACAAATTACTATCCTCAAAAGATCTATCAAGAACATCCAAAATTAGATTATATAAGTCAATTATAAGACCCGTATTGACATATGGAAGCGAAAACTGGATCATCAACAAAGATACCGAAAGAAAGCTTGTTACATTTGAAAATAAAATTCTTAGGAAAATATTTGGGCCTACTTTTGAAAAAGGAGAATGGAGGATTAAACATAATAAAGAAATTAGAGACCTGTACAAAGAACCTGATATTGTTGGTGAAATTAAGAGTGGAAGATTACGATGGATTGGCCATATACTCAGAAAGGATGAAGACAGCACAACTAGTCAAGTATGGATGAATGAACCAGATGGTCAGAGACCAAGAGGGAGACCTAAATCAAGATGGAAAGACAGAATAAAGCAAGATGTCAGAAGATTAAAAATACGAGAAGAAGACGCACAAGACAGAGTCAAATGGAGGCAAGCAGTGAATGAGGCTAAATACCAACTTGGGTATAGATGGCCCTGGCAGTAAGTAAGTAAGTAAGAATAATGATTTAGTATAAAATCTCAAAACTGCCACGTGTATACAATGTGAAACAATCACGAGGAAGTATTGTGTCCATAATTGGCAGTGTTATTTTATGTTGAGGTGAAAAAAAAAAAAAAATATTTTGGCGTTAAAAAATTCAACAAGTTTACCGGTGACGTCATGAAGGATACCATGCGAAGGGAATGTAATAATAATGCTATAAATAGTGGAATCACGACGAATTAGGTGAATTCATCGTGCGTATTCATGTAATAAAATATGGAATTGATTAAAAAAAATCTTCCTTGTTATATGGGGAACCTTCGTTCCAAATTTCAAAACTTCTTTCAGACCCAAAATCAACTCCGAAAGAAAATGTATCTGAAGTGGTGTGAGTTGCCTCAAAGGGGAAAAGGGGTCGTCCTCTATGAACAGTACCCACCTGCTAACATCAGAGTAAAGAACAGAAAAGGTCTCACGGACAGTGAGTTTCCCACTTACTTTCAAAGCCTGGCAAGTAATTTACCCCTTAGGGGAACTCATGGAAGAAGTAAGGACGGAACTGGCTGCAGACACTGAGGAGTAGAATTTGAATCCCTGGGACATGTTATTGGGTATTGCGCTAAAGACCATGATTTAAGACAACTCAAACATAACAATGTAAGAAGTCGGGATCCACTTTGCCACCTACGAGTATACCCAACCCCCTACTGTTTGTCCAGGCTTATGAATGCCTGTGGGGCTTTGGGTTATGCAATGTGCCCTGCAAGTATTCGTTTAATATTGAACACTTTTTTTTGTATTCAAAAAAGTACCTCCCACGGAGAGGGTGGGTGTTCTTCAGGCTAGCGATATCAAAACAATTTTTCTTATTATTTATTTTTAAATTAAATGATTTTTTGATTATTATAATTCACATTACCTATTTCTTATAATATTTTTAATTTTCCCGTTTTCATAATTTATTTGTCTCTGTAGTCGGTCTTCAGGGTTGATTTACAGACTTTTAGGGGGATGTTCACGTGTTACTTACTCCTATTTAATTTCCTGACTGTTAGTTTTATATCAAACAAAATTTGTGGCTTGAAATTTTTGACTTACTTACAAAGAACAAGTTATTTCAAATTTAATCATAAGGAAACACATGGAGTTAGTTGGCTGGAAAAAAGTAAGAGGCAGATGATAATAGAGTAAGTCTAATAAAATTAATTAAAGATAATGTATTTATAAAATATTGTGGTTGGTATTTTTTTCATGAATATAGAAACGATTATACCGCTTAAATATAATTTTAAACGGGGAAAATATAAATAATTTTTTTATAAAATATCACAGATCAATAATCACAAATAAGATTCTTCTAAATAATTGTAGTTTTCGAAGATCACATTTTTCAAAGTGTGAAAATATCAGAAGCCCTAGTTAATTTATTGAGTTTTAAAGAACGTGATTTTTTTTAAAAACTCCTCAGTTTTTATTACTATCACATTGATAGTAAGAAATCTAGCCACACTGGAAACAAATACTTTCGTACAAAATTTGCACGGAATAATCCAACCTGCTATCTAACAATTCAAATATAGTGCTATTCTCTTAGATAATGTGACCTGAACATTCATTCAAAATATTCTTGTCAGTTTACACCCTCTTAAAAAAAATTATGTCATGTATCAGGTATATCTTCTATATTTTTTTTCCAAATAAAATATTTCTTCCAACTTCACAGCACTTGGAATGGTTTCTTATTAACCGTTTCACCTATTACCGGATTTATTAAATAAACAAAGTGTAAACGAAAAAAATCATGATAGACATGAAGTAGAACCTAATCTTTTTTTAGGCATTTAAATTATATATGTTAATTTTTACAGAAAAAAGCCACTGTAGAAATTATGTTTGCACCAGGATGTACCAGCTCGCCCCTTGTGGTGCAACCCTGGATAACCGCTAAATACATTGATACAACCAGCCGAGACAATCTACACAAGATATTTTGCTTATATGATACTTTACCGTCATACGAGATACAAATATGACTAGAAGCTGCGATTAAATTTCCTCCAAGGTGCAGCTGGAGTGATTCGTATCTGTAAATGAGAAAAATCAACATTAAGTCCTGGAAAATAAGACTTTCACTTCACCAAAACTATTGTTCGCACTCCTATGAACGGTCCGTTATTAACGCGAATGTCACTTGAAGCCCAGTTGAAAAACATAATGAAGGATTGTAAAAAGTCATCTTGATCCATTCAAAGTCCCCTGAGTTTCATAAACTTTGAAATTAAACTCATATTTCATTTCGAATTTCATAAATCTATGTTGTAATTGAACGTTCTGGGCTTAATAGCTTTACTTATAAAACTTTGCCCTTATAAGATTTTCTATTATTATTATTATTATTTAGAAAGTATTATAAAGTAATGCGAATATGCGAAGAAGTTTTGTAACAGCAAGCAAAGCAGCCAGCGTCTATGACGCGTTGAAATCACTGGTTCTCGTAGGATCACTGAAGTTAAGCAACGTCCAGCAAGGTGAATACTTCGTGATGCTGACATTCCGGACCAATCCAGTCTAGTTAGGTTAATGTTGGTAGCAGGTTTGTGAGTTTCCTGGATAAGGTCGCGATATGACATGCGTTGAAAGCAACGTAAAAAAAAAGATAAATTAAAATACGTTTTGTAATTTGTAATTGCATTAAATTGGGAAAATACTTTCCTGATTTTAAGAGAATAGATTACTTACTATGCTTGGATTACCTTTTGATTAGATAGGTTGATTGATTGAACGAGCAAGAATCGACAACAAATCCTTTGGTACCTCTGTTTGCAAGTTAGTTTACCCAACATCCATTTAAAACACACCTGCCTTTTTTAAGGGACAGAAAAACCATCACAGACACATTGGGTGTGAATAAATTCTACAAGCATAAAACTTGATATATGTTAACGCCCACAAAAGAACACGAGTTTGTGTAGACCAACTTTCAAAACAAAAGAAAATAGGATAAAGAAAGTAAAACTCAAGCAACAACAATAAGTACTAGAGAGAAGTAAGAAAGATTGACAAATATTAATGATAGTGATTGAAACTTTTAAGATGTGGCGTAACTATCAAACAATAATTTAATACTTGGAGAAAAGAAGTTCCTACAGTATTGCAATTAAAGATGATATTTCTTCAAAATTTACTATCTAAATTTTAATGGATGAAACAAAACTTCTTTATATTCTGTAGTTGGTTTCTAATGTTGCCAGAAATTTAAACGTTCTAATGATAAAAGAAAAATTTGGCGATTTCTGAAAACGATTTGTGCCCCATCTTATTTGAGTCACACCAACGGGATGTTAGCAGCATAAGGATAGATTTGAAATCTAAATTGCAGCTGAATTCTGAAGTACCGAACATACATTCGATCTATTGGTTCATTTTGACAAGCCATCAAAACTACCAATCGATCAGCTTTCATTCTTGGGTTAGCAGCACCACAAAAAAATAAATCTCTTTAAAAAAGGTTAAAGCTATCTAGGAGCCCTTAAAAAAAAATCTCTCGCAACTCAAAGAAATAAAACGTATAGATAAAAAAATACCAAAAGGTGAAGCCCAAATATCATTCATTCTACCTCATCATGACATCGAAACTTTCCGCCCACAACACTTCACTAAATTAATACTAATAATACTTTTGAAAAATGATCATAATTTGTATACTGTTCAAAACATGAGGATTGCAAACAACAAATGAATTCAAAGCATTGTTAGATAACATATTATTTTTAACAATCAGTGCACGACTATGTGACTAAGCATTAAATGACCCACCACTCAACAGTCAAGGGAACAATATGATCATACATGAATAAAATTTCACACACAAAGATAAATAAATGTTCAGTGTCGATACACCTAAATTTTAACAAGCCTAAGAATCAAACTCTGACTGAAGTCACTTGAGTACTAATATTGGTTTCTAGTTCTAGTCTGAATTGTGTTGTTCTTTCACAAAAAATTGATGTTACGCCACAATAATACAGAGAATGACAGATAAAACAAATCAAAGTTAACACTTACCCAGCCAAAAATCCATCCGCTACATCCTCCGGTGTTACAAAAAGACAAGAGAAACAAATTCCTTGTGGAAAAAGAATCCGGAACATGGCTTGGCGCAGTAGCATGCGCCAAAATTCATCAGTATCCAAAGTGGGTGAAGAAACATTACAATAAAATTTGGAAACAGATTAAACATTTTCAAAAAAGAAAGCGGGTTCAAAAAATAAACTAAAATGAGTAACCACCATGTCCTTTTTTTCTTTGTCATTCAAACAAATCAATTCCATTTCTATGGTTCAAGCAATATGCAGATGTCGTCGATATAAAAGCATTTATGAACTTTCAAGTAGAACTTGAAAGTTCTGAAAAAGTAATTTATCAATTCAGATGATTTCCATAAGCAAAACACACGATGACAAGATGCTGTCGAATATACTGTACAACCTCTAACCGCTAAAGTTAAGCATCGCCAGAGTATTAGAATGGGTGATCATGACAAAATTCAATCTGGTACAATTTTTCTTTATTTATTTATTTTAAATAATTTCTATCCATCTCATATGTCACACAACATACAGCTTGTGTCGCAGTATTTCATTGAACAAAGCAAATAATAACAACTGATTTCTACACTAACAACGATGACAACGAGGTAACCGTTATAATTTGCCTCATTTTAGGTAAAGGGTCAGAACTAATTTGCAAGGAGTGATCATATTTTTCAAGCTTCGTGAATTGATTTTCAACTGTACATACACAAATATTTTTTACGATTTTTTTTATTTATTTAATGAAAGAAACTACCACATGTATTTTATATCATGGTAATTTGTTGCTACTGAAAGTAACATCATAGTATAGTAACTTTTTCAGAATTCTGTTGGAAACAAACTTGTCCCCATGATCATTTTCATTTCCGATACCGTCTCCAAAATTTTCTACATGGAAAGAAATCAAACTCTAACAAACTGATTCTTCATCCGCAGAGCAGACTAAAAAGCTACGTATACACTGTAACTACTCGTCAGTTGATCATTGAAGCTAAAGAAATTGCTGATTACTAGCACACAGAAAAATAAACCAGCAGACCTTATAGTAGGATAATTTTTAGACCACAAGTCCAGCCAAAGGACACCAAAATGCAAAAGTTGATTGGAACACCTTTTCACTTTTGTCTGTTTCGTTTGACCACTTTATCGATTTCTGGGTAAATCAACATGCACTATCCGCTTTGAAGAGGAATGAAGATAGTAAACTTATATATTTTTTTATATTATAATTAATATTTTATACGCGTAAAAATCTTGCATGAAAACATTTCACACGCCGAATGCAAGATGACAGCAAGACGTCTCTACAGAATTGTTTCAATACCTAGCTCTGTAAGCAAGCCGACACTTTAAAATTTGACCCTGACTAGGACTAGTCAGCGCTTATAATAAAGAAGAGCATTCTAAATGATAGGAGAAACTGCAACAGTAAGACAGATTTAGTTAGAATATTCAGGAGGTTACGTTAATCCATAGAGTGAAGATGAGATGAGAATTTCATTAGAAGTGTACATAAAAAGTGCCATAATCAAGGACGTTCAAAACCACGATGGAGATATGCATAGAATTACAGTAAAAATCAGGCCTCTCTGGAGAGCTGAATTTTCAAGAAGATATAAATCCATCAAATAGATTTTTTAGAATAGGTCAAAGTATTGGATCAAAGGAGAATTTTCAAAGAAAAATAAACAAGGAAGAAGAGAAAAAATAAAAATTGAAAACTACAAAGATGAGTTGAGACCAACTTCTGTCAAAAAAAAATTGTTGGTCGATGTACCTTTAGGGTTCGGGTAAGATGCATCTTGCTCACTAAATCTTAAAAAAAAAAAATACTGCTTTAGCGACTTCTCGAGACTATCCATTAGAGAATCTTACACACTGATGACTTGATGAGGATTTTTGTTTCTGTAAATGTAATTGTTGGACCGATCAGCTATAGCACAATTAATCAAAGTGTCAGCTTAGAGATCAAGAATTCTTTTAGTATAATGTACCTTCTCAGCATTGAAGTCCATTTTGATTGGTCATCTAGGCATTGAAATAAAATGTAGTAAAATAAACCACATAGAAAAACAAAGCCAAAATATATTTATGAAGGGTTGAAAGCAAACAAATGTTTATTTGGAACTTCTATTTCACAAATTAATACTATTGAAAAATACAAAAGAGTGTCACCTTAAATCAAACTTGTCATTTATGAAATATATTCCTTTACCTGGATATCTTGATTTGATTTACAATGGATTAATATCAAAACACGTCGATATCAATGTAGTATTGAGAGAAAAAAATACACAAGTGAACATTTTTGCAATGTTAAAAAACAAAATTAAAAAAACCCCAAAAACATGGAATGTTTTTTTTTTTTAAGTGTAGATCAAAGGACACATTACACATGTTTTCAACTAAAAGTATTCAATATCATCCCAAACCTGTTCAACCGAAAATCAAAACAGCAGAAAAAAACACTGCCAATTATGGACACAATACTTCCTCGTGATTGCTTCACATTGTAAACACGTGCCAATTTTGAGATTTTATAGAAAATTACTTGTATCTCCAAAACGGCTCAACCGATTTTCTTCAAATTTGTTTTATATGGTAGAATATCATTTTTTCTACATTTTAAATTCCACAAAAAATTCTGTATCGGCAAGTCGTGGTCTTTATTTTTTTACTTTTTTGTCAGAAATTTCGGATTTTCTTAAATATCAAAGTCAAATTATACTAAATTTAAAAATAAATATAAATAACCTATGTAAAACAATAATATGCATATTCTTACAAAATTTCATCGAAATCGGGTGTACCGTTCACGAGATATAAGCGTTTAAGTAAAAAGTTAGTGGTCAGGCGCATGGTCTCTTTCACCCAGAACCGCTAGTATGAATTCGATGAATTTAAAATGGGACCATCTACAGCACGTCTCCTATATGTGTGCAAAATTTCATCAAAATCGGTCGAGTAGTTTCTGAGATTTGCGCGTTACAAGGAATCGTTTTAACAGACCGACAGACCGACAGAACGACAGACAGACAGACCGACAGACCGACAGACAGACACAAAACCAAATTTACTCAGTAGGTTATGAAACGTCCAGAAATATGAAAATTTTTGAAATCGGAGCAAAAAAATATTTTTTTTTACAAAAACGAACACAATACTTCCGATTTCTAATATTAGAAATTTCTCGGAAGTAAAATGGACAAATGAAAATTGATGTTAAAAAACACATTTTGTGCGTGTACTGTATGCCTGATGATCAAGTACTTTCAGAATTAACAAAAAACAAATGGGAAAAAGAAAATATACAGTCTCTTGACTGTAGAGTTCATAGAAATCGTTTAAACTAGTTTATTCGAGGTTTCCTATGACAAAAAATAAATCGTGTACACATTTTTTATTTTTTTTTTTATTATTATTATTTTTTTTTGTATAAATATCCTCACCTTTTCTCTCTTTAAATTCGCGCCCAACCATAAACTGAACAAAAGTCGGGGACAAAGCAAAACTCACTATTAAAATAACATCTTTAAAACTTTCAGAACTTTCCAGGATTTCAAGAAAGAAGACTAATCTCTCGACACATCGTCAGGTGGATCAAACCAGAAATGAAACTTAGATGTGACATTAAAAAATTCATCCTACTAAAATTAAAGAGCGCGGTAGCGCTTCGACCCGCTAGGTCAAAAAAAAAAAATTGAGCGCGCCACCAAGTGATATTATATAAAGGTTTATAGGTAAATGATCTGTGATAAATGCAAAAAAAGACTCAATTTTCTTTTACCAAAATTCTATAGCTAATGGTGGAAAACCCAAGGACATCGAGATTTTTTTCTTTTTCCACTATCCTACTTATTAACAAAGAGCAATTTCCAGAAACTGATCAATGGTCAGATTCTTAAAAAACCTTCTTTAAAGAATCTGACCAGTTAAGTTTTACTGGTGGAAAATCAACGAACAATAAAACCATCCTTCTGTCGTAAGAAGTTGTCTTGTTTCCATCGTTATATTTGTTAACAACGAGCCCCAGCGAACATAAAGTAAATTGACGAACTGATAAAAGAACCCTTATGATGAGGTTCAATACAGAATTACTTTAATTGCCTCTAAAAATCATCACTACTGTACTGTTGTATTGACCAGTTTCTTGATCAACACAGCTGTCAACATCAGAAGGATTACTTATAAGGAAGGAATATCTCCAATCGTTTGTGCTAACAAGAGTTTTTTCAACAACGGCCAAGTTAGTTATCAAACAGCAAGAGAGACACCCCGATTGCTGAGCTTAAAATATAAAGATAACTTTCACAGCTATTTACTAATTTCACAGCTATTTAACTAATTTACAATGAAGGTATCATAGACATATTTTCTCTGTTTACAATTCTCCCAGCTATTATCACAATACAAAAATCATTTACAAGCATTCTGAAAACAATGCAAAGTTCGTTTGCTATTGTCCTGGCTGTATTTCAAATGTCGAGTACTTTTCGAAATAGGTAATTTACAAGACTTCCAGATTTAATAGAAATACAAGGATTATTTTTTTTATAATTTACAATGCAAGAATCATTATCAATGGCCACATCAGTGTTTACAATATCAATAATCACAGCTTTATTAAAGAATTCTAAACAGTGATTTATTACAATGCAAAGAACATTTCCAAATTCTCCAGCTGTGCTTACAATGTTGAGAGTTAAAAGTTGTTGGCGTTAGTTAGAGACATTAAACCATGATTGAGGTGTTTTGGAGACAAAGACTAGATATCCAATGGGCATACTACTCTGGACAGCTCAACAGGGTTGTACATCTCAAGACTCTGATCTCTGAAGACCACCAATACTAGAATCTTTTGAAAAAACACAACTCGAATTTTTGAAGAACAGGATGATGGAACCCCACACTTGAGGTTGAATGACTGGAGTAGGATGAGATTTACTTACAGTATGTGGGTGAGGGTGGGTTAAACTCGTGGGTTCAATAGAGTAGATGTCAATATGCTTAGAAGAAGGTCACGTCGATGATTTTTCCATCAATACGAGTGCGGTCCATCATATCTGAAAACAAAAAAGAGAATATTAGTAAAAATACAAAAAGTATGGCTTGAAAAATATTAAAAGCATCAAACACGTAAACTGTAATTACTACGCTTTCACGGTTCTTGGTTCACATAGTATTAGACGATCAGACATTCGAAGACAACTGTTTCGGCCTAGTGGCTCCGTCACTTAACACCTCCCGGCTGACAAGGCTGTGCTGGAATGTCTGATTCTCAGATAACACAAGTAACAGTATAGTATTTGCTTTTCTATGAAATAGTATAATTAAGTTTATTATTGTATAAAGAGGCAATTAACAGACACTGTACAACGTCAGGTAGTTTTATTAATAGCATATATTTGAACTTCAAACATTTTTAACTCTTTAAATAAAATATTTCATTGAGATCTTCTGGGACTGGACACGCGCCCAAAATGCTTGCGGTGTTTTCCTTCTGTATCTAGGAAAACTAAATCACATGAATGATACACTCTGCTGTACCCCGTTCCAGAAATTTATAAGAAAAATTAAGAATTTATGAAGAAAAAAAATATGAAAAATAAAACAAATGATTTATTATTATTATTATTATCATGCATTTACATTGTCAGGTAGTATAATGTAAATACATAAAATTGAAATAAATTATAAGGTATAAATAAAATAAATAAATCACATGAATGATACACTCACCAATAGCGCGCTTCGCTGTCCACTCGCTGTCGAATCTCACCAGCCCGATGTCCCCCTTCCCCTTGATCTCCGCGAACTTGATGTCGCCGCAGTTGCGGAACTTGTCCCGCAACTCTTGCCAGGTGATGGAGGGGGGCAGATTCTTCACCACTACCGTGTCCCGCTCGATGCCTGACGACTGATTCATGGAGCGATTGTTATCGAGACCTGAATCGGAACAATAGAAACATCAGAGAATCAATACTAAAAGTTATAATTACAAAAGTACAATTTTCTCTCGATTTAAAAAGAAAGTAAGTCAATCAAAAATATTTGAAAATTTTAAAATCATTCTGTCCACTAAGAGATATGCGAAAGAAGTAACATATGTTTAACATTTACAAACTTGTCTTAAGATACTTTTAATGACAACTACTTTTCAGAAAGGTATTACAAATAGGGTGGTTCCATTTAAGATTCCAAAGTTGACCCCCCTGGAGCCGTCCCTGGTAATGATAAAAAAAAAAATCAAAAACCAGTAGAAAAGGTTTCCTCCGTGATATAATGATACATGTCTTTTAGCATTTTTCAAAAAAATTATATCCGTTCTTTAGATATTTTGAGTGGCACCTTTTTTTGGCGGACCCTGTACTTATGGGTTGATGGCAGAGATTGCCTCAGGCAATAATCACGCCCTTTGTCAATATTATTCTTGTCAATAAAGAGTTATTATTATTATTATTATTTCATTTTATTTCTCATATTACAATGGTATGGTACATTTTGAATCTATGGGCTATTTTCATAGCAAACATAGATTAAATTATTTGATTTGAGTCAGGAGTCAGGAGAATGGGTTAGAAATTTGCGAACAAGACGGCAGTTTTCAAGAAGAACTGATTTCTGGATCTGATGGACAAGGGAAGGTGGTAGTGCAATTTTCTTCGAGTGGATGTAGAAGCTTGGGTGAATCAGACCATTGGTAGACATGACGACTGGGATCGTTTCGACAGATTCCACATTCCACATGTTGGAGATCTCTATGGCCAGATCTTGATACTTGTGGATCTTGACAGCGGTGGTCGTGGTGATGTTGTGATCCGCAGGATGAGCGATGTCGATCAACTTGACTTTCTTGTTTATTTTGTCAAGGAAAACAATGTCTGGCCGGTTTGCTTCGATTCTTCGGTCGGTTATAATTGTTGTGTCCCAGTATAATTTTGCTATTGTATTTTCCAAAATAGGTTCACGGTGGTACTTGAAATATTCTGTTTTATATTTAATCAGATTAAAATTGAGAGCAATGAATTGATGGACTATTTTGGCCGAGGAGTTGTGGCGATGTAAGTAATCTGTGTTTGCCAGTATGGAACAACTTGATGTAATATGTTGAATTGTTTCTGGCATTCTATTACATAGTCTACACTTATCATTGATGTCTTTTTTCTCAATATGTTTGATGTAATTTTTGGTCACTATGACTTCATCTTAAATTGCTAGAGCAAATCCTTCAGTTTCTCCATACAAAGAACTTTTTTTTAGCCATGCATTGGATGAAAGATGGTTGTTGTCGAGTGCTTTTTTGAAACGGCCATGTAAGGATTTTTCCTGCCATCGATTCAAAAAAGTTGAGTCGTGGATCTGTGTTGGCATGGTGGTACTTTTGAGATTCAAAGCAGAAAGATTGTCATCGGCATTTATTACCGATTCGTGTAGTGGCGATGTTTCCTTCTTCTGAAGGAAGTAGCTTTTTAAATTTAATTTCTCTTTCTGAGCTAATTTTTCAAGACAGATGAGTCCTCTTCCCCCTGATGTGCGAGGTAGGTAGAGACGTTCCATGCATGATCTGGGATGATGAATGCGGTATTGTGTCATCAGCACTCTTGTTTTTCTATCTAGTGCTTGCAGATCAGTGGTTGTCCATGGGATGATACCAAATGAGTACGATAGCAGGGGGATACACCAGCTATTTATGGCTTTGATTTTGTTTTTCCCATCTAAACTTGTTGCTAGGATTTTCTTCACTCTAGATGTGTATCCAGCCGTAAATTTTTCCTTCACATTTTCTTTATGGAACACGAGATCCTGTGATATTCCAAGATATTTATAGTACGACTCAAGAGAAGGGAGTGATATAGGAGTCAGTTCAAGATCAAGATCGGCATTTTCTTGTTTTATTATGGATCCTCTTTTAACTTCTAGTATGGCGCACTTTCCAATTCCGAAATTCATCCTTATGTCTGACGAGAAGATAGCTGTGGTTTCGAGTAGAGATTTCAACTCATCTTTGTTGAAATCTCTACTCGAAACTTATTATTATTATTATTATAGGGAGTTTTTCTCATTTATTTTATTTAAATGGTACAAAGTATTTTATCCATGGGCTTAACAGCAAACATAGATAAATTTCAGGTTGAGGTTGGATGAGGAGGAGGAGTGAATCTTCAGAAGCTTAGGACTTTCCTCACAATTCTGCAAGTTTCAAGGAGGACATTTTTCTGAATCTTCGATATGATGTAGGATGGAAGTTCAATCTTCTTGCAGTGATGATACATTGAGGGATGAATTAGTCCATTGGTTGAGACAATGATAGGGATGATGTCAACAGTGTTCATGGTCCACATGTCTTTGATTTCAATGCCCAGATCTTGATATTTCCGTATTTTTTCACTCATGGATGTAACTAGGTTGTGGTCATTAGGGTGGGCAATATCAATTAGTTTTACCAATTTCTCTTTCTTGTCTATCAAAACAATATCAGGACGGTTATGAGGAAGGCGTCTGTCAGTTACTATTGTTGTGTCCCAATATAGCTTGAACTTCTCATTTTCTAGAATGGGTTCAGGATCGTATTTGAAATGAGGTTGATTATTTTTCACTAGCTCAAGTTTGTTTGCTAGGTACTGATGAACAATTTTAGCTGACAGATTATGGCGGTAGAGGTACTCGGTTTGTGCTAGTGCAGGACAAGCAGCTGTAATGTGTTGTATGGTTTCAGACGATTGATGGCATACACGGCATGAATCATTTGAAACATCAAGTTTTTCAATGTACTTTATATAGTTCTTTGTCTTAATCACTTGATCTTGAATGGCCATGATGAAACCCTCAGTCTCACAGTAGATGGAACTTTGTTTTTGCAACCAATTGTTTGAGCTCACATGACTTTCATCTAGTGCCTTTTTGTATCTTCCATGTAAGATCTTACTTTGCCATTTTTCTTCCAGGTCTTTATGTGAATGTGTTTGTACAGGTATTTCTTCATTCTTCATATTTAGTGCAGAGTAGTTAGCATCACTGTCAATGACATCTCTGTGTAATATTGAATCACCTTTCTTCTGGAAGAAATAGTTCTTGAGATTCTTCACTTCCTTGTTTGCTTGTCTTTCAAGGTTAATAAGGGCTCGACCTCCATTTTTTCGTGGTAGATATAAGCGCTCAGTGCAAGCTTTGGGATGGTGAATTCGGAATTCAGAATTATTATTATTATTATTATTATTATTATTATTATTATTATTATTACTTCAATTTTGAAGATCTTTTTTCAAATGTTTCCTACCAGCACGAGGGTTTCCGTAGCTAGACTGCATCTGGGAGGAATTGGAGTTTCCGTAGTCCATGTCGTTGCCACCTCCGTAGCGGTTGTAGTTGAGGTTATTGCCCCCCGTGTTGCCAGTTCCACGGGAGTAGTCGGTGCTCGGGGCAGCCTGGTTGCCGTACACATTGTTGCCGCTGTTCACACCGGCTGCTGAAACATAGGATGGATATAAAATACTCTATTTGTCCGGCAATAATGAGACTAAAGAAAGTCTCTTACTCTAGCAGTCTAAACAAAAGCTCATTTATTGGTATTCAGTACAAAGTACACATGTTTACAACCAACGTTGTTTCAAACAAAACATGAATTGAATTAGTACTTACAGGACTCATATGGTCCGATGTCGGAGTGTCCACTGTCCAGCTGTCCACCCTAGGCTAGTTTAATGTCTACTTTGAACTAGCAACCAGCATAAGCATCTCGACCCGGCCCTTGGACATTCAGGCTGGTAAATCTTACATGGGAGATTGGATAACTTAATAACTTACACTGGCCAACTGGCCATACTTACTTTGAACACCCTGCATGCTCTGGTTGTATGCTGCCATGCCAGAGAGGATATTGGATTGCCCTAGAGCCGACTGAGAACCCAGGGCATTGAGAGGGTATGCCGAGGTCTGATTAGCTGCTGCCAGGGAGGTGAGTGTGGACGTGAGGTCATTGCCCACACCACCCAGACCTAAGTTCAGACCCAGGTTGCCTGAAAGGTAAACAAATGATTAAACATAAATTTATTTTAGATATCGATTTTATTTTAGAATGACACATCAAACGCCTAATTATGTAGAAGCTAATGAATTTATTTGTCAAGTTACACATTGGACAATTGATTGGGTACAGAGTTGCCTTTTAAATTATTGATTCAATTTCTCCATTAACGACTATGCAACTGGGCTTAAAGATTTAAATACACCTGGAAGCATGGTAAGAGAAATGCAAACCATCCAAACAGTCAATGCCATTAAATATGTACTTTCATAATATAACAAGAGCAGTGATGTACAAATACCCGGGTATTTATTTTTGGGGTAAATACCCGGGTATTTACCCCAAGTTGGGGTATTTACCCATTTTAGCACATTCCCTTGCCAATATACACATAAAACATCTTCTCCTATTCCTGTCCCTCCCTCTGTGATATAAACATTAAAATGTTGATCATGAAGGTTAGGATTTACAGAACTAATTATGAAAAATATAGTTTTAGGTAATTAGTCATATATTACTCATACTTGTTCTGCCAAGCCTTATTCTGCTCAAGTAGAGCTTTTAGATTGCAGCATCCATTTGCCCTGGTTCTAATTACCTACGTAAAAAAACGCAAACAAATAAACATATCACAGGAAATGTAAAGAACCACATTCAGAAACAGAAGACTTTTATTATTTTAAATTGAAATTAAATCACAAATAATAAAAAGTAGGTGCTTCCTACCCACCACTTGAAATTTTATAGAGCTCAAGTCAGAAAAACTTTATTTGGGCAGGAATATTCGAAAACACAGTTTTAAAGACTTGGGGAATTAATCGACCCCTGGGGTAAATACCCGGTAAATACCCGATTTTCATTTACCTTCCCGCGGGTATTTACCCCGCGGTACATCACTAAACAAGAGTCATGTGACTTCTGTTTTAGATTAAATTTCGCATAATACTTTTTCCGAAACTAACATTTATTTATTTTTTCATACCCTTGCCTTTATGACATTAAGCATTTAAAAACATAAAATGAGTTAATCCAGATCTATAAAACGAAAAGAAATTTCTTAATTTTGAGATTTAATACTTTCAAATGGGAAGAAAGACAAGTGTCACGTCTACTGTTTCATGTTGTTTTCTTCCAATAGAAAAACTTGAAAGAGATAAACAAGATATTTTATATGAAAAGTAAAGTCACTTGGACATTTTTTTTTTTTTTCTTTTTTTTGTTAATAAGGGATGTAAGATGTATTGCAATTATCTCATACAAAAATTCGGCTAACCTATTCATTCGGAAAAACATAATAATAATAATATCGCCTTATCTATACTGCCCGATTAGGACTATTAAGTTCTATTACTCCACCAGTAAGCCCAAGATGTATTATTATGTGGTAAAAATCCCAATTGGGGGGATAACTTGTCATGTCCCGGCTGGGTTTCGAACCCGCGACCTCTGGAACCTCTGGATTCACAGAGTGCCGCCTTTATCACTGAGGTACCGGGACATAGCCCTTTACAGATCCTACAATCGAAAATGTTTGGTATCCTCACCTAAGCTGGGTTGTGGAGGGGCGGGCTGCTGTTGCTGTTGGGCTTGAGCTGGAAGAAAATATAAAAGTTGATATTGAAACACCATTACAAAGTAGAGAGCACAGTGTCTTGTTTGTTATCTTGTATGACCATAATGTATTTTTAAATTAAAATTTTCCATAATTTTATAAACTATAAATACTATAGCATTACCATCTAAGACTAAGCCTACAACTAAATACTGTACAGAAGAAAAATAAATCTTGGTGTAACTTCAAATTTGATTCACATAATATTATCAGTTACTTAAATACTTACATGTTATTCGAATCACCTACATATTTATAACAACAGGCTAGATTTGTTAGGTACTAGTTTTGAGAGTTCAAGTTATATCCAAACAAGATCTCTTCAACAACTAGTATCAATAATAAATCGAAGTTGAGGAATTATCTACCTGAAATTAATATGTATTTACATGAACTATGAACTAGGTTAAACCATTGGAAAACTAACCCATCTTTTTTGTATAATAATAAATAATGTCACTTGTTTAAATGTGAAGACAGTAGAAGAACATAAAAAAAACATCTACAACAACAAAAATTAGAGCCCTCGCGCACCATACTCAGACGTGATTCCCGAAATTATAGCCAGTATGTATACATTGTATACCATCATACATAAAAAATTATACAGCTAGCTGTCTTGTAGACTTGTAGAAATACTGTCTGTCTAGTTCTGAGTTCTCAGCTGGACTTTATAGTTGCCTACAATTTTTAGCACTAGGGTATTTTATTGTACTTACTTAGAGCGGTTACTGCAGCAGCAAGGGCGGCAGGAGTACTAACTGATCCACTTTGAGCCGTGTTATTTTTCAAGTTAGGCAGGTTTCCTGTAATCAATGATCACAATATTTAGGACAGAATAAAGATACCAATTCTGATATCAATTTAAATAAAAAAAGATGGGTCTGGCAAAGAGATGAGTTTTCAGTGATATCTTATTTTCTTTTCCCCAATATCTGTTGGGCTTGAGGCAGTCATAAATTAGGGTCTAGGATTGATGTACCAGAATGTACTTATTTTGCCAAAACTGTGTTTGCAATTCATATATTTCACTAGCGGGCTGTCGCCCGCTTTGTGGGCCGAGGCATGGCCGTGAAAGCAAAAAGTCCTTTTTCGCCAATGGCAGGTGTTGTAGTCTGAATTTCGAAAAATCCCGTCTTATTGCACATCGAGACTATAAGACAAAGCACCTACCAAATTTCAGCTTCCTAGGACTTACCAGTTCGGAGAAACAGTGATATGATCAGTCAGTCAGTCAGTCAGTGACTTTGACATTTATATATTAAGATTGAGATTCAAGAATAAGAAAAATAAAGCATACACCTTTGTTTCTCTGAGATTATTCTCATAAAGACCTTTAATATTAACTCTTGGATAGAGTTCTGGGGCACTTTAATATATTTATTTATTTATCTAGTTTAAGAGTTTGATTCATTTTACAATGTTTTTCAAAACGAAAAAAATTCTTCTTCTTTCAGTGGTTTTGTATCTTTTGATTCTAACTCGAAGATTAAATGAAGAGAGGGAGCAAACAATTTTAAACATTTTGTACTGCAAAATATTATTGAAATAAAGTTTAATGCGTAGTTAAGTTATCATATTTAGCAATCTACCAAAGGTAGACAGCCGCGATTGTATTTATTTAAAATATATGAACAATTTGTTTCTCTAGTCACTTTCGTGATATCACAACTACTCAAACTCGCTTTACTAAATCTACGCTGAAACCGGGACTTGAACCACCGACCTCCAAGTTACAAGTCCGTCGCCTTATCGATCAAGCTACTGAGGTTTAATGGGTAGTAAGTCTAAATATGTAAAACAAACATCACTCACTGGCAACATCTTGTAGGGGAGCGCCATTAGCTCCAAGTCCCATTCCAATACTCTTCAGACCTTCAGGCAAACGCACAGGTGCGTCCAGTCTATCAGCCACACGGTCCATACGCACATTGATGCGACGCTCAAATAGGTTCTGGTTGTTCAACATAGAAATAGCTTGAACTGCTTCCACAGGGTGATCAAACTCAACCGTTCCAAAACCACGACTCTTACCATCCTTGTCAATGGCAATTTCAACATTCTCAACTTTCCCAGCTAGACGGAACACTTCACGCAGTTTTTTCTCATCCACCTTGTAGTCAAGCTGAAAAAGAGAAGAAAACAGTTAAAGCATCAACAGTGACATTATAGAAAAACATGGTTTACATAGCAAAAACGTCACTTCTTTTCAAAATTAAGCTGGTAACATTTTTAGACAGATTTGGCTCTCATGATTGCAAAAAGTGACTTCTCTTTTTCAAGTTGCATTACAAAGAGTGCATGCCTTCTATTTTAATGGTCACATGCTCTTCATATCAGTTTATTTTTAGATGGGTATTTATGACATAATTTTCTTCATAAAAAAATTCAAAATAATAAGATATGTACTAATAAATGCTTTTGATAACATTATCATCTTACATTGGCCACAAACACCTTGTTGATGAGCGGACTGTTGATACCAAGAGATTCAAGGAACTGAGGAGACAGGCCATATGTGTTGCCAAACTTGCTTGCTGAGTTGGTGTTGTTGAGCAGTTGTGAGAGATCATTGTTTCTGTCGCCACCACCTCCACCTCCCATGTTACGCCGAACTCCTCCCTTATCTTCAGCTGCCTGAAGGTTGGAAAACAAAGTAAAATATAAATTGAAAAAAAAAACTATGATTAGAATTGGATTGTTAAATGTAATAATTATAATGAACTAGCCGTTTGCCCGTGCTTTGCAACGGGACTGAATTTCAAATTTACTAAGGCATGGCCTTAGTAATTTTTTTATAATTTTTCTGGACAAAGCGATAATGGTTTTGGGGGGGTCAATTCTGAGACATTTTTCGCTATCTCTTACCGTTTTGGCTAAACAACTCCGGACAAACAAACATAGGTAGGTAGGTAGTCCTTTTTTCTGTTTTATATACAGGGTGGACCAAAAAAACGTTTACACCCGTTAATGGTAGATTACTGACGACATTTCCAGCCCGGATCTGCAATCCGTTTTTTCGGATTCGCCTTTATAACTGCACAAAGTGATTTTTTGCAACTTTCTGGAAAAGTCCGACTTTGGCTTATTCTTCAGGTCAGTACTTTTTTCCTGTTGAAGATGAGTTGATTCTGAACAATTCTGCAGAAAGCCAACAAAATTTCGATGTTTCTAGCTACGCTACTTTGTTTTTTACGGTTTAGTTTGGCATCTTTTTTGACACCTGAACAGAAAAAAACACACGAAAAAACTTTTTTACTAAATAAAACACTCGACATTTGTCCGAACAAATTTTGGCACAGACATGGGCAAGTTTGATAAAAGTTGGCGGCCGCCCCGAAGATGCTAAAAAATAATTTTACGATTTTTTATCACGTGATCTTCTGGGAAAAATTATTAGATGTTTGTCAAAAACTCTTCAAAAATCCTAAGAGTTTTCTAGCTGTAGACTGTGTAAGGGCGTCTTGTATTGTTTACAAAATTTGTTTACATTACTTCTTTTGAATACCGCGGTTTCACATGCCTTCATAAGCCAGTTTAGGAAAATTCAATTTATAATTTTCGTGCTCTTCAGATTGTCAGTGGTGTTAGCTAGATGAGGTAGTGCTAAATGTGTTAGTCGCATGACCGAGGTTCAATTCTCGGCGGTCATTATTATTTTAATTATCAAAAAATCTGATGGAATATTAGTTATTCATACCTGTATCTGACCTGTTCTAACACCAACAACTTATGGTTTTTTTGGGGGTAATACCATCTGTAAATTGAGTTATATCAGATACTATTGGTATCATAATACACATAATTATTATTCATGTAAGCCCCTGAGAGACTGCCTTGATAATGTAAGGATGGTTTTTCTTATGCTTTCCTACGAGAGAAAAAAAACTTGCGAATTTTCCTAACGAAAATAGAGTTTATGAAATGAAGCCAGGTAAATATGTAGGTAGGTTCTTCTATCATAAACAATACTAATTAAATAACAAATATTTACTGATTGCCAACTCTTAATAGAAATCTTGAAAAAAAACAAGATAATATTTTGTAAAATTAATAAACTTTTGCAGTCTTTATTATGTTTTATACTATTTTGATACAAACAAAAAGGTATTAAAAAAAAAAAAATAACATTTTGTGTTAGTATGTTCAATGAGAAACGATTAGAAGCGCACGATTAGCTCAGTGGTAAGCTAGTCACTTGCCATGCGGAAGATCCCATGCCGGTCCGAAGGCCAGAGCCAGCAAAAATTCATGACTACAAAATAAAAAAGACTGTTGCCATTTTTTATTTACCATAGTACACACTATGGATTCTCCTCACATAATTTTTTGAAACCAATGGTGACTTTAGTACCTTAGTTCTAACTCAGAACTGTCCTTCTACCTTCTACCTTCTTGCCCCTCTCTCTCTCTCTCCCTTCTCAATTCCCTCAGAGGAACTATTGGAAGTGGCGTCCACCTTCCTGGATGCAAAGGTTGAACGTCTTCATCATGTTCCGACAAATGTTGCGGAAGATTCCAGGTTTCATAAACTATGTTTTTCACGTGATCCCAAATGTTCCTGTTGCTATCCTCCATATGCTAAATGCATATCTGCCATTTCAGCATCCGAATAATAATAATTATGTAACTTGTAAAAAAAAACTCAAAAAGTTTAAAGATAATATTTCACAGAATGCAGAAAAATATGTTTGAAAACTATCATCGAGAAACAAACAATCATTCATTTGACTGGCCTTTAATTAATTCCAAGGAAAATAATTATCAGACTTAAATAGCTAATTACTCTTTGATTACAAGACTACCCTACACGGTCAACACTTATAAGATTTTGAACATCATTTTTTGAGACTTACCTGGTTCGTTTTCCCAGAAGATCACGTGATAAAAAATCGTAAAATTATTTTTTAGCATCCTTGGGTTGGCCGCCAACTTTTATCAAACTTGCCCGTGTCTGTGCCAAAATTTGCTCGGGCAAATCTTGAGTGTTTCAAAGTGTAAAAAACTAACATGAGAATTTTTTTTCTATTCAGGTGTCAAAAAAGATGCCAAACCAAACCGTAAAAAACAAAGTAGTGTAGCTAGAAACATCGAAATTTTGTTGGCTTTCTGCAGAATTGTTTAGAATCAACTCATCTTAAACAGGAAAAAAGTTCTGACCTGAAGAATAAGCCAAAGTCGGACTTTTCCAGAAAGTTGCAAAAAATCACTTTGTGCAGTTATAAAGGCGAATCCGAAAAAACGGATTGCAGATCTGGGCTGGAAATGTCGTCAGTAATCTACCATTAACGGGTGTAAACGTTTTTTTTGGTCCACCCTGTATAGAGATGTAAGGCTGGATGACAGCAAAAAAAAAGAAGTAAACCAACTAATCCCAAACCAAATTGATTTGGGTTTGAATACTATTAGATAGAACACCTATGTAAGTTAGCTGGTGATAAACTCACTCTGAACCTTGATTTTTACACTGAACCAAGATCAATAGCTCCCCTCCCCTACTTTGAGAAAAAGACGATTAAATAATAATAATAATAATAAGAATTGAAATATGCCCACCTCTTTGATGACCAGTTTTCTTCCCTTGGTTTCAAACCTGTGCATCTTATTGACAGCTTTTCTTGCCAAGTCTTGAGATTGAAATTCAACAATTGCTGAGCCACGAGGTTTTCCTGATTCATCATTCAGGATTTCCACATAGGTCACATCACCAACTGAAATATAGGAAAAGCAACTATCTATAGACAAGTTCATTTTAGGAAAGCCAAAATGTACATTTTAGCTCCCAGCGTCCACATTTTGCGTTTGGGCGACCCGGCTGTATGACTTTCAATTAATAACAACATTATTACACTAGAGCTGACTAGAGTTTTTATTGCAAATGCAAAAGTAAAAACACAGAGTTGGTTATTGTTGTTGTAGCCAGCTTAGCTATAGTTGGAAGGGGGAGTGATGGTCTCCAGACAATTTTATTTCAATGTTAGCTCGTCCTGAACCACATATTTCTTTGTGCGATCAACCATCGTGAGAACTTGGACTTTTTTAATAAGTCAATACACCCTTAGGAAACTGCAAGCTAGACTGGCTTGTAAGTGTTGGCTAGTCAGTTATCTGTTTATAGTCCTCTAGCAAGACAGTTGGTGACTGACTTTGCTTCTAACAAACTAGTGCTAGTATTATTTTTTTTTTTTTAAATATAATTTTGAATGATGTAAGTTTCTTTTGATTATTTCCCAAATCTAATTGACTGAACAAAGTGTGATAGTTTTAAATTTACAATTTTACATGGGGATGCGTCAATTTTAATAATTTTTTGTATTTGTTTTTAAATAGAGGTCCTAAAAACCAAGTGTTTACCTTCAGTCCTGAACAAATCTTTCAGCTCTTGCCATCTGTACTCAAATGGAATGTTTGATACAATAATCCTCCTTCTAGGATCTGAGCTGTGACCACCACCTGAGCCAGACATAGGACTCCTGTCTCTGTCTCCTTTAGATACATTGGAGAATCTGGTCGGACGGTCAGTTCTCCGTGTACGATCTCTGGACTTGTCATCTTTGCTGTAATAAATAAATGAATAAAAATCACTCTAATACTTGACATGAACCATGTGAGTTTCAGTAGTTGTGACATCATGAAAGTGATTAACTCTCTCTTTTAGTATATCTTTCTGTGCTAGATCTTAAATTTGCAAATACAGAGCTATAATAATAATAATAATGTTTTTTATTGTATTTTTCTACCTTACGGTGTTTACAATGTATGTTCTACTTACTTACTAGATTACAATAAGACTATGTATAATTGTATATATTTAAATAGTAAAAATATTAAAAATGAAATTTTAAAATGTTAAAAATGAAATTCAAAAAATTAAAATTAAAAATATGTGTAAAAAATAAAAAAAATAATTAGTTTTGAACAAAATAAAATATGATGGTGACAGCTACGCTCTTACCAATTTTAGAGAGAGAGAGAGAGAGAGAGAGAGAGAGAGAGAGAGAGAGAGAAAAAAAAGAGAGAGAAAGGAGATAGAGAGAGGAGAGAGAAAGAGAGGAGAAGGTAGGGAGGAGAGATAAAAAGGAGAGTGTGAGGGTAAAAGAAAGAGTGAGAGTCATATAGGTGATTACACTGATTACCCACTATGAAGACGCAGATCATCCTAGGAAATCAGAAAAGGAGTAAGGAGCTAGCCTCACCAGCTGTTCTTTGAGATTACTTTTGAAGGATGGTAAAGGTAAATCTTTTAGAGATGGGGAGATTTTGTTGAAAAGCTTAATACCATCCTTCAAAAACGATTTGTCTATCATTTTGTTGTTGCTTGTAATTAAGTTATTTTTATTTCTGGTGTTATAGCAATGGATCTGGCAATGTTTGGTTAGGGTGGGGGCTATTTTATAGATATGCACGCATACATCTAGGATGATCTGCGCGTACACAGTGAGAACTCCGTGGGTCCTGAATAAGGGTTTACAGGATACTCTCCTTCCATACCCAAACACAGCACGCAGAGCTCTCTTTTGTAAAAGAAATACATCTTTCACTTCTGGGGCAAAGCCCCAGTAAATGATAACATAAGACATAAGAGCTCTGTCAGTTATTGCTGTGGTATCAAGAGTAAACACAGAAACATGTTTCCAAATATTATAATGGGCATACAGTATGATATTAAACACAAAACAAGAGAGAAAAGTTTATTTTCAGGTTTATAATACTCAACATAAACCAATTTTTTAGGTATCAACAAACAAAACAATACTTTCTATACCTTAGAGAAAAAAAATTACAAGCCACCTACTGTAGAACTTAAAATTTGTGAAATGATATTTAATTTCTGAACTATTAATAATTTATTTTGTTACAAAATGACTTTTATAGATTACCACTACTTGAAAGAGTGTTTTTTATAATATCTTAGTACCATTGTTGTTGTAGTGGTGTGAGCCATTGTTCTGATGGTATCTAACCGGGTCAGAAAAAAATAGTTTCAGTAAAATTATGATAACAGATTGTTAACACAACTAGTCCACTAGTCCAAGCTTGACATGGCCCAAAGTATTCATGTGAATGATTTGATGCAGGACCATTGTATGGTCTTTTGACTTCTTCATCTATTTCTAGCCACTGTAAACCCATTTGAAATTTACTATCTAAATACCTACGCTGGTAAGAGGTTTTTTCTTCTTAGTCAACTTGTAGGTACAACAGGAGGAAACGTCTGTGGTGCTATTCTTACCCTGGATACCACACTGGTTGATGCCATTTTATTTGTGATCAATTATGTTATGTACCAATTTTTTCCAATATCAATTATTAAGGATTCCCAACAATCAAAGACTTGGCTATCAACTAGCTTCTAATGAAGTGACTGTGCAACTGGCTTTTCATATAATAACTTGAGCCTAATTGCATAGTTGCTAATGAACAGATTTAATTATGGACATGACGAACACTTTAAAACACAATCAAATGGCTAATGGCCCGTCATGATTATGAATCAATCAGTATGTTACTGACTATGCAATCTATAGTAGGTGTGTGATTTGAAAAAGTTATTCATTTTCTTTATTCACAAGGGTTAAGACCCAAAGTTTGCCACTCAATCAGTGATTCCTCATCTGGACCTAACCTAACAATACTTACTAATCTGAGTGCCCTTCAAATGATTTTTTTATTTATTATTATTATTATTATTAAGGAAAACCTTCAGAGAAATATCCTGATCTGGTTAGATACTCAAGTTGTGGGAATGAGCTTACCTATCATTGAGAACCATGATACCGGGCAGAAAAACCGTCAGTTGATGAAAAGAGGAAGCTTGATGTGGATTGCAGAGAAGAAGATCAAAGAACCTGATGAGTGATTTACTTGTAGAAAAAAGTCTCTTGGAAGAACTAGTTTTTAACTTCTTTCAAAATAGAAAAAGAAAATGATCTCTATTTATCACAATCCGCAATCCAACTTTTCGAATTTCGATTTAAAATCTTGTGAACACTGAATTTTGTATGTTTGATTTTTGAAATGCTGATGCACAGAAAAAGAAACGAAATACCACTGTTGCCAAGTTTACTTTATCTCTGAGTTTGGCGTATAGCTAAAAAAATAAGATGAGTTTATTTGCCAACGTTGCTATTCCTCCTGTAAACAAAGCGCGTTTTTACAAATGGCTGCTGTAGTGCTGGCTGAAATGGATGAATAAAGTATCACACGCCATTCTATTACAATGAAGAAAAAAAAAGATCCCTAGTAATGTGGACAGATTAATATTGACAATTAGGTATGTTGCAGGAAAGCGGTTAAATTGAATTTGGATAAGCCAGACCCTCCCTCGAGTTGGAGTTTCAACCAATCACAGCGCACAGTGCACTATAGCCCGACTTGGAGAACATTCTGGCTTATCTTAAATTTTAATCCAGTTTTAGATGGACTCATCAGTAAAAGTGTAGGGATAATTTGACCCTAAGTCCCGGTAGCTCAGTGGTCAAGGCGTCGCGCGTCGGTCTGATAATCTAGAGGTAGCGGGTTCGAAAACCAGCCGGGACGTCAAAAGTTATCCTCCAATTTGGGATTTTGACTACATAATGATACGTCTTGGGTTGGAATAATGTGATTTTTTAGTAACAAGTTCACATTCACAATATTTGTGTCATTAATCATGGTTATCGGGTTTTCATTAGAAAGCTTCACTCAGATCCAGTTACAATAGCGCCAAACACGCACAGATCAATAGAGGGTTGTAGAACTAAAACTTGGTAGGACGGTAAAATTTTGAAGCAAACACTCGGCAAACCCCCACCGTCACCGTGGCAGAGTGAGTTAGCGCACTAGGCATTGCACGCATGGTGACCTGGGTTCGATTCCCAGCGGGGCAAGAATTTTTCTGCTCTGTACTTGGATGTTCGGGGTCCACTCATACCTCGTGAGGAAGAATGAGTAGTTACTTGTATGAGTAACGACCAGTGGCGGCATTACCAGAGTAGAAAGAAATTGAATGGGTGAGTAGAAGAACCAGGAATGTCAAAAATCGACTTTTCAGGAAAGCGAAAATAAGATTTGTCTTATTTTTGCTTTCCTGATGCTAATGAGTATAATAAAATTAAATTTTACATTCCTTGTTATTCGACAAGATTCTCACAACTAGGTACTAATACCGCTAGCAAAAGTGGTCAGTGATTTTGTTACATACCTTATTTTACATCAGATTTTTTTTCCGCTTCCCCCACTTTAAAATCGAAAAAAAATATACTTATAAGGGGTATTTCTCCTTCATATTCACAGAGATGATAGAAAAGAGTACATTTTTTCTTATTCTACGAAGAAAAAAAAATCGATTTTTGACATTCCTGGTTCTTCTACTCACCCATTCAATTAATGTAATAGAATTCGAAAAGTACAGGAGGCTCTTAGTAATGCTGCGCTACCCACAAAAATTGTGAAGAGGCCTTGTGCTTCACCACAAATAAAATCATACATACACTCGGCAAACCCTGCTTGGTAGG
This sequence comes from Bactericera cockerelli, assembly GCA_024516035.1. Lineage (NCBI taxonomy): Eukaryota > Metazoa > Arthropoda > Insecta > Hemiptera > Triozidae > Bactericera > Bactericera cockerelli. The sequence goes on along the minus strand of CM044967.1, from coordinate 12,594,082 downwards.
ATCGAACCTTTTCACTCGCTTGAAATTTCGACTTTGAACATGGTTTACATAGCAAATTGAACAATATAGGTATTATAGGTACCTATCTACTATGTATAAGTGAAAGAGATTAGTAGGTACTTATCAAGCAGTATTAGTAAAAAAAGGCAATGAATTTCTAACATAGCAAGATTATAGGATTTACTCAACATTATGTAGAATAATAACTAGACGCCTGATACGTAATAAATAAATTTTTATCTGATTAACATTTAGGTACAAAGATGATTCCTTCACACCTTCTGCACATCACTTTAGATCCGAATCATTACTTGGATATTGATATCATAAATTTAGTACGAATAAGTATTACGTCTATAGGTCAACAGTTATGTGTTTGAGCTGTTCCTTAAACGAACATAATAATTGCTCACTTGTACAAAAAACTGGTTGGTATTTTCGATACGTATTTCTCGGTATAATACCTATTAATAATGTGTAATATATTATGCGATTAATATACTACCCACTGTGTGTTTTGGAATGGTGACTTCAAATGCAAAAAGAACGATAAATATTGATTGCCAACCTGAATTTGGAGTTTTATCCTTTCGCTGCCAACAGAATATTATCACGGATACTCGGTTTTTTAAAACCCTTTTCTTAATTTATTATTTTGAAAATATTTTGTATGTTTTTAACTGTAACATTTTGTAATTTATGTACATTGGGTTATTCCCGTTTCATAAATAAAATATAAATATACTTTATTTTTCTTTAAATGCATTAATGTAACTATACATTTCATTGGATGTGTGGGTTACAGGGGGGTGAGAGTGATAAATGAGAAGTGAGAGCGTTAGAAAACCAGAGAAAACATGGCAACAAAAAATTGTATTCTTAATTTGGTTACAATTGGTTACGAACACCCCAGTCCCACCGTCTTATTGTATGAAAGCATTCATCAGTACGGCCATGCCTCAACACCTTCAAATCCCTAGGCTGACTATTTCTCTCTCTTAGGTACTCTTTCTCTCTCCCCAACTTCAGTATCTTCAGTTAATTTCTGTATTTGAGTATAATACCTATAATGTTAGAGTATGTTAATTCAGTCGAATGCCGTTATTGAATAAAAGTAGGCACATGATACCACTAGACTAGAGTCTGGACTTTGTTGGTAGGTGGTGATCTTAGTGTAAGGTAACTCAAGTCTAACTGATAATAATTTACAATTTATGTACCTAATGTAGATCTAGTGGTCATAGGTAAGGACGTTACGTAAGCGCAGAAGTCACAGGAGTGCTTTCGAATACAATAATGAATGTGTTTTTAATTTAAGACACTTGTAGGCGGTGGTCACTTTCGCTAACCGCTTAAAGTTGTTAAGGTTAAACTAGCCTTGACTACCATTCATACTCTGAAGACCTGTGTTACAATGATAGCTCAGTCACGTGATGCTTGCTTAACATGGGATCCCATGAAACACGGACCCGACCAACTTTGGTGTTCAGAATTGGGATATATGGAGGCTGACCGAACAATCGAAAAAGTATTGTGCCTCTTCTCGTTCATTAGAGGAATACAAAGCTCGGGATGGATGTAGTACAGTCTAAAACACGATGGCAACGTACAAATTAGCTATTCTACAAAATAATTTCATGTCAAACACTATTATAATTATATAGTAATAACTATAATATCGCCTTATTTATACTGCCCGATAAGGACTATTAAAGTCCCATTATTCCAGCAGTAGGCCCAAGACATATTTCTAAAGGTTTCTGTTTCTAAAGGTATAGGTATAAAAATGTATAAAATAACTACAGTCAAACCTAGACATATGTGAGAAAACTGGGTATAAGAATACGATTTCAAGCTCAAATAAATCTCTCCATGAGAGAAAATAACCTCTGTATGAGAGAATCGTTGATATAAGAGAGAAAAATTCAGTCCCTTGACTTCTCATATATCCAGGGCCGACTGTAGTCAATTTGAGAATTGAACCGAAACCATCCACCCGGATGATCGCAGATCAGAACTCAGCTCCGGTCGCAGGTTACATATTGTATTACTGGCTGAAACCATTGTGATAGTGGGTGAGAGATAAACACTGCCGGCCAGTAATGTGAAAGTACTAAATCCCCTCTGTTAGTCCGGAAGATCTCGAGTAATGAGAGGTATGAAATGTGAGAAAGTTTCGTAACGAAATTTCCGGACCACAAGATCACACAGTGCTTCCGCGAATAGTGAGGTGATCTTGAGTTAAGTGATTCGGGATTAAGTGATTGAATTACCTACCTTGGGCATCGACTTTGCCACAAATGTTAGGTAAACAATCATGTTTATGTTCTTCAAGTAGAACTTCTCACTTTTCTGTTTTTTGTAGAACTTCTCACTGCATTATGACGGATTGATATTACCTATATCGTAGGTTTTTTTGGTAAATTTGGGCATTTTCAAATACCAGGTTCCACGTTCGTACATGAACATTAAAGTTCTTGTAGAGAAATTAAATTCAGAATTCACATCCTCACATAAACTTAGAATGTAGTTTTCAGAAACACGGAAAGAAATTGCTTACGCTCGCAAGTGCCAAAACTTTATGAATAGGAATGATCGGATTTTTTTTTTTTTTTTTTGAAAATGTATCCCACATTGGGTATAGGTACTTACTAGTGTAATGACAATGTTGGTTACCACAGCGAAATTATAAAAGCATTCATTTAGAGTTTTAGACCATCATTAGACAAGTGAAGAATCATCAGTTATGTCAACTGATGATAAGTTCTGTGTTACATGTCACATGAATGAGGTCTACAATAAATGGGTTAACATCAAAACACATGCAGCACGTTCAAAGTATTCTAGTCGTAGTCATAACCTAAGACCAAAGGTGACATAACCCACCAGTACTAAGGACAAAGTTGGGAGTCTAATCCCAACAAAGTTGGGTAATTCAATCACTAGTAATCCTTGCGTACGTGAGGACAATACACAATGCACTAGAGCACGGTCCTTCCTGAATAGAGGATCACTGTTCATTACTTATTTATCGTTTATTAATTTTATGAATCTTCAAAGTCAAATCGATTGAAACAGTTATATCATGTCAATAAGTCACATGTTGACAATCAGATGACATAATGACACACAATACGTGGTGGGTTTGGTTATACTTGAAGCGTCTACAGATGACAGTTTCCAGACATCCAGGGGACTACATAAAGCCAACCGCCCTTATAGAGAGCCTAACCAGAAGACCAGCCTAGCATTGACCTGCATAATTATTTAAAGAAAGCATACTTAGACTATCATGGGTTCAGAATGTTTTAATATGGAAGGTATATAATCCTCAAGATTGTTAAATGATTTCCCATAGCAACACCAACCAATTTCTTATTTTGTCTGTTAGTGATATTGTCCATGCTGTATGGCATCGTATTTCCTTTTTCTTCTCAATAATACCTCTAGACCTCTGGCCTTTGTATCTGACCCTCTGAATTCAGTAGATAATATAGTTCATTTTCCCGATTGCTACTTCTGACTTACAAAGTATAGTTGGGTTTTAAAATATCCCATATCGTTCGGCAACTTAATTTAAAACATATAATGTGAATGAATTTTTCTGGTAACAATTGATTCATGGATTTGATTATCATAAAACCAGGTAGTTAAATCTACGTAAAGCAGTAAAACACCTCTTATAGAATAACTTATTAATTAATATCTAATGAGAAGAATGACATTCACTTTGTAATAAAAACAGTCACCTGCTATTAGATGTGTGCTGTCACTATAGTCTCATTCTTGCAGGATAAACATAGTATTGTATTGTATTGTATGATTATTTAGTAAATTTATCTGTTTAAAACAAATAAGTTATGAAACAGAGTTATCCACACTGAAACTGAATGAACCTTACTTCAGGGTAGGCCAACAAACTGTTGGCATAGTGGAACAAATTGTTGACGTAATGGAACAAACTGGCATAATGGAATAAACTGTTGGCATAGTGGAACAAACTGTTGGCATAATGGAACAAACGGTTGGCATAATGGAACAAACTGGCATAATGGAATAAACTGTTGACATAGTGGAACAAACTATTGCCATAATGGAACAAACTGTTGGCATAGTGGAACAAACTGTTGGCATAATGGAACAAACGGTTGGCATAATGGAACAAACTGGCATAATGGAATAAACTGTTGACATAGTGGAACAAACTATTGCCATAATGGAACAAACTGTTGGCATAGTGGAACAAACTGTTGACATAGTGGAACAAACTGTTGGCATAATGGAACAAACTGTTGTTATAGTGAAACAAACTGTTGTCATAGTGGAACAAACTGTTGACATAGTGGAACAAACTGTTGACATAGTGGAACAAACTGATAGTGTTTACCTCAGGGAGGTCAAAGTGGTCCAAGTGAATAATGGAATAAGAATATGCCTCGCGTGAAGACTCAAAGTTAAGCTTAGCTCTGAGATCGCGAGGAATCAACAATCTCATTATTGTTATTACATCAAGGATGCCCGGATAACAAACAACACCTTGTAGGCCTGTATACATTTGAATATAAACTTTTGTACTCTAAAATCGGTATTTTAAACCAATATACAAGGTTGTTGTTTGGTTTATGAATCTAACGGCCGAAATATAAAAGAGGATAACGACAAAGATAAGGAAGGGCACACTGTCCTTCAAGTCGCACTAAAATGCTCTGTGATTTGTTGAAACTCAGATTTGAGGGGCTGTCTGGTTTATCTTTGGTGTAATCCTATTTTATCATTCGCCCCTAATAATACAATATTACATACTTTCTACATACAAGTAGTACAAGAATACACTTTCTACAAGTCTAGATGGATGGAAATCGACGACCACACAAATCTTTGAAATCTGACAGTTCACACACAAGCCATAAACACAGGAGATCTCCGGACCCAAATCACCCAAGAGATACTTATGTTTTGTTTTGTTCAACAGAATCAACGGTCATCCAGTATATGAATGTGTTGAACATGAATAATTTTAAATATTTATATTAATACGAGTGTAACATTCATTATCAATATTCATGCATTTTGATTTTATAATAGCCACTAAATCTCTAAGGATCATAACATTCAACAATACTGAACCTTAAACTTCTATCTTTCACTTAGGTGTGAAAGAATGTTTAAGGTATACAATAGTATACGTAAAGATATATACAATATACATATATACATTAGTAATACCTAATCATAAGTTATAACAAATAATTATATGTATAGTCATATTCAAGTTCAAAGTGTTAAATGATCCAAAGTCAGTTCACGCATTCCGAGATTAACGATTACGAGGATTGGAATTTTTGTAATAAACGATTTGCTATCTTTCATGTATTTTGGATTTATAATATTTTAAAAATTCCAATATTAAAAAAAAAAAAACAAAAATTAGATATTAAAGGTTAAATTCCAAAAAGTTATGCATGTCAATTTCAATGCTAATAATCTTTATTACTTGCTCATATCGTTGAAATTGACAGTTAATAGCCATTACATTGAAAATATTTCAACATATGTAATTAAAAGCATAATTATAAATTTGAAAATATATAGATCCAAAATCTACAGCTTTTAATAATTTAAACTCTTTGGGAATAAGAATTACTGTTGGGTATTGAATTATACAATTGAAGAGCAAAAGTTTCTCAATATTAAAAATAATTAAATTATAACCTGGGAGTTATTCAATTCAATCGCACAACTCAGAATGATTTGAATTATTGTGTTTAATATCTTTTAATTCAATGAATTTCTAAAGACTAAAGTTCTTTGCTGTTAATAATTATTATTAGAGATCTTGGAATCATCTATTGTTTACTTAGCCTTATCTAATGATACGCAGTTGAACAATTAACTCCTCTTGGTTGTGTAAAGTGTAGGTATTCTTGTAAACAGTTTGTTTTGGAAAAATACTTCATTTATAGGTCAATTTATTCCTACAATACTCAATACAGTAGTAGTCGGCTAGCTAAACCCTTTAAAAAAGAAAACAAAAAACAAAACAAAAAAGATGAGTGTTTCACAGCCTTTTTTATTTTCTAGCCATGAAACAAGAGCTACTGTAGACGTTTGTGGTCTATGTTGTAGCCTGCCCATCCCGTAGTATGCCTTCCCTTTGAAGAGCGAGAAGTGACACAATACTTCCCATTAAGGTGCTGGGTCAACACGAGCGCACCGGAAGGTATCCCTTACAAACAATTGTAACCAAATTAAGAATACACATTTTTGTTGGCACGGGAGGTTCGAACCCGGGACCTTCCGCATGGCAATCGGCCTAACTATGTACCTTGTATAGTAAGTTTCAAACAGTTGTTAGATAATGGCCTTTTAACTTCTGGATGATGGTCTGTGCCATGGACCATCTGGTTTTGTACCTACAATACATAGTAAATAAATTGACATTTGTTCTCCTAAATTTTCTTAGGTTTGAAATCTAACAATCTTAAAACATGACGTATAAACTTCATATCAGAAATTGAAATGTAGGTACCTAACTAAATTACAGATGACAGTAGTTATAAAAAAAAAAATCACCCAAAGATAAGTGGGAGGATAAAGATCCCTATAGACTCACACTATTTCGTTGCTGAATGGCCACCACCACAGCAATTATTTCAACAAGGAAAGAGAGCGACCGTGGTTCTTTAGATTGGAAATAAACATGAATATATCATAATATTTCTTCCATCTGCTCAATGTTCTGATAAAATCCATACAGTTTTACAGGATCAGTATTTACTTCCTTATCGAATTACAATGACTCAAGATAGTGATGGCCAACATGAAAAAAGTTAAAATTACCGTCATTAGCATGGATGAGGAACATGAAAATAGGAAGAAGACCAAGAAACACATACCATCAGAGACCACTGAGACAAGTACTCCTGGTTCCTGAAGGGTCTGTAGAATCCTGGTTGATTGTAAATATGAAGAAACAGTACAACAACTGAATGAAGACATTTCAATTCATGTAATTCCTAATGTTTGCGTAAAGTTATCGCAGTACTAATGTCAAACGTATTGTTTATGTCACTTGTGTGAGCGGCCACTTCCTCAATTGTTGTCCTTCTATCTTTGATTCTGAATTGTCATGTGATTCCTTGTTCAAACAAAAATATAGTGAAGATCCTGCGAAGGAAACCTGACATTTCTGACCTCAATCTTCAAATGTGGATGGTTGGTCGAATTGGGCGGCTGTTGATTGATAAAAATATAACTAAATTTCATCTTCTCTTGAAATTTTGTTTTAAACATTACACAAAATATAAATGGAGGACGCCACACTGCCAATAAGGAGCAGACCTGTAGTGAACAAAGGTGGCAAGCACGAGTTTTCTAGCTTGTGGACTTAAAAAAGCAATATAGACCTGGGGAGAACATTAAAAAAGAAGAAGACGAGTATTTTGGCTGGTTGACATTAAACAATAATAATATCGCCTTATTAAAACTGCACAGTTAAGACACTTAAGACCTGATCAAAACCGGCAAAAGCCTTGGCAACTGAGCTACCGGGACAGACAGGACATAAAATGGACCTGCAGTCTAAGGGGGGGGAGGTTGACCACCCAACAAATAACTATCTTGGTGCGAAGAGCACATTTACCTATTAACAGCCAAGATCAATTTTATTATGAGCAGCATCTGAGTATTCTGAGAGCAAACAGCAAACATTCTGTTGGGTGCATGGGTTTTAACTTCTTGGGCTAAGATCTCTTTTTATACCCATACCCTTATTGTGTGTAATTGATTTTATTTTGTAGAAATAAATACATGGAAACTCGAAAGAAAAAAAAGATGTCTTCTTGCAATAATTTTGAGAAAAATTGCTCACCGACATAAAATTGCATCATACTGTAGCAAAATCTCAATCTTACATTGTCTGGTTATCCTCAATCTTGTCTTGTCACATTTTTCAGCCAGTCAAAACAAAAAAGAGAGAAGTTATACTAGATGTACATTGTACATGATTGAATTTGTTCTTCCGTTTTCCTCAATTTTAACTTTAGACGAACCGTCACAATTTCATATATCAGAACTTTATATCGTGCAGACTGGAGTAATTGGAATGATGATAATTTTACTGTAAAATAAAACAATGTATTACTAATATTTATACATTGGCCCCATTATGACTGTATATTTCCTTCATTCAATCAGAGGAAAAATACAACCCGGAAGCTGAAAAGATCTACCTACAAAATTATAGTTATTTGACAAATTTTAAAATTATTTGCTGTCTATGTCCAAAAATATGATTGACCATAAATAACATCAGCATTGTGCTCATGCTCGAAAAAACTCTTGCTTATCGGACTATCGGAGTTAAACTAACAGCTACTTAACTTGTAACAAATTCTTTCCAGGTATTACGCGAGGAACCAGTTATAATGTATAGTTTGTAAACTTCATTAGTTGCAGATCCTAATCAATAATTCAGAATTTCAGAGTCTTGCACAAACTTTTGAGTTCATGTAGCTACGAACTTTTGTCATCACTTTCTGAGGTAATGGAATTTCAGCCCAAAAACCTTTCAGGCATAGTTTTAGCTCATAGTCTTTATATCATATTATACTGAGATTACTGAGTCATAAGTAGAGTCGGGGTAAAACCCCTTTCACCCAGCGAATGGAGGGTACAACGCCCGTCCTAATAAGGAAGTTAAATCAAATAGAACCGTTAGTGTTAGGAAAGGCATCCAGCCGTAAAAATCTGCCACAGCCAACCAACCTCAACCATGTGGTTGAATAATACCGACCCCAAGTAGGTTTGGGAAAAGGCAATGTGAAGAAGAAGAAGAAGAAGATACTGAGTTGTTATTGCCTCATAGAATTTTACCCATAAAGTCTCCTCTCTTTCCATAGAATTTTGATCTTGGAGTCTTTATTTGTCGACATGTGAATTCGGTTCTGTTATTTTGCAACATTGTGACACCTAAGAGTCTTCAGCACCACAACCACAAGTCACAGAATTCTTGGAATTTCGTAAAGCCAATAAATTGGTTTTATCTAATAAATCGGTTTTCGTAAGTAAATCGGCGTAGTAACCACAAACCTATTCTATATTTCACCACGTGAAGAGTTGCTTCTCATTTTGACCGATGATGGTTTGGTAATGACTATTGATTGATTGGGATCATTTGACCGATCTGCAATCTTCTTATTAACAACTGAAGCATTGAACAATCAGGAGATCGATTCTCGACCTACCTTTTGGTTTCAGCAATGACTGCAATGAATAATATGGTTTCGTGGATTATGTATGAGGGAATATTTTATAGGCAACACACGTAGTACGATATCCATGCATGAATCTGATTGTTAATATAAGATCACTAAAATCAACATCGAGCATGGTTAGTAATTAGATTGGTGTCTCTCGAGATGGCCTAACTCTAAAAAACCAAAGCCAAAATAAATTATAGTGTAACAATCTTATTACCTAAATCCTAAAACTACGGGAACAATGAATTCAAAATGTATGAAGACTTAAATAATCACTTCAAAAAAAAAAAAAAATGTTTTGCGTTTTCACGTTAAACATTTTGTATTAAAATTTTCCGAGTGTTGTGTGATACCAGGTTATTTTGGTAGTTGTTTTTACGTTTCTCACTCCGTTAAAGCAATTCCATAGATTTCGCTGATTTATTTCCTGTTTTAAAGTGCCCACCAATACTTGATACATGAGCTTCAAAACCAATAGCTCGTTCAAATAAATATAGTCAATACTTGCAACAACAAATAATTCTTAGTTACCAACTTTCTTCTAAGTATAGGCTTATGTCTTGTGTTAGCAATGCAACAAAGTTACATCAAAGATATTAATAAATTTGCTGGTGAAGATATCTTCAATCAAATGTGGTGACCAACTGACCATAGGTCAAACTCAATACAATATGCATAGGTACCTGAGCAATGCTGAGTAACTATGAATGAACTGAGAAATCACTGATCGTAGAAGATATGGGATTTCCGAATTTTAGAATTTCACAGTTGGTTCAATCAAGCACATCAAATTCCACGAATTTTTGAAATCAGATGGAATTTACAACTTTTGTCGTAAAATAATACGAGATCGTTGCTCACATTATTCTTGAGAAAAAAAATAGTAGAAATAAAATTGTGAACTGACACTATTTTAATCTTTTAACTGAATGTTTCTACGAGTATTTACTAGAGTTATTGAAGATTTCAAATTTTATTAATGTAGGACTATGAACGGATTACAATAATAAATGAGTTTTTGCCAGCCAGCCTCCGTGGCGTAACGGTTGTGACTACTGGCCGTAGTCCAGGGATCCTGAGTTCGATCCCGGTCGGAGCAGATTTTTCACACAGAAAATAATGTTTCCTCCGTACATGTGAGGCTGGCATTTACGGCCCTACCCAGGCTGGGTGAGTTTAATGTGAGTAGCTGGTACGATTCCCAGCGAATGGAGGGTAAAACCCCCGTCCTAATGCAGGACGTTAAATCAAAATAGAATCGTTGGCGTTAGGAAGGGCATCCAGCCGTAAAAAATGTGTCAAAACCAACCAACCTCAATCATGAGGCTGAACAACGTCGACCCTGCTAAGCGGGATAAGACAGAGTGAAAGAAGAAGCATAATGAGTAAATTTTATTTATTATTATTGTTCTTTAAAATTACCAAATAAAACTTGGTCGATCACTTCTTTTTCTTTCACATTGCTTTTTCCCAAACCTACTTAGATTCGGTCAACCTCGTCCTTATGGTTTAGAATTTTTGGTTCTGACACACTTACTTCCACTTTTTACTATCAAACCTGTAAAGGGCGCCAGGGATTAGTGTTATTGTCTTTTGACCTGACATGGCTGGTCTATCTGTAACACTATTTACAAAGAAATCAAAAGTATTCCAATGAAAAGCGCTAATATTTAATATTATCTGACACAAAATCTTTAACCGCAGAGCGCCGAAAAAAAGAACCTCAACACCGATCCTCGTTTAAAAGAATCTAAATGACTGAAGCACTAAACTGACTTATACGATTGACGTCATAGTGTAAGGTCTGGGGATATTCCAAATGGGGTTTTTACTATTTCGACAGAACTTGCGTTTGGTTGCAGCATCTCCAATTCTTTACCCATTAATGAACCAGATAGGTATTTACGTTGGTAGTTAGGTAAAGGTAATAGCCGAAAAAACATATAATAAAATATCTGATAGAGTATACTGTAGTTAGGTAATTATAGCTAAACATGATGCATTTAGGTTATTTTTGGTTTTAAATTTTACATGCTCCATGCATGAAGTATTTGAGATTCTGGTAAAGATTATAGAATTTTTAAAAGCATAGAATAGAATATGTCTACTCTCTCGCTCATTGGGGACGTTACAGACATGGTACCAGCTTTGTCAGGCCAAAAGACTGTCCCCTCTTCCAATATCAATAAAATTGAACTGATGTAACGGGATGCTGCCTAAATAAATTGAAGTGTTTACAGTTTCGGAATAACAATATAAAGAGAAATTTAGGATCTTTACTAAAAATAATAAAATATACATAGCTCAAATAGGTATCACAATAATCACTACCTAAAAATCAAAACAAAAAATCATCTCACCATCTATGTTTCTGAGATGGGTACCGACCATCTACGTGTGTTAGTATTAACCTTTGGACGCAAAGTGGTAATATCCTAGGTATTCTATTTCTTTCATAAATTATCATTTCCTTATTCTAAGTGTACATCTCCATTATGCTCCATCCATAGCATTAGATTCATCTCCCTCACAGGGTTAACAGACCTCCACTGTCTGATGATCCATTAAACTCTATAATTATCTATAATTAACAAAAATCGTAGATCGCTCCCAAGATAGGCAGATCAGTCAAGAAACGTACTTGAATTTGAGTTCTCGAGATCATCCTGGATCAGCTAGGTGTTAGAGTCCCAGACAACCTAAACTTCGTGCCACAAACACAAGAGAAAAAGAAAGTGCTAAGAAATTACCGAGTGAAGTAATTTTATTACATCAACAACCTCGCGGTGACTGAACGGCCTTGCGATCTGTAGACCCGGGTTCAAAACATTCTATACATCATCTTCTATGGTAGTCACCGTGGCCGAGTGAGTTAGCGCGCTAGGCATTGCACGCACGGTGACCTGGGTTCGATCCCCGGCGGGGCAGGATTTCTTCTGCTCTGTTCTTGGGTGTTCGGGGGACACTCATACGTCGTGAGGAAAAATGAGTAGCTGCTTCAATGTGAGCAGCGACCAGTGGCGGAATTATAGGCAAAAATAAGATATTAGGATAACAAAGATACGGTAAAGTCCTATAATTCTGCGCTACCCACTAAAATTGTGATATAATAACACAAAGAAACACATTTATTTATTTTTTATCTTCTATGTTTGTGACGCACCTAGGTTGTAAACATATTCAAGTTCTATTGTACATAATATGATTCAGGATGGTTGTGTTAGGATCTACTATTGGTTCGATTCTAGACCAATTCATGAATCTTTCCTCTTTTTTTTTGAGACTTTGTCCACATAATCGATGCAACAAAAGTACTGCTGGAATAATATGGGACTCTGCTGGCATAATATAACAGCGAGTTGAGGGACAACAATGTGTTTTTTAACTATATTTTTATATATTTATTATTATTCAATGTCAGTTATAAAGTACCCTAGCCTTACACCAGGAAATTTGTAGATATCTATTACTGGAGAGAAATTTCTAATATTGGATAACTAGGAGATGATTTATGAAAAAAAAGAGACCTGTGAATCTCTGAAACCCACTAAATTACAATGATTTATTACCTCTAATAAAGCAACAATTAATCATTTACTTTATTTAATACAAACAGTAGCACATTAATAATTCAAATACTCTTTTATGAAATTTTTGTTTGCAAAATTTCTGGACGCTTTTAGGCTCGCAAAATCAGAATTTATCACCCGTGTATATTGAAGAGACATATAATTAAACATTTATTTTATCATTAAAATTAAGATTCGTTAATATTCAAATTGGTTTTATTGCCAGATATTACGTGGATCGGATCTGTTCTGTTGCTAGTGAGAGTTACATTGTGGAGTGGTATATGATACAGAGAACGCAACCACAACTGGCAGACTATTAGTTAAAACCAAGACTATTTAAATCAAACCATGTTTTTGTTTTCTAAAATGGCTTTACTTAAATAAAGCCTATGCAATTAAATACACTTTCCAGTTTACTTGTGGAGAATCAGACTTTACTAAATCTTTGCTGAACTTGGGACTTGAACCACCGACCTCCAGGTTACAAGTCCGTCGCCTTATCGATCAAGCTACAAAGGTCGGTTCATACCATTTCAGTACCAGAAATTATCTGCCCGAAAATTACGTCGGGGTAAGAAATCCTACAGCGCCGCACTTGAAGTACATAATGATATTTTTCGGTTCCAGGTGCGGTTAGCTCTTTGAGAAGGTAGGTTTTCAGTGGGTGGAAAAACCACACTCCAAGTCAGGATGGCCTCTGGGTGTCTTTAAAAGATTTTTTCCTGCCTTCAACAAAAAAAAAGTAACAGAAATTCTCAACTCGAGAAGTTTACCTGGCGCGGGATTCGAACTCACAATGTTTGAATCAAAGAGACAAGGTGTCTACCTCTTCACCATCATCACCTCCACTTGAGAGACCTGTTCTCTCCGCGCCAGATCAATAGATCACATCGCGACTAAAAATAGCCACTCGTAATCTCTGGTCCACCTACGTCTCTGGCTGAAGCTTTGGGTATTGTCCAAGAACCAGAGCTATAGCGTCCTCCACAGGAACTTTCAAACCGAAATATTGAAATCAAGTGAATTGATACGCGGTCATGCTTGCCTGCAGTGCTCAGCAGACGCGGACTGCGATGCAAGGCAGGGGGTTGTGTTCTGTGGGATGTAGAGGAGAGAGAGATCATAATAGAGTCAATGCTGGATATAAAGTTATCATATTTGTGTTAATCACTTTCGTAATGTCACAACTACTCAAACTCGCTTTTACTAAATCTACGCTGAAACCGGGACTTGAACCACCGACCTCCAGGTTACAAGTCCGCCGCTTTATCGATCAAGCTACTGAGGTCGGAACGAGAACGCAGGGGACCGAAAAAAAATTCTCTTATATTCAGGTTTCTCCTATACAGAGGTTGTTTTCCCTTACAGAGAGGTAAATTTGACTTGAAAATGGTTCTATTAACCCAGATGGGGCTGACGTCCTTCCAGAAGGACGTCCTTCTGGAAGGACGTCAGCCCCATCTGGTGAAAGGTACTACATTGTGGATTTTTCTAATTAACTCAGCTTGTTGAGGTTAGTTGGCGACACCTTAAGCTCTTTGTTTTGAGTCTGAGTGATAAGTTGACAGCACTTATTTTGATTCAGGACTCAATTTATATCACTCCAAAAAAATAAAACAAAAAATTTCACCGCGTTATCTGGGTTAAATCCTGGTTTCTCTTATATCCAGCTTCAACTGTACAGAGTAGGGTCCCGCTGTGGTAAGTTAAACAGATACGGTATCAGTTACATATATCAGGCCAAAAGATAAAAACACCTTTTAATTGATTTGAAACATATTCACAGCTTAAGTTGTAGCTTTAAAAAACACCTTTTAAAAAAACCAAATTATTTCCACCTTTCACAGAGTTCGCTTTAGTAAGAGGATCCAGCCGTGAAATTTGCAAGTAAGACCAACCAACCTCATCCATGACGTAGAGGTTGAACAATGCCATCCTTTAGTGAGCCATTTTCTTCTTCTTGTCGCAGACTGATTTTGTAAGGGCACCGGTGTTACGAATGGCAGAAAACCCGGAAGTGATACTTAAAAACAAATGTTTACACTTATCACGGTTTTATGTTCAGGATGTTGTGATTTCAAACTACATAGTTAGTCAGCAAAATTTCCGACAGAAATGGAGCGCTATGATTGGTGGAAAGGTCTTGCCTGCTTAGGGAAATAACCATGAGCATCTCAACACTGGCTTGAATCATGGAATTCATCTCAACCAACCTTCCACCACCGTAAGATGGTCTCTGTTCTTATCTCACAGATCAAAGCATACCTCATCTGACCCCTCACCTAGTCTGCAGATCCGCCACTGATTAGATCGAGGAAGTAAGCTATGGAGATGAGGTAGAATTTCTTTTACATCATACTATACAGGGTAACCTGTGGCAAGTACTCGTTACTCGTACCATACTGGGTGCGACGAACTTTACTCATTGCCTTATTAGGGTCACTCAGGCTGGGTTTGGCCCTATCTTATATGCAATCACTTAACTACTCTTCGACAGCGTCAATAGCACGTTTGAATACACTAGTTCATTGAAGTTAAGCAACGTTCAGCTAGGTTAGGACTTGATGGGTGACTTTTTGGGTTGCAATAGTTCAAAATAACGGACGCAGCATAATTATAGAAGTTTCTTTTAGAAGATGCCCCCAAAAATAATGTAATATCGTGGGTGACGACTAAAATTCAAATCCTCGTCTTCCTGGCTGCTCCGGTTGAACCTAAGCTGGATGAGATTACTGTGTAGCTTTAGATTTTAGACTATCGGCTCAGAACATGTTGTCTAATTATTCCAGCGAATGCAGGGTGAAACTGAGTAGGTATTGAATATCCTCCAAAATTAGAGAGGATAACAAACAAAAAAGATAGACTGCAAATAAAAACGCTAATACTGACATACAAGTAGCTACTAAGCTGTTCACAGGAAGCTACACCGCGCGCCAACTGAGTCAAATAATCTCCTACCCCGCTGAGATTCGAACCCGGCCCCCAGTTGGAATGATACCTCAGCTAAAATTAAATCAATTACCTACTATACCAGCGTCGATGGCTCGTTGAATGCACCAGTTCTCGTTCTGTCACTGGTGTTAAGCAATGGCCAGAGAGATTAGTTCTTGGATGGGTGTCCATTCAAAATCGCGCGAACGTATTGATGCTGGCGGCTAACAGCCCAATTCAGCCTGGATGAGGTTAATGTGGGTAACTGGGTTGGTAATTTTCAATGTAATTGAGGTTAAAACACCTGTCTTGATATGACTTTTGGAGTTCAAGTCTTCAAGTGGGACGTTTAAACCCTAAAAACATGCACATAAACATAAACCTTACAGTAAGTAAGGTGTACCCTGCATTTATAAGAATCATATTTATTGAACAAACTAACTACTGGTTACAAGTTAGGGGTATATTCTTTTTAGTACCTCAGACTCGTAACTTCGAGGTCGATAGTTCGAGTCTCACTCATCGAGGATTTAATTCCGAAGTATGTACCTATTGCCTGCTGAAAAAAAGCAATTTTTTGACGTTTTTTTATGAATTTAGTAATATGATTTAATGTTTATTACATACAGTACATAAATTCTTCTTCTAGAATACCTTACTGAGGTAGTGTACTCAGAGAGCCAATTATGTAGTCCGAAACAGCTGTGCAGGATGTTCTGATATCCATATTATACAAAAAGATACATTTAGTACATATAACTTCTCACTTTTCTGTTTTATCTGACATCACCCTGTAGTTACAACTTCTCACTTTTCTGTTTTACCTGACATCACCCTGTAGTTACAACTTCTCACTTTTCTGTTTTATCTGACATCACCCTGTAGTTACAACTTCTCACTTTTCTGTTTTATCTGACATCACCCTGTAGTTACAACTTCTCACTTTTCTGTTTTATCTGACACCACCCTGTAGTTACAATTTCTCACTTTTCTGTTTTATCTGACATCACCCTGTAGTTACAACCTCTCACTTTTCTGTTTTATCTGACATCACCCTGTAGTTACAACTTCTCACTCTTCTGTTTTATCTGACATTACCCTGTAGTTACAACTTCTCACTTTTCTGTTTTATCTGACATCACCCTGTAGTTAGGACAAACTGGCAGAGCAATACGAATCATTGATTTTTGTTTCAAGTTATCATGTATTTTTGTGCCAACCATTGTAATATATTTTGTTTAAAAATAAATACATACAATCAATGTTTATCTATCTATCTAGTTACAACTTCTCACTTTTCTGTTTCATCTGACATCACCCTGTAGTTAGGACAAACTGGCAGAGCTATCCGAATAGATCATTGAAAAAAGAAAGTGACCTTGAGCGCGGAAGTAGCTGAGATCATTATCAGTTCTATCCATGGCACAGTATGGCGTGTCCCACATTCACGGACCAGGGTTCCAGGGGTGACTTCGGGGGAGTTATGGCGGGAAGGGATGTTAGGAAGGGCATCCAGCCGTATAAAATGTGCCAAAACTAACCAACCAACCTGAACCATGAGGTTGAACAACGTCGACCCTGCTCAAGCGGGATAAGACAGAGTAAAAGAAGAAGAAAAAAGATGGCGGGAACTGTTGTTGTTATTGAGGCCAGCTAGGCTACAGCTGGGGGAGTGATGGTCTCCAGCCAACTTTAGTTGAAAAGTTGGCTCGTTCTGAACCAAATACTTCTATGTGCGATTAACCATCGTGAGAAAGTGCTTTTTCACTATAAGCCTTTAAACCCTTGGGAAACTGCAAGCTAGCCTGGCTTGCGAGGGTTGGCTAGTCTGTTCTCTGTTTATAGTCCTCTAGCGAGACACTGGTCTTCTCCCTGTTTAACGTACCCCAGCCAGACTGTGTGACTGTGTTGTTGTTAGTGTTAATGTTGTGATTGTTGATTTTCTTATTATTGTTGTTCATATTTTGCTGCCCATTTATGTTCTGATATTCATGTACATCCATCAAGTAAATCTTCTCACTTTTCTGATTAGACTGATTTTAAAGAGAGGTTAGTTGATGGCATGAAAATTCAGAACTATTACCTGCAGAAGCGACTACCAATATTTTTCTTTCACCAAGCACAGCCATCCCTCGGTGAACCGCATCGCAGGCCTATGCGGCTATTACTAACTATAGAAGATAGCCATGAATAAGATCAAGGTACGTGGTACCTTTCCTTATTTGCGGGCCTGCTATAATTATGTGAATTATAAAAATTATGGTTAAGTTAGTACAGTCTCATTATTGGTATTACGCATCAAGCTTAAGGCATCCAGGATTATTTAATTTGAATTGATGCGCTCTAATGGTAAACTGATGAACTTTAGGTTACATCAGAATAAATGTGTCATCGAGCTAATAACATTTTGGATTCTCATTTGCTTAGTACCTAAATACTCATTTTACTTGCTTTTTTTATGCATAGACGTAATTCATGTAAATGTTTTGGTATATCCATGTGTCAATGCTGTAAGACTATAATAATTTTACTTTAGGATTTTGTCATCTAACATGCATTAGGACAGTGAACCTATGTGACTTGAGAGTGGTGTAGTGATATGTAGCTGAGGTGCTAAGATACAAAAGAGTGTGGGGGTTCAAAACTCAGCTGACTGAAGATGTAAAATTCGACAGCCTTGAGTTACTGGGTCCCTGGCTCCCTGGTGCAAGGATTCAAAGCTTCTGAA